>NCVS01000401.1:0-38935 GCA_003055095.1 Goniozus legneri
AACTTTTTGACACCATTGGATAAAAGGAAAATTTTTTTTTTTTTTTGAAACACCCTAATATACATAGGGGCGGGAGCGAACCGGTGGGCTCGAGTTTTTTCATCTCGGTGCGAAAGTTAAAAAGAACAGAGAGAGAAAAGTGATAAGATAAAGAGCGTCGCGACATCGTGGCCGGATTACTAGAGTCCTCTATCGAAACTTGCTTCCACTTTGGCCTCGTTTCCACTTTTCCTTCTTTTAACTCCTCTCTTCGTGACTTATCGCTTACTCTCCGTTGTTTATTTCGTCTGTTTGGGCAACGTCGAGCGGCACATGTGTTTCCATCGAGTATCGATGGCCACTAGTGTCGATTAATTCGAATTTCTCTTAAATTGTAAATTTCAGTCGGGACGGATAGTTAGGATGAAATATAATCCCTTTGATTATCCTTGTGGAATCTTGAGTACACACTTTTAACTTTTACCCCTTATTTAAACTGACTCTCATCTGGCAATCAAAGTTCAATCTAACTTTAACGAAAATCACGATAGCCGACCTGGCCCGAGGAACTCGGGCACGACACTTTTGTCGGATGGCGCGCTATGTGTGTATACGTTTGTACGCTACATATTTATGTTTTGAATGCCGTAGAGTAAAACTTTATTTATGGATCTCGGAAAAAAATTCTACAGCGAACGTCAACGTTCTGCAATCGCTGATTCGATTAAACGAGATATTCTCGTTTTCTCTTTTTTGACCATCAAGATAATTGGAAAAATTCGGTAGCAGCAAACAAAATATTTTATTAATTTCGCGTTAAAAAACAGCAAACTGCGATGTACGTATACGTGGAATCATTATTATTAGCTGCGTTATTGGTACATGTATATTTATATAAAAAGTATTTTATATTTTTTTTATTCATGACACGCCAACAGTGTCAGTTGGGTAATTTACCGAGCAATATTTTTTCTCACCTGCCTTCCCTCTTTTTTTTTTCTCGATGTCGTATTACGTGTCCCGAGGTAATTCGAACGTTATACTTAATCGTACGATCAAATGTAATTTTTACACTATACGAGTAATCGGAATATATCGGCAATACCGCTGGGACCTTCCGAGCCGTACGCAAGAGCCTCGGTCGAAGATTACGCGATTCGCGGCCGAGCAGTCGAATATTTAATTACGAGTGAACTGATTATAATGCAAGCCGGGGCTTTATTCGATTTAATTTCACGCTTACGGAGTCGAGATGGTGCAGCGCGCAATCTCTCTCGCTCTCCGGCACACACATTTACGTATTATATGTGTGTATATATATTTATACATCGAATGAAATGAAATTACGTAGAAAATGCAAATGCAATGGAACGACCAGAGGTGTAGTAAGGAGAATGAGAGAAACGGAGAGAGAGAGAGAGAGAGAGAGAGAGCGTTGAAAGGAGGTAGCCGCCCTGTGGCTTTCTATACATATATTCAGCCCGAGACAATCTACCCTCTTACATTTCATAATTCAGTTGCATTGTGCGCATTTCGAAGGGGCGCCTGCAATTGCCGACACAGATTGCTGCATCTAAACCGCGATCGGGTCGAAAATTCTCGATGACGCGGATCGAGTCAGTAGTCAGCCTTCAATCCCCGTTTCGGTTGTTTTACCCCGCAAATTGGGGCGTACGTCACGTCGCGCTGCAGCCGCGGGCGCAGCCACGACGTTGTCACGTAACTCCTGTAATTTTAACGTTGACTAACGTCTATAGGCACTTTACCCAAGTTCATCGCACTAGCTCGCGCGCAACGGCATTAGCATTGCGGATACGATCGTGAAATTTCCGTTGATGTACTCCATTCCCGCGCGCGCGTTTCAGAATCGGCCGGTCCCGTGTGCTCGCGCGGATGGCTTCTCACTCGCAGCCCTATGCATAATGTTGCCGATAACGAGACGAAGTCGTATCATCACGATGTAAATCGTGCGGCGCGTCTCGAATTCGGGAAACCGACTGACGCGGTTTAATTATCTCCTCGCCCGTTCGGAGCTTGTAACGAAATTCAATGAGGGAATTGATATTACAGAAATTTTACGCGTTTTGTCTAACTCTTGGAAGAATCATCCAATTACATAAATATTTGTGATCGTACACTGAAAACATAATTTTGTTGAACTTCAATCTGCATTTTTAAATTGCCAAAATATTTGTAAGACGATGAGGAAATAATCTTTCGAATGAAAAATATAATGGAAAATATCGTTCTGGGAATATAGGAGTGTAGATTTTGCCGAAACAACAAAAATTTTATTCAAACGCGCTTAATTGCACTTCTAAAATTGCTATCAAATTAAGCTTGACGCGTAGAATAATAACGACGACTGGTGGCCTGGCTTTGTTTGACGTTTGCGAGTACCCAATGGCGAGTTTGCGCACGATATCAATTCCCACAATGACGTTGCGGCATCGAAATCAGGATACGTTTCGCCAGATAATAGTCCCGTGGAGTAATAATCACAGAAAAAATCAGAAAGCGGAAGTTCAAACATCGGAAGCACAACTCTGCATGAATATCGATCGTGTGTATCGCGCGTTAATTGACGTAATTATACGCGTGCTCCTTGCGGCTAGGGAACGCTCTCTCTCTCCCTCTTGCGCGTGTGTGTATATATAGCCCACGATAGAAGCTAAACACGCTTGCGTTAGTGACGCGTCATCGTTAATACGTAACGCGTGCGTATATATACACGGGGTCGGTCTCCCGCGCGCGGGTGTATCGTGCCCGTGCATACGTATATAACGCGAGGAGGAAAACCCAAAGGTAATAGGAAGCGCTCTCTCTCTCTCCCTCTCTCGTCCTCTGCCGCTCTCTCTATTTATAATACGGGAGACCAGGCTCGCGAGCGAGCGAGCTCGGGTAATAGCGCCCATTAAGGGCGTATACCTTCGTTAATTATCGTCCCGCTTATTACGCGACGCGTGCCGATATTGACGCGACGCGTAACTCGAAAGTGCCGATATGCTAATGTAACCCAATTTGGCCGAGATTGATCAGCCCTTCCATGCGGACGTTAGCGTGGCCGAGGAGGGGAGGATTACCGATGCCCCCCTCGTTCTGCCGTGCGCGATAAGCGCAAGGACATAACGCGGTTAATTCACTGAAAATACTCCCAATTGCTCATCGAATGTTCACCTCACGCGTCGTCTTTTGCATTTCGTAGGTAACACGGATGCATCGATGCTGAGTCCTCTATTGGTGGGTTTGGCAGCCACCGCGACGCTACTGGCGCTGGCCATCGCCGGTATCCTGGCGGCTCTCTACCGGAAGCACTCCGGCAGACGATCCGGAAGTCCGAAGCACGCGCCGATCGTTTGCGAGCTGCCCAACGCCGGCGCCACGACGCCCGTTCATCCTCAGATTAAACAAACGGCGGATGACATCGACCCGGACATCATACCGAACGAATACGGTAATCTTTTTTATTGAAAATTTGAGTTGAAATGTGTGCGATCGTTCGATACATCGAACTCGGATGAAAAATCGATCTTCTCTCGTTTTTGACAGATTAGTTGGGTTGTTCAAATATTCATGGCTCAAAAAAGGGTCTTTTATTTCAATTTTCAAATTAAGCAAAAATTAACGATCTCACTTTGGTAACGTGGAACTGATAAAGTTTCCATTAAACTGAGCGTGGTTTCCATGACCGAAAAGCTAACCGTGTACGCGTAATGAGAGACGTACTTTCAAATTGACTTTAAGCTGCCTCTCGAAATTACGTCTGATCTTTTATACTTTGTAAAACTTTGCACGCGCGTATATAGTTATAAATAGCAACACACGAGCTCGCACTTCTGTCTCGGTTTTAATCGGCTAATCGGCTTACGCGCCCAGGCTTCTTCGCCATCTCGCATTCACCTCGACGAAAAAATCTCTGTCCCGCAGAACGAAGACCCCTAACTTACACGCCGGTGTACAAGACACCGCCTAGTCAGCGTCGGGGTGGCAAGAAAGAGCGCGACGAGGACGACGCGCCAGAGAAGAAGCCGATAGTTCAGCGCGGGGCCCTCGATCTTCCTACCGAGTCGATACTCGTCGATTGCCTGCCACAGCCCCACAGCGTCGGCTACTCGCAAAATCACCTCACCACGCAGATCGGTTTCGGCCAAACTCCGACGCTGGCCGATTTCAAGCAGATGGCGATGGACGCCTACAATCAGCGGAATAATCAGAACGTGAGTTTTTCCCCTCCTCAAATATTTATCGACATTCGATAAAAATTACAGTACCTAATCTGTTCTTTATATTCGAAATTTTCGTTTTTAATTATCGGAAACTGAAAATGTTTGCGTTATTTAAATTGGGATTATTATACATGATTTTGGGAGAGTTCGAAAACTTTATTCAATCGATAATGATGGACTCTGAAAGGGGTGGTGCGCTTTAATATGCACCGGTTCTTCTACTTTAATTTAGCCGGTTTCGTCGTGCGGAACTATCCAGGCCCTCCTCCCCTCGTCCTCGGGGGTTATCCGCGCGCTTTCGCGAGTTTAATTACCTCGCAAGTTTTCTCGATAATGCGAAAGGGGCTGAGGCGTAAGGTGCTCGATACCTATGCACGTAACTCGCTTCCCAGCCCGTGATTTGCCTCCACTCGCCAATTTCTTTGCCTCGTTCTTTCTTGTCAACGGACTACGCTCACCGCCCCCGAGTACGGGCTTGAAATTTTACGCCTCCGGAAAATGGAGGCAGAGATCAAATAAATTTCTCCTCTTTTTCCCTAGATTCGCGAACGTTATATATTTACACGACAATTTTACGCGGTAATTCAACATCGTTAAATATTTACGTATACCTCGTCGTTCATATATACGCGTTGCATATTCATCGCTCGTTAAATCCCATACCTCTAGCTCTACCCATCTCCCTCTCTCTCTCTCTCTCTCGTGGACGTACGTAGTCACACATACTCTTGTTCGCATGTCGCGGGTTCGTCGGAAAATCAAATAGCAATTACACAAATACACCACAGCGTAAATAAATAAAGCCATACACGAGATTGGAATGAAATCGTCTGGCTGTGTTCGTGAATCGAATATATCAAGAAGGAAGCAAGAGAGAGTGAGAGAGAGAGAGAGGAGGGGAAGGAAGGGGGAAGATTTCGGATGAGCGCGCTTGCCTCTAGAGTTTCAAGATTTCCGGCTCGCTGGCCCGTGAGGGAAAGCAACGACTCGCGCTCCTTCTTCTACCCGTTTTTTTCGCATATCGATCTTCGCCCGTTGCGGGATACACAGAGCTGCATAAACAATAAACATAAAGCACGCGACACGACTTTTTAATGCAAATCGCACCCAAAGTTGGATAACGATAAATCGTGATTTGGTTTTTCTCTCTGTTGCAGGTTTATTACAGCCTTCAGAGGTCCGGCAAGGGCTTGAGTTCGATGCCTCAGAGGCCAGTCTCGTCGTCCGTGTCGGCGCAAGGCAAGTTCCACCAGCCGGAAGTCGTGACGCGCTCCAATCGAATACAAGAGAGTTGTATATAAAAATAAGAAGAACGCGGTGAAACAAGGTGAAAAACGAACAAAAGAAAAGCGAATCCGTGCTTCTCAACTATCGTGCTCAAGGCGTTCGACAGGAAGTGAGAATGATACATATATGTAGTATATAAATACGTACACATAGCGAAAAAGGCGAAAGGGGAAAATGACACACGGAGAATTTTATAATAGAAAAATCGTCGTGAAATCCTCTTACGCGCGAAAAAGAGAGCCAGTCGCTCGATATCTTCCCACAGTCGGTATTCGACTATCGTTATTTCCTTTTTTTTCTTTCCCTTTCACCGCCCTTTCCGACTGGACGAGAACCGATAACGACGTAAACGCTAAAATTCTCGTATCCAGTTCGCACGGAATTCGCGAGGGGCGCGGGAGAGAATCACCGAGTATTCCGAAATTTTCTTATTCCCGAGATCGCCTCTTTAAAAAGCGAAAACACGCACGACTGGACGAGTATCTCGTATCGAATCGAACGTTCTTTTGTACTGCATTTATCGATCGATCCGCGGCCAAAAGCACGGTTCGCTCGTACAATTTCGCGATACTCAGCCAAGTTGGCCAAGAGCGACTCGTCACGCGCGTGTTCCGTCTGTCACGTTTCGCTACGGAGCGAGCGAATTTATCCTGCGTAATGAAATGAAATGAAAAAAAAGGGGGGATACGAAACAAATCGCTGGCTCCTCGAACGAACGCGTCGAGAGTTTTAACTGACACATTCGATGGTTGACAATAAATCCAATACCTGCCATGAGATATCGATTGATTCGCGTATATCAATTTTTCTATTTTTTCATTCTCATTCTCTTTACATTCGCGTTTGTTACACGAGTTTCATTTTCGCTCGCGCGTGCGCGCGCGATACTCGTCCAGCGTGATATTTTCCGCTCGTCGGACCGATCGAGTTGCGTTTTCGTTCCTGCCATACAGACGTACACGAACACACGACACACACATTATTATATCATCGGCGCGAGCGAGATCGTCGAATTAAAGCGTGTTTTAACTGTTTATATATAAATATATATATATATATATATATATGAGATTAGTTTTTTGTACAAAGATTTTATTGTAAATAGGCGAGCAAGCCTGTTCGAAGTGAACGATACGAGGCAGAGTAAGAAAACCCTAGATGATAGTTAACTAATGTCCGAATTTCATTCGCTAAACGTTCCAGGGCGAGTCCCCCACCCGGGGATCGCGCTGGAAGAGTCAAGAAAGGCAAACAATTACGCAAAGGAAAAACAAAACTATATGGTATATGAATAAAGAGAATACGTTTCATCTGTTTTACACAAAAATAGCGAACGTTGTTATTTTTATCCGGCATTCCCATTTCCATCTTTTCGCTCCCGTGTTCGTTTGACGGTTCGACGAAGCTCCAGAGAGGAAACAAAAAGGAAGAGGAAAACGATAAAATTAGAGCTCGAGCGACCAGCGAGAATGTACGAAACGCGAATAGGACGTGTCTCGTTTTACGTGACTCGAATGTCACTTGATAAACCCCTGGCTCGCGCCCTCACGCAGCGTCTATTACCTTTGTACAATCCCCATTTTTGTACGTCGAAGGAAATCTTTTTCCCCTCTCCGGTGGCCAAATTGGACGGCGCGGAACGCGCAATTACGTGTGAAATCGTTAAGACAGCGTTCTCGAGTTTTGACGTCGATGGACAACCTCGTCGCGACGCTCGCCGCTCGCCTCTCATTGGCTAATCCAGAGAAGTTAGCGGGCGGATAAAAAGAGGTAAGTATCGTTTAGACTGGAATATTCGCGAGGGGACAAACAGAGACGAAATTTTACCTCGGGAGTTTGGAGGGGAGGGAACTCTCCGTTGAAATTAGCGTCGTTTCGCGCGTATGAAAATGAGACGAATCTCGTTAGGCGAGGCGAGCTCTCGGCGTCAGACGAGATTTTCCGACGTCGCGGAGAGGCCCCACTCGCGTGATTAAAGGATATGCGAGGGCGAGAGTTAGACGGCGCTCTCTCGCGAGGAGCACGGATCGCTGCGCGCGTCTCTCGTCACGCTGTTAGATACAAGTAAAGAGGAGAAGGCAGGATAGGGTATACCGGAGTGGAGACACGCGCGCGCACGCGAAAACGGCTTGACAGACACCGGAGCATTCTATCGGACGGAGTGCAGTAATTCGAGCATTTCCAGGGAGATCCCGGGGCTCTACAGTGTTTGCATACATTTTGAGTGAGGGGGAGGGGGGGGGCGGAGAGGAGAGGAGCGAGAAGAGAGAGAGAGAGAGAGGGGGCGAACATCAGCCCGAATCCTTAGCCGAGGTCTTGCTAACGGGTGAACTAACCCCCGAGTGCCAGTATATGCCCCATTATTCTATGTGCCATCCGTGTCTCCAGGGCTGTTAAGGTGTCCTACTCGACTCTCTCTCCCCTCCCGCTCCCCCTCACCCCAAGCCGACTTACGCCGTATAATTACGGGCCATCGAAGCGTTATAATGGACCGATATCTTCCTCCAACTATATAATTGAAACAGACTGGCGGTAGGTATTGTATCGATCCGCTGGTTATCGCGTCGATTGGTACCGATAGAACAAGTGTTATTCCGCCGGCCGGGAATCGAAAATATCCCGATGGTATTGTACACCGCGGCGAGTGACACGCGTATAAGCCAATGGGGCGTAATCGCGTAGTGAATATTGCAAAGACGCGCGCACTTTATGCCACGCGTGTCACGCTCGATTCCATCGATGCGCTAGTTTCTCTCAATCACCCCCAACGCGTCGATCGATACCAATCCAATGATTTCCGGACAGTGCTGCTTGGGCGAGTATCCAATTTCCCGTGACTCCACTAGAGGGGCCACCCCTCTCCAAATATAGTTTCGTATTATTTTCGTTAATGCACTCGCCCTCGTGGCGATTCGAAGACTTGAAGAATAGCGAGAAGTTAACGCGAGTACGCTGAGCTCTCGGAGGAGATCGGCTATCGAACGACACCTATAAGACGAGGCTTTACGAGCTACTCGATCGAATATGCCCCACTTTGCATTCCTCGCTCCTCCCCTAATTCACGTCGCGTATCCTCATTCCTCTTTAATTTCTCTTCGAGCATCGGTCTCACGTGCCGGCCGGGCCGATCCTAAAACAATTTACGAGTGGTCGCTATCAATCCAATCTTCCCATTAACCTCGCCCAACTCTTTTTCCTTTCTTCCTCTTTTCAATTTGCCCCGTGGAGCGAGAGAGGAAGAGGCGCGGGGGGAGAGAAGAGTGCTTTGGCACACAAAGAACGAGAAATTTGTTAGAACGCGCGAGAGAGTCGCGCTGGAGGAAGAAAGAGAGACGGGCGTTATAAATTTTCTGAAGTAAATTTTTCTTGAGTCTCAACGACGCTCCTTTCGCTCTCTCCGCGAGAGCGCGATTCCACGCGAACGTGAATTACCTCGAAACAGTATAATGCGCTCGCTATTAGATTACGCTCGTCGCCATGTTGACAAAACGACCGAGCCAATCCGCGAGCGCGGTGCCTCTCAGCTTTAAACCGTATTCTCTTGTTCTCTCTCTCTCTCTCTCACTCCCTCTCGCTCTCTTGCTTGCTCTTTCGCTCCTTCAATATCCTCCATCTCAAACAACCAGGACGATATACTGATGAAACTCCGCGAGCCCAAATACGCGTTCTCTCTCTCCCGCGTCTTCTTGTACTTTCCTAGACAACTAACATCGAAATACGAAATGAGGGTCCCCGCCGACTACAATAAATCTTAATTACGTTCTCTCGTTCTACTCTCGGATAAAGCCTGGAATAATTTTGTTTCAATAAACCATTATGCGTATATACATCAAAAAGCATATTAATTCGGTTCTATTTCAAAGATGGTTGAAAAATTGAGTTTTAAGTATTGGGAAGTCTACGCGGTGAGCATATCGTGCATTTTGCATAGCGACCCATTCCCGATATACTTTTAACTTTTTAGTCCAGAAGTGGAAAGCTGTCTCGACGCTCTAACGTAATAAGATTCTCATCCCGAACGCGCGATTACTTCTCTCCGGGTCGTTTCTTAAATATCGAAACCCGAACGATACGCGACTTTCGGCCGTAAAAACTCTTACTCTTTCGCTCTCGATGGCTATACGCACTAACGGAATTTGCCATGCGGGAAACTTCCGACTCGCTCACGCGGCATAAAGCGAATAGCGTAAAAAGTTTTTGGGCTCTCTCTCTCTCTCTCTCTGTCTCTCTCTCTCTCTTTCCCTTTCCACTCCTTTTACCTCTACGAATCGAAGAATAAAGTTTGCGGCACGCTAGCCGAGCCTCCGGCGTGCACGAGAGACGCTGGGATTTTACTGCACCGGGCTCAGTGCCGTAGACTCACGGCCGCGCCCAGCAGATACACTCCACGTAAATTTTAATGACCGCGGTCGTTCGGTCCAGATTGTGCCCTCGAAAGTTGGACGAAAAAAAAAAGAAGATCTCGGACTGAAATTCGAACGAAAAGAAATTACTTCATTTAACGAAATTAAGGAGGAGAAAATTTTCGCGAAACCGTCCGGCTTTCCGAAAGGCCTCGACTAGTTTTCAAATATAGAAACGACAAACTCGATTTTCGAGGCGAATTTTCTAATTCTCAAAGGGACCCATCGAGGCATTAATTCATCGGACGGCTTAATAAGAGCGAGTGAGTGGTCTGACGCGAAACTCGATCAGTGCCTGTTAGGGGAACTCTCCGTGACGAGTTGAGAGAAAGACACAAAAAAAAAAAATAGCAACAGCTGTAAAAATGTTCCCTCCGGGGAGTTTCAACCACTCTTGTTACCTCTTTTTTTTATTTTTCACCCTTCTCTCTCCTCCCCTCCTGTCTCTTAAAGAACAATTTCTAGGGGCGGCGCGTTACGTCACTGCGTCGGGGGTAGTAAATAGCATTAGCAAGTCAACTAGCGTTTCTGCCCTCCGCGCTCGAAGCTTTATCTCTATTCTCCGCCATTTCTCTCGCTCTGTATCCTTCTACGGGCACTTACTTTCTTGAGATTCGAGTTAATTTATACAAGTGGCGCGCTGTAACGCAGTTATACCCGTTACGAGGTTATACAGTTTAGTTTTAGTTTCAGTTTGACTGTCGTATATATGTATATATGTATACACATAATACCAAGTAGCGGAAACAAGGTGACGAAAGTGCCTTTCTCTTCGTTTTCGTTACGTCGATTTTTATTCGCTATACGAAGAGAAGTGGATTCGAGAACAAGGGCTGTTTTTCAATATTTCACTAAAGTTGGGTTTAGAGGCGCGTGCATCGCTTTGATCGTGAAACCGATGGCCGTTAATCACTTTGAAGGAAGCCACGCGTTCGGAATTAAGGGGGCCGTAAAATCCGAAATCATTAATTCATCCGCCGTCTTCGCTTCCTCTTTCGCTCCTTCTCCCCCTTTTTCTCTCAAATTAAACGGCTCTCAATCAAGAAGGAACAAGTATTAGCATAATCGCGTCAGCGATCGTGACTCCTTCTTGTTCCACTCGAGAATTATTTCCCGTGAACTTTTCGATTGAAAGAAATTCAACAATCTCGAAAAAATTAGTCCCCCCTCCCCCCCAACCCTTCGCGTCTGGAGTTCTCTGCATTCCGAAGGTTCCTTGGCGTGAACGATAAATCCATGCGGAATGAGATGAAATCACGCGCACGCAGTCTTTTTTCTAAATTCATCGACTCTATCTTGTTCTCTCCAGCGGCTGGTGTCCCGCTGGGAAATCACATATCCCGAGCAGTACACGCGTAATTGTGCGCGTGTCCGTTCGCGAGGATCATCCATTTCGCAATTAGGAGCTGGTTTGTTATCGCTCATGGATCTTGTTTCCCTTCAAGAAAATTCATTTTTCGACAGGATGGAAAAATTATACGTTGGCAGAGTAATTTTTAACACGTTGGGATTATATGCAAATAGAATTATCGTCAGCGTTTCAATCTATAAAATATGATATCAGAGTATTCTCAAGTATCCGATATATTTTGGCGACAGCTGTTGGCGAGGAAAAAGTAAGAAGACTATCGGTGGAATGGGGACCGAATCGAAGCCCTTTAATCAAGAACAGTCATTGATAATGTTCGACCAGGTTGAAATTTGCTCTCTCTCTCTCCACTTGGCGATAAATTGAGTCGAACAAAAACTTTTTGATAAAACCAAAATGTATCGTTATCGCTGTGGCTAATAAAAATTAACTTCTCGGAACGACTCTTTATCGGGACAGGGTGCGGGCTATTTTCGAGGAATAATTGCGGCACGCTTGTTGCCGGCATGGTGCTATTATCGCTCGTATTAATAAAACTACGGTTATAACGGCGTTTAAATGCCGCGGGGTAAGATTTTTTTAACGTTTTTGTCCACGAGCAGCGGTTTTACGCGACCGGGAGTATAAATCACGAAATTTTTACACGAGCTTTTTTTATCGCTTTTGCTTTATCACGCGAGTAAACCCGTCTGTATGACTCTCGGCGTCGTTTTCGCACGGCGGGTTCGTTCTATTTCGGCCCTTTCGTTTTTTCTTCGATTTTTTTTCATATCGTCGATGGTCAGCGGACGGCGGTACCGATGTGCGCGAAACGCGTCTTACTATTTGCGGATCCGGCCGTAAAACGCGAACATATTTCACCTTCGTCCGTGTTTATCGGCATAAGTTTGAAATTAAAAACTCCGCGAGCGAACAATACAACGGTCTCTAATTAGCGAATCCATATCGCGGGTAAATTTCCAACTCGTCCAAATTAGTTTCCTGCTTCTCATTTCCTTTTTCCCCAAAGTAGCTCGATTTTCTTTTTCACCTCGCTGTGGGCAATAAGATTCTGATGAAATTTTCAGAAAACGAGTTTCGAATCAACGGGAGGTACTTTTACGACACGAGACATCATTCGGAAGTTTCTCTCTCTCTCTCTCTCTCTCTCTCTCTCTCTCTCTCTCTCTCTCTCTTTCTATCTCTTTCTCTTTCTCTCGTTCTCTCACGTCTTATATCAAACGTCGTCAGGGACGAGCTCGAGCGCGAGCGCGACTAACGACTTAATTTCTTTTGTCGGCGAGTTCTAGGCGAGCCGGAGTGGATATCGATCAATTCGGTTGTCGCTTTGACGCGTCGGCCATGATTAATTGCCACTTTAATTGTTTCGTACGCGCTTCGCTCGCTCTCATTTATTTCCATTCGCGTTCTTCACGTCTTTTGCAATTTTTTTCTTTATCTCTCAGTTGTCTTTTCCCCTCGATTTCTTTCCTCGATGTTATTGTTCCGCAACTGGAGATCTTTTCTCTCCTTTGTTCGCTCTTTCGTTAGCGAAAAATTGCACAAAGCCAAATTAAAAATTAATATCTGTTACGAGAGTGGGAAGTTTATCGAGAGAGCGAAGAGGTATGATCTGTTTGGACGGTCAACAGAGACGGGAGGGTGGGCGAAGGAAGGAAGAGCAAAGAAACGAAGGGAAAAATGGAGATGAGAAGAGTGACGAGTGTAGGTGGTGAGATAGTTGGAGCGAGAGAGAGAGAGAGAGAGAGAGAGAGAGAGAAAAGAGAGAGCACGGCAGTTACCGTGAAAAGTAATTGGAGCCTCCTGATGAAGTTTACGCTTGTAGCTATAAAGTTGAGTGGCTTCCTCGCTTATTAGCGATTGGATTAGCTCGCGAAGCTCTGAGAAAGAAAGAACGGCATAGCGTTGCAAGGGGCGAGGAAGCGTCGCGAAACCGGTAGAAAAAGAAAATTAATTTCTTATTCGCAGCACGACGCCAGTCGCCCTACTTCTCTGTCCCACCACTCTGGACAGTCGATGTTACATTTGACGCTTTAATAACGCACCAGTCGGACGTTTGCTCCAGAAAGCATAAAGATTTGTTTTCATTCTCTTTACTCGGTTTCTGTTTTGTTTTTTCCTCTCTCCAAAAACGAAGGCGAGATGAATGTAATCACAAACCGACTTTTTCATTCAAGCTCGCTAAAAGTGCTTGGTCGCGTGAATTAGCAATTTGAGTACATCAATTTTTTCTCAATTATAAATAAACAGATTACACTCGAATGAAAAAATCCTCTCTCTTTCTCTGTTTCTCCGTGACTATGAAAACTTCAAACTTGGATGTCGATGCGAATGAGCGAAAAGAGGCAACTTTCGTTTCGCCTCTCTCTGTACGCGCAGGCGCGTTGAAACACCTGGCAGATGCAGTTTATACGACGTGCCATTGGAACGGGTCATGCGGAACCATAACATTTATGTGACAAGCTCGCGAAAGAGCTTTTACCCGGTTGATCGATGCGAATTTTGTTTCTGCCGTGTGCTTTTTCGCGCTACGTGTCTTGAGAGGCGTAGCGAGAGTGCCTCTCTACATGCGATTGGAGCGCGAAAGTAGAATTTCAGGATGTAATGATGTAATATTTACTTTAGGAAAAAGCAATCGTTTGTCGCTATGCAATTGCACTCGTTAATGACAAAATTTCGTGTATGAACGAAAAAAAGTGGTAAAGCTCGGAGTTTGATCCAACACTCACTCCTATTCGAGCCGTTGGATCAATCCACTCTCACCACGCCATCCGATTAAGAAAGAATAATAACGAGAAAATGTGTTCTCCGAACAAAAAAATTATAAAGAACTCGACCTCAAAAAGATCAAAAAGATCTCTTTTGCTTGCTCGCACTTGACGGCTTTTTCCTTTATGTTGCCGTCGCGACAAAAAACGGATTCGAATATAAAAAAATTCAATTTTATATTTTACTCCGTGTCCACTGGGTTGCTCGTTCGTTTCGGCTCTTTATTCTTAAATTTAATAAGCGCTCGATTTTAAAATTCAATAAAGCGAAAATGGAACGTGTCAATAACCCGTAAATTGGGAACTGTAGCGAGGGCAAAGCTTCTCTCATTTCGTGCACCGGATGCATGTATATGCTATTCGCTCGTAGGTCACGTGTGCCTTTGCATGCTCACACGATTAGGGAATTTCGAGTCGTATAAAAAAAAGGATATTCTAGTGAAAACAATTCACTGAATAATGTTTCGACGCCCCACGCCGTGTTCAGAGTGAATAAGAACTTATTTTCAGTAACGAGAAATGACTCCTTTCTCTTAAAACTTGTACTCCGTAATCAATATCGGCAACTTTATCAAGCTTGAATCACAAGATGTAAGATATAAGTGTTCTGCAGAAGAATTCAATTTCATTTCCGTAAAATATTTATAAAGATCGATCGACGGGAGCGACCGAGATTCGGAGGTTACAAGATAAACGAGATGACAGAAGTTCGATTTAATCAAGCGTGTTCGATTTTTGGAGAGAAGGCAAATTGTGAAAGATGAACGGAAAAAGGAAAATTATTTCATTCTGTATATCAAATACGATACTTTCCTTGTCGAGTATGAGGCCAATTAGAGCTTGTCGTTCGAAAATGAAAAAATTCGATTTCGAACAACCCCCTCGCGAATGAACGAATTCGGTCATCGTTCGTGCAGTTTTCTGGAACCTACGCGATCGTTAAGGGTCGTTACATCGTAAAGATTTGGCCGTTGAATTCGTTAAAAACTTTCGGCGGCCCCATTGATTTTTCACCACTCACGGCCACGACAATTGATATAGCGAGAGAGCTCAATTTTTTTAACGAAATTTAACGAACCACCATCACGAGTAAACACGCATCATAAAAGTTATTGGTAAAATTCTCCAATACATTTCCATGTCTCTTTTCCATCGACGGTAGAAAGAGTTGGGAGATAAATTGCGTTTCGTTTGGCCCTCTGTTTTATCTTTTTTTTTTGTTTGCGAAACAGCCGAGTGCGTTTGGCCATTAATTTCGGGAGTGGAGGATCTTCGTCTCGGGCGTGGTATTAAATCAGAGCATTACAACGATTAACCCCGACTGAGACTAAGTTATAGTTACCCCTGTGCGTGGTCTTCATCCAGCCATACCAAACCTCTCTCTATCGTGACTCAGCCACCGGACCGGGCCAGCCACTACCACCGTATGAAGTCGTTTTGCCACTGACCCTAATTTATGTCGCTATCGTCTGGAGTGTACTGGGAAATATTTTTTTTCTTGCAGCTCCCGGCTTACCTTCCCGTCGCGAATGCGATATCTAGTTACGACGAGACCGAGCCGCGAGGAGAAGAATGGAGGAAAGAGAAGAACGTAAGATGTTGAAATTCGAGAGTCATTCGTTATCTCGCATCCGTAGGCGATGGTCTCTTGAACAAAGAACGATAAGAGGAAAAACTCCCGGAACATTTGTAAGAAAAAACACACACATAATGCCCAAGAGTTATAATGCGTTGGCGAAAAAATAGATTAAAATGGAGCTGGGTTATTACGATTCAAATGAGACGAATTACTATTTCCTGGCTCATCGCTTCGAAAATATCGTCCCACGGCAATGTCGGCGTTATCACAAAAGCCAGTCGGAAGAGCCTCGAGCTAAACGCGCAACGACGACAACTCGTCCGTCGGTCCCAATGCGCCACTGGTATTATTCCTGTTGTAATTTCTGTGCCCTGACCCTTTGTCGTGCGTTTCAACTTTTATCCCACTCTACTTAGACTCTCGTTCGAACTAACGAACGCAAATTTCACCTGAAGAACTCTTCAAGCCTTTGCCTCTTTCTCTTTATGATATTCGACTCGAAATTTCGCGAGGAGGGTATCCGTCATGCGGAAAGTTAAGAATGCCTGTGGTTGTAAAATCGTTCGCGCGAGGGTCGATAAAAAGTCGCTCTCGTTAAAAATTTACATCGTACGCGATTGACGATATCGCGGCTTTTGGGTTTGAATGCGATTCCATAATGTGAACGGCGCCGCGTGCGCGCGTACCAATAGCGAAATTCGAATCGAAAACATCCGCAATTGTCATGCAATGTTATTCTTACGACACCGCTGGCGCGTTACATTATTTTTCACCGTCTATCGTCAATATTTCTATTCGTCCTGCTGGTACGTGCTGGTGTACGTATATAATATACTATATAAGTGTGTGTCTTTTTTTACAACCCTCGGAACGAGGAATAAAGAAAACAGCGTTCGCCGAAAGAAAAACTCGCTCAAACTTTATTCCTTCCGGATAGTACAGTATTCATCGATTTGAAAAACGCTTCGAGGATCACAGGGTATTCCGATTTTTGGCCGATCTCTCTCTCTCTCTCTCTCTCTCTCGCTCTATCTATCTATCTATCTTTCTTCCTTTCTCCTGCGCGCGTGCGCTCGCGTGGTAACTTCTGACTGATCGTCGAGTATGCATGAACTTTCTCTTGACGTGCGCAAACGGCGGGTAGCTTATCTTACGCTTTTTCCCTGACTACCATCGAAGCGAAGTTACTTTTTATCCGACTCCCGGAATATTCAACTCGCGTTACCGAGAGATGTGGATCTGCCCGTTCGCCCGATGCTTTGCATAATGGACGTCTTTGTTCGGAAAATCGTTGCACGGAAATTTCTGCGAAACGCATTCGCTCATCCGCGCCGGGCGTCGCCTCGTGTTACGGGAATATTCGTTAATTCGTGCCTCATTGACTTTGATTATCGCGCGTTCCGTGGGGTCGAAATGAATCGCTTATATGTGCGGGAGCCCGGGCAAATAACGCGCGGTGGTGAACCAGCCCTTATCACCGGGGCCAGCATTCGCGCGATCGCGCGATGAAACACCGCTCGAGCTTTGTGCGAGTTTTCCCTCGTCGAGATTTATCGACCCTTCCGCTCGACCAGCCTCGAAAGGGGGCCAAGAGGTCGTTTCATCCACATGTCCCTCTCTCGTTTCTTCCGTCCTTTCTTCGTCCTCTCTTCCCTCCGTGTTCTTTTTCCCGAAGACTATGTCCTACGGTATCGCACCCACCCCCCACCTTGTTTCGCTCTTGTCACTCAATCTTCCCGCTTTGTTTTTGCTAAATCCTGGCTTCTTTGTTCGCCTTACCCTCGTTTCATAGCTCTGTCCGGCGCCGATTGTTTCGTATCTCCGGACATAACGGCATTGAAATTGAAATTTCGATCAATGAGAAAAATGATATAATCGATTTTGTTTGCAGAAATCGCTTCTCCGTTAATTCCTCAGTATGCATACTATTTTGTCGAACCGAACGATTATTCGATCTCAATCGACGCGATTTGTACGGCTATTAAAGAAAAAATTCAATTTCTGTAATTTCCCATTCAATTTGACGAGCTTACAGACCTTCTTACACCGGGATAACGCGTGTTTAACACGAGTCGAGAGCGCTCGATCGCTAATCTCGATGTATCTCAAATGTTTTATTTAAGGAAAAGCGAACGTTGGAGCGAAGAGCGAACGCAGCCGAGGAAGGGAGAGCGGGAAAGGGCGAAAGAGGGCGCGTATTTCCTGCACGCGAGCGGGGCAGCGTGCACGACGCGAGAAGCACGTGAAGCGAAACGAATGTTTTATTTAACGGACGAAAATAAAAGGTGATCGCGTACGATAGTCAAATATTTTTAACAATGTATGCGTGCACGGTGAAAATTCAGCGCGTTACGGGCGGAATATTTTTTTCGTTTGGCGCAAAACACTCGCGAAGAGCGATAACCAGGAATTCGAATGTCGATGGGAATGACGCGAATATAACTCGACAAAAGGCTCTCGTTCCGTCGGCCAATTTGTTAATTTATCTGGACGCGCGAGCCACGTAACGGGAAGGTCCCTGTTTTATCTATCTCGTGAGCAATTAGCGTAGATTAGTCGACGGGGCAGCAGCTGCGCGCGCGAGTCGTTTATCGGTACGTCAAGATCGGATGTCTCGTGATTCCGTACGCGATATGAATTCAATGAACTCGCGCGCCCGAGCTCCAGCCGAAACTATTGAAATAGTTGGCGCACGAGATCTCGCACGTGCGCCGTTATTGACCCCCGTTTGCCTCGTTCGCAATTAATTCCGAACAACGAGAAAGAAGTCGAATGCACAGAGTGCCTTTAAATACAATCAACCCGTCCCGGATTCCTCGTGGCGGATTTCGAGCGCCGTTGCGAAATCACGCGAGCCAATTTTTATCTCGAGGAGTGGCACGAGAATCGTCCCCCCTCCCCCTTTCCCTTTCGGCAAAAAATTCAGAAAAAAAATCGATTTTAAGAAGCTCGAGAAGAAAATGGCCAGCGAGTACGAGACGACTGCACGCGATCTCGCTACATCGTTACCATTAAACCCTCTTTCTCTTTCTTTCATTCTCCGCCTCCACCTTACGTACACTCTTTTATCGTGTTCCTCGATTGTCATCTACGTCCGTTACCAGAGTTCGCGACGTGAAGCGATAATTACTAATAATTAATTGCGTTTTCATTTCTAAGCGACTTCAGAAAATTATGTAAGAGTAAGCGATCGTTCATTTCGAAAATATCACTACTACCACGTTGGGAAAAAATTTGGTCGAAGAAGTCAGAATCCTTTTCGTATCTAGTTACTCAACCGCGAGAAACGTATCGGCCCTCCTTTTTCCCATCGCGCGATGGACAAGAATCCGACGTTCCCGGATATGAAAAACCGTCACAGAAGGTTAAAGAAAGGAGAGGGGGGCGAGAACTGACCGTTCGGAGAAACCGATGCCTCCCCTATCGCTAAAAGCCATTCTCGCTGTCACAGAGAGAGCACTGATGTATGGTCGGAGAAATGTGTTCGAGTTTACACAAACTCCTCACTGACGAGTCAGATTTACCAATGTTTACACATTGCATGTTAGAAGGTGCGTGGGGCTGGAAAAATAGGTCGAGTAGCGAAACGCGAGAACTCAGGAAGAATTCGAGCGAACGAGAGACGAAGAGAGGGATAGGTAGGAATGCAAATGGACAATAAACCGTTTCTCGTAGGCTGTCTAGCCGACGGTATATCACCGTTGATATTGGTAGTTTTAGTTTATGCCGTATGCATAAGCGCGGGTTTCGCGTCCTCGCGCTCCTTCCCAGTGAGTTTTCCCACCCGCTCGTTTCAACTTGGCCTCTTTTCCTGCGACGTCCACGTCGAGATTAAAGCGATTTCCCCTATCGCGACTCCCACAGATTTTTCTCGTCTTTCGCACTCTTACTCGCCGTTCGTTTTCGCCTGTTCGCTTTTTCCCTTTTCCGCGCCAATCCTGTACTGCAAAATTCTCGATCAATCGGAAATTTTTTTCCCCGACAGCCCGTTCGTCGCGTAAATCACCGTCAATACAGATATTCTGGAAGAGAAAAAATGAGGAAGAGCCGGAGGGGGTGAGCGAGAGAGAGAGAGAGAGAGAGAGAGAGAGGAGAAGGATTTATTCCAGTGGCGAGCGGACGTCTTTGTTTTCGTTTACGTGACCGACGCACGGGGTAATGACGGTCAACCGCGACGCGCAACGATAATTCACGCGAGAGAGCACAACCCATCTTTCACATTCGCACACACACGCGCGAGCGCAAATGTACAGGTGCGCCGCCAAAGTTTCCGGGAAAAGAAGGGAAAAAATTCCGTCCGCAATAAGTTACGGAATAGCGCTAGATTTTTTCTCCCTCCCCTTCTTTCTCTTCCGTTATATCCGGAAATACGTACGTAAGGCGCTAGGAGAAGTACGTGAATAATTTGTCAAATTGAATCGGGAGCAGAGTGGTTCTTCTGCGTTGCGTTACTGCGTGCGAGAGAGTATCTCGAAAAGAGGAACACACACAGAGGGCGAAATAGACGACTAACCGATGCGTCCTTGTTTCCTTTTTCCCTTTATCCCATAGAAATTTATCGGCTGGAAACTTGTTGGTGCGGTACGGGAGTGAAATCGAAAAATTCGTTAATTGACACCTACGTAAGAGAAAAAGAGAGAGGGAGAGAGGGAGAGAGAAGAAAGTTGGTCGTTAATGTAACGGGCAAATGCACTCGTTTCTTTTAACGAGTCCTTACGATCTTAACGAAAATACGTGCGGCGAGTAATCCGCGTGGTGCGGCTGCACTTAGACGTTAAAGCGGATATATGCAGTTTAGAAGGAAAGAGGGAAGGGAGCGAGTTCTCCCGAGAGTCGAGGAAAGATATCGAAGTGGAGCGCGCACCGTTCTAAAGAGACAGTAAACGCGGATATTGGAGGCAATGCGAGCAATTTAGCGGTTTTAGCGTTTCAAAGGGATAGCACCCCTCCCCGGAGGCGCGTACGCGTTTCCTCGGTCCCGCCGTCTTGTCTTGGTAACGTTTTAACGATACAAACATCGATGAGCGCGGTCTCAATTACCATCGAAATTGGAATTGACTACACTCGTCGAATTTAATATATTTTTTTACTATTTATCTCAATTAAAATTGAACCTAGCTGTAAAACAACTCGATAAAAGTGCGCAATTATTCAAAAACTATGACGGTACAACTATTATCTATACCTTACAGTATACATATTCTGGATGTATTTTATTGGTTAAATAGAAATACTGTTTATTCGTTAAATAATCGGGGTTTGTACGATCTAATTAGTGTTTATATTCGTACTCCAATCGACGTAGTAAAACGGAACTAATCAATTTCGTTCGATGCGGAAAATTTATGGAAATTTGTCTCGTTTCGACGAGTGAAAGAGAGTTGAAAATAGTTTTCGACGGCCTTTTCCGAAGGGTGAGAAGGTAGACGTACGACTAAGCGCAACGGCGACCCGTAAATTCATGCGCCAGTCGCGATGTATTATTTAGACGAGACGGGCACTTGCGCGTGTGGCCTGTTACAACATCAGTCCCCGTACGGTAGGAGATCTTTCATCCAAAAGTATCAGGAGGAAATATCTCACGACGTCGACTGCCGTGAACTTTCCTCCGGGGTATAAATATTAGCGAAACTCGTGAGAAAAATTTTTCCCTCCACTCCTCTTAATAACAGAGACGAGTCCAATCTCGCTAAATCCAAAAGCGGGTTTCTCAAATTTTAATCGCGTATGGAGTGACCGGTGCACACAGACAGACGAGTTTTCCTCTCCGAAATTGCCCAAGCAATGAATTTCCGCCGTTTGATAATCTCCGTGGAGGCCCGGTCGAGCGCCGTTTAGAAACGAGCTCACGTATATACGGAACGAAGGTTATACGAGCTTCCCTCTCTCTCTAAAACGATATCGTACCGCTTTCGTGTATTTACGCACGCGCGTTCACCTGTATGCAAATATTTAATTAATACGCGACGTAGCGGCATATGGGCTCGCGTCTAGCCGCGTATGCGCGTGTCTTCGCGCTGACGCTCGTGGTGGTGCTTGTCGGAGGGAGGGAGAGAGTCGCAGCCACTGTAAATATATGATTATGCATGAGGTTCGGCGTTGAGTGCACTTTCGCAGCCCGACAGAGCGTGAGTGCGTAAGGGAGGAAAAAGAGAGAGAGAGAGAGAGAGGCATTATACATGTTGGATTATATACGCGCAGAAAGCGCGCGTGAGACGAATCGCGCTATTTTCGAGACTACCAATTTCCTCATGAGGTACTTCCGGCGTATTTCGAAATCCAGTTTCGATCGATGAACTATATTTCTCGAAACAATTAAGGGGACATTGAAAATAAAAATTTGCGAGTTTTAGAAACGATTCAAGTTTTAGAATCTCTCTATATAGATTTGAGACAACTGTTTTAAGATTATATCCCTTTAATTTTTTTGAATGTATCCAAGTTTGGTCCAATATTTTCCGATTTTTTTTTTAAGATCTTCAAAGAGATCGACGAAGAAATCTCGTACTTGGTTGCGGCGACTCGCGAATACCATTCCGCAGCCTTGAGTCGTCACTGCGAAACGCGATTGAACGTCAAAGGGGATATTGAGAGCGTGTGACGAAGGGAGGTACAAGAGACACAGAGACAGACAAGTACTCGATTACGAATTAAATCTCGAAAACGCATTCATTTACGCACGCTTCTCTAGTTCAAAGCTCCGTGGGTTTTTATTCTCTCGAAAGTTGTTTGAATTCGAGAGATGAAAAATATGACTTTTTAACCACTCGTACGGAGCGAGGAATATGAAAGAAAGATAAAGTTTTTTCATCATTTATACGAGGCGAGGGCGCGAGGTCAGGGGGGTCTTATTGAAATCGAAGCACTCGGGTGGTTATCGAAAATATTTTTAAATAACACGAGATCAGGTTGGATGCCCAATGGAAGAAATATCTCGAGAGGTACGCGTCGCCGATAAATTTTCGTATGTAAAAACGTTTATCGGGAGCCACAAGTGATCTGGCGTACTTGAAATCGAGTGTGTCTCCTGTTTTTTTCCGCTATTGGCGTAGGAACATCCTCTCCGCGGGTACTCGAACGAGAGAACAAAAAGCGATCGTACCACTTTGGCGAAAAAAGGAAGGACACGATACACGTTTGGATGATTTGCTTGTTGAAAAAGAATAACGTCGTCGAGAATGGATCCGGAGTTCGATTTTCGGAATCCGACCGAGCCATTTGAGGTTCACATCTGTTTCGATCTCGGGCTCCGTTCTTCCCGCGAGTTGCGCTGATTTACGAGCGCGAGCGCTTTTAACGGTGGTCTGCGGAGCGCAGGAGGTTGCGTTAGCAACCTGGGCCACGTGCTTCGCCTAGCGAGATATCGGTGCTTGTATCATTCGACCGGACGGTTCCGAACTTTTATCTCGACGTTATCATCCCTTTTCCTCATTTAAGCGTTGCGCGTTTCCTTTACATCGACCGCTTTATTACCATCTTGATGTAATTTTAAGATTTTTTGTAGTGTAATCGTGTAAACAAATTATTGATAGCTGAATAGCGAATGAAGAGGAGAGGAATATTTTAAATGTTTTTTTTTTTATTACAGGTGAGAATAATCGGATTATTGTGAATGTGTAAAAATAATTGTAAATAAACGCTCTTATTACAGAAAATCAATAGAGTTTTTATTTTACCTGCCACCCCTATCGAAGAGAACGTTATTATACGAACACAAATATCGAGAATTTATCGACGCGAAAATATTCGACTGTCGCAACATTTCCCTCCTCCGCGTGGACTCATCGTACGCGTTTGCCTCTTTTTTCTCCATTCTTCCTTTCTTTATTTTCATTCTCTCCCTCCCTCCTATTTCTGTT
Organism: Goniozus legneri; assembly: GCA_003055095.1. NCBI lineage: Eukaryota > Metazoa > Arthropoda > Insecta > Hymenoptera > Bethylidae > Goniozus > Goniozus legneri. Next base: position 23,471 of record NCVS01000401.1, read on the forward strand.
ATTTTGTTTCCTTTTTATTTCGCACCTTTGCCTCTTCATACTTGGAAGACCCTTAGCGCGTAACGAGATCCACCTTTGACTCAGCGAGAAAGGGGCAGCGAGCTGGAGAGGGGAGTCTGAGTCAAAGCGAGACCGTGAATAATTACTCGAATACTTTAACGGAACTGTGGCGGGAAGGAATTACCTCGGCCCTCTCTCAGTGTCGAGAGTGAACCACCTTCAATCCCCGCCAGCCCCGCTCTTCTCTTATCTTCTTCGTTCACCTCCCACCCCAGCCAAAACGTCCGCAGGACTCGCACACACGAGAAACTAAGGCACCTGTTTCCGGTATTTTCCTTCTTCCGCGTGCATTAATAAAGCCACGCCACGGCGAAGATTAATATTCCTTGTAATTATTCGCCTTAACAACGCAATAGGCGAGAACCTTATACACGCTGTTTTGCCATCCACCCCCACCCCCTTCCCTAGGACTCTCTCGTTCGGTATTTCTTTTTCTCCAACCAGCCCCTTTCTCTCTCGCTTCCCGCTTTGTTTGCCCGTCGTTACGTCGAAAGGACGGAAAATTAAATTTCACGTTCAGTTAAATCTCATTGGATCGATCTTTGATTAATTAACGGCCACTTCGGGGAGTGTATTGTGACGTCATCTGATATCACGAGGTCGCGAGCTGGGGGGTGGTTTCGAAATCAGGCGAATACCGACCCTTTGTGATCGGCCGAGCGGACGAGCGCATACCAGCTAATTGATGAAGACAAGTGCCATTGTCCTTATACCCGTTCAATCGAGTTACCGGAAGTTCGCGATTTCGGTCTCGCCTAATCTTCATTGACGATGAAATCTAATTTCGATTGCGAAAGACCGGCAAGTTTTCGTCATTCGCACAAATGCTAAATAGAAATATATCTCTCGGTTATTTTTATAATGGAAATTGGAGCGTATATGTATAATTGAAATCGAGAATCGATACAAGATGTTTTCGATTTATTGACTTATCAACGAGCTACGGTTCCACGTCCAGCGTACTGGAGAGCTTGTACGAAACGAATCTATGAATTTCAAGTAACTGAACCTCCAACTTTTGCAACATTCGAGGCAGAGAAATAATGGGTTCAAATTTTCACTCAACAAAAAAAAAAAAATTAAATTTCACGATAGAAAAATGAATATTTTTTTCTCTCGTTCTCTCCGAGTTTTCATTGTTTTTTTGTTGGACGCAAATTGCTGTCCGGCACTTGTACGAAACGCGAAAATGACAATGTTAACCGCGCCAACGCGGTGATAAAAATCTTAGCACACGACGCGCGCGACACGCGAACTCCTCGATCTTCTTACCTGACGCGAAAACTCGAGTGTACATGGCTATGAGTACGAAATGGCCGAGGCCAGTGCAATTTTTTCCTTTCCCGCTAGCACCTTTTTTCTCTCTCGCTCTCTCCCCGTCGTCGCTCCACTGCCGTGTAAGAAACTTTCGGCTGACGCGAAGGTACGATAATAATCTTTACGGCCACAATTTCGGAGATACGACTGTAATGGTATTACATGTAAAAAAATTCGCCTCGAGGGAACGTAACAATTCGTTTCGTTCGCCACTTCGTAACCCCCATGAACCCGCGCTACTCCTTTTCTTCTTCCGACTCCTGCGCGGTTAGGGTATTTAGTTGTAATTCATCGTGTGGGTGCAATAAAGGTCTCGTAGAATTTAATGAAAAGTCACGTGTACGTTTTTATACGCGAAACCCGTTACACGAGCTGGTACTGGCTAGAGTGTGAGGGTAAAATAGAGAGAGGGAGGGAGAGAGAGTCGGAGAGAAAGAGAATACCCCGACGATAAAACGTCCATGTATTTTATTAATAAATTCCTTGTCGAGATGCCTTTGTTTCGCGGTTAGGAGCTTTAAACATTTTTAGTACGTACGCGGTTAAAGCTGCGCGTGGTTCTACATTATTTCACTACGTTGTATAAACGTGCCGAGTCACGATGAGCGCGAACAAAAATGGATTTCCCACTGGGTTGGATGTAGTATAATGCGAAAAAAAGCAGGAAATCCAATATCACTGGATAAACGAAAAACGAGCGAAAATCGATTCGATCGCGAATCGAGCGCTTGAAATTGTATATATCATTCGGTATCGTTTTATAACCGAAACGGGCGATACTTCTTGGATTACGGACGGTAATTAAAACAGCTTGAAAATCTATATATCGTTCGATGAATTGAGGAATGAAATTCGAAAGATCTGCAACATTACAGAGTATAACCGCATTCAAACATTTTTGTTTTAATTTCATACAGCGAATGTATAAGCACGGCTGCTGATGGAAAACCGTGTACTTCGCTTTACCCACTCGCGATTTTGTTATTCCGAATTAATTTTATACTCGCCGTATTATACGCCGAGCAGTTCGTAGCTTCGAGAATGATCAAAGAGTATTGTCCTTCCCTCGACGTTCCTCTGAAAACTCCTTGCGTAGCGCGAAACTTACTCGCGACTAGAAATTTTTTCAAAGGACTGCGACAACGACGGCGACAGTGCTCTTAAGGAATCGCGAAAACTCGAGACCGAATTCATGCGGGCATTTTATTAAAGAGCTCTCGATTCTGGTCGCCGGTTCGCCTCGCACCATCCGAATGGCCTGGAAATTTTTTTTCCGCAATCAAGCGTAGAGAAAGAGAGGAAAAACATATAAACCAAGCGTAACCTGACGTGAGAAAAATTCTCATTTAATTTCCCATCTCATTTTTCATCTCTCGCGAACGTGAAGAGGAATAAATTCGCGACAATTTCAGAGAAGACGGACAAGTTGCGTGTATTCTATTAATTTCGCTTCATAGAAAGAAGAGAAAGGACGATGGAGTTATTAATAAAAATCTCTATGCCCGGCGCCTCCCGCGGTCAGCCCGACTAACCGCGAGTACGTACGCGTTCGTAGCTCGGGCTGCGGATGTAAGTGCGGCAAAAATCTTCGCGTCGAGCAGCCAGCGTCGGAGAAGAGGGCCACGCAAAACCCCCACCGCGCCATTAATTTTAAATCCAAGTAAGTCACTCCTGCGCAAGACAGTGACTAATGACACGCGGAATAACCGTTGCGCAGACAGTCTTCCTATGGGTACATATACATATACATACGAATGTGTGTACGCGGGGAGGAGCCGAGAGAAGAAGTTCATCCCCCCTGGGGAGGGTAGTGGATTTGACGAGAAGCTCGAGCTGCATGCGATTCGAATCTTCGAGTTTGTTTATTCAACAACATGAGAACCCGAGTCAAAAAATTTTACGGTCCGTCTTACGAGATATCGTTTTCGCGGTATTGGGGATAAATATTTAATTGGTTGAATTTTTCCTCACTGATATACGAATCAGATTCGCGTCGACCGTAAAGCTCAAAGATTATCGCAGCTGGTTAGAGTTTCAGCACTTAACAGTCTACAAATAGCTCAAAACGCACTGTTTTCCTATTTAATGAGATATACTCGAGGTAGTCCTAGGGGAGCCCCGTGAAACACGATACTGCCTTCGTATCCGCGAAAAGCGCGGTTAAGAGCATCGGAAACTCGCGCATTAATAACCACCGAAGCGGCGAAGCCTCGCTCGACGAATTCATTATCGCGCAGTCTGCCGCTTCTTTTATCTCCCAACGCCGGAGATACGAATTAAGATAGCCCACCGGTGCGGGATAACACGCGAGACGAAATTAAAGAACGCAAAAATTTCAAATTCTCCCTGCGGTACGCATTTTAACGAGCCGCGCCGTGCCCGTCTCGCAATTTGAATTTTACATCGAAAAGCGAGAGCAGCCGTTGGCCTTCGTTGGCTCGTCATTTTGAAAAAAAAACTCCCCTTTGTTTCTAATGCCCGATGAAAAAAATATTTCTATATTATTATTTGTTTAAACGAGGGCTAAAATTTTTACTCTGCGATTTGACGGAAATGCGCGAGTTTCTTATGTCTCGTGCTCTGTCAAAGTTTCTTTTCATTCGAGTGCGTTCTTATCGGGCGAGTAGGGAGGCTCGTAAACGAAAGTCTCGTAATTCATGCCAGGCGCGAGATCGTTGCCGCGGATAGGCCGTAGTATAATTTCGTAGAATGGCACGCGCCCGGTCCGGTGGAATCGGGCTGTTTTCGGGCCCCTCGCGTTTTCGCGAAACTGAACACGTGACGGGTTAATAAACACGTGAGGACTGCGTCGCGGGCGAGTCTTCGCGGTCGTTAAGCCGGGGCGCGTGCTTTTCGCTATTCAACGCGCCGCGAAATAGTTTACAAACCCCTCGAGCGGGAGGGGGAGGCTTTGACGAAGCCGCGTGAGTCGACACGCATTTAAGCGAGCCCCTCCGTCTCCTCGCGGACCAGCCCGGACGCGATTATCGCGTCCAGGTCGTCACGATAGAGACATTAGTCTCCGGCGGCGGGGGTCGTTAACATTGAGAATGCGTCAGTGGCTGTACACACGGAGTGCTCGTAATTAATCATTCTCGGCTCGTTGGATTTTTATTGAATCATTTTTATTGCTCCGAAAAGTGGGCGTGTCCAGGAGTATTTTTTTCTCCTTTACCCCGTCCCGATCTAAGTATCGCGTTTCGTCCAACGAAACTTTCCGTCCGAAGAGATCGATAAGGAGACTCGATGCAAGAAGTGGTAGTTAAAATTATTCACATGCGAGATTTGAGTCGAGAACTAACGCTGTCTTGAGATTTCTCATCCGCGGAGAAAGCTGTACGGATACATCCTTACCGCGATAAATTTTTCCACTTACGTTGGGAAATATACGGGTATATACAGGACTCTCAGCTCTCGGGGCGAGTGAAAATTCTTCCGGAGCTGACCGATCCACTTTTCGGAAAGCGCATCGAAGGACAAATTGGACCACTCGAGTCGCCAATATCAAAATTACTTTTTTCTTCGATAACCATATATTACCGTACTTCTCGAACGTCGTTATAACAGCTGATATCCGGTTTATCCGGACTCGGGAGCGTCGGGTAATGGAATTTCCGCTGAAATTCTTCTATATTTTCCTTTCTTCCCCCGCGCGCAACGACCGACTCTTTAGTTTTCCATTCCGAATGCCGGAGCGTAACGCGATCCTTGTGATTTTTCAGAGAACCGAAGTTGCGAAGATAGAGACGGGTCAGTTCGAGAGAGAAAAGTGGAAAGAGGAGAGGGGGAGAGGGTACGTGATATGCGTCGTGCACTGCTGACGTTCGCGTCAGCGAAATACGATTGAAAATTGGATGGCCGTGAGCGTCGATCGGCGTATCGCGTGACTTGGAACGAAAACTTTACGCGTCGAATTAATTACAGGCGAGATTATGCATTCGTGTTCGGCGCTAGTGCGATTTACCGTTAGCGTTAATCATCGCGGCTTCTCCGGGGATAATCCGAAGGACACGCACGCGCTCAGGGTTATATCGCGATTCTGGGAAGGATTAGGGAGAGGGGGAGAGTGCGAGTTAATAACTCATATACCGATTATCGCGTTACATCTACAACGAGATCCTCGACGATTATTACGGGCGTTATGGCTCATTCGGCGAAGCTGGAAAGAATCGAGAGAAAATTCCGAATCGGGAGAGCGAGAGCATCCGTTACTCCATTTTCGCTGGACGGGCGATGAGCTTGCGAGAACACGTGTGAACGGCCGTGTGAAATACGGTCACGAGACAATTAGGGCGTTTTGGTGACTCGACGCAAGCGTACCACTGCGCGCCACACAGAGAAGAGTCTTCGTGTACTCTATTGTTCCCGTTTTGCACCCAGCGATGCCAAGCTTGTCCTGGAAAGTATTCGCCAACTCGCACTCTTTAATTACACGTATACATCACTCCTCAAAAATATCGCTCTCTCAATAGCCAATTCTTTTCTATTCGCAGATTTTTCATCTACAATTTTTGAAAATCAGAATTTCTACGTTATCTTTGTATGTGCTGGCTGCATCAATTTTTCTTTCCGTACACTCGCTAATTCGTGCACTACTATCGATGTACGTATGAATCCAAAAATATCGCTCATCTTCTCCGTCACTCTTCTCGTAAATCTCCTCTGCCTTGTACGTAAACATCGATGTATTTAATGTGCGCTCCCTTTCGTGTCGATACTCGTGATGTTAAATTGGGTAAATTAATCGCACTCGAGTAAAAATAATTTATCGAGCGAGAGGGGCTAGAACGGTATACCTTAGGTGGAATTTGCATCGAGTCATCGAATTTCCCATAAATGTCTCATAAACGGATTACAAAAATTGCCTTGTCCATAATAATCGGTAAAATTTCGCATCCGCGAGTCGTGTGTTACGCCCGTGATTCTCGTGGAATGGAAAAAGATGGGTGAAGATGGATAGACCGCGAGCTAAAGAGTACCAACGAAAGGGAGGGTTAATTACTTTCTTGCTTCCCGGGACTGTAACCTCTCCTCTCATTTGTTTGAACATCCCGGATCGAGTCGTAGAAGAAGTCGAGGGGGTGCGCGGAGCGGTGAAACCCAGTTGCGTCTGCCAGACGATGAAAACGACAAGTCTAAAGAGCGAGCGGGGTCGAAGGTTCTCCACTTCTCTCCTTATCTCGACTGCGTTTACCTTCTTACCCTACGAGCTTCTCGCCTTTATTAGTCTTCGGCTCGAGAACGGACCTCTTCGTCACTCCCCGTTCCTCTAAAGCTTGGACCAACTTGTCGGCTGCTTCAGTTTTGCGAAGCGCAAACACACTCGAATCGTCCCGTGTAAACAATTTACCGATGTCCCGCTGCATTTTGCTCTCCGCCGAGCTCACTTTTTTCCATAAGTTACCCCGTAATATAAAAATCGAAGTGAAGAACGTAGCTCGTCTCGGCATTGCCAAACAAAGCTTTTCGGTACCGTCGGTGGCAGTTGGCGGGAGGTTTAGTTATGATAACAATATTTCACGGAACACTTTGCATTCCCGGAAGTCGATACGAATTGACGGAGACGCTGTTTTACGACGATCCCTGCGATAAAATTCAGTCGATCGAGAGGATTCGCGAGAGTCAACCTTGAGCTCCTCTTCAACGCCTATTTTTTACGACGCGGCTCTATTTATAGGTATGCGGAATCCACCCGCAAACGAGTATAGCTCGCGGGGACGGTAAATTCAACTACACCCCCCCCCCCACGCTCTCCCGCGTCTCGCGAAATTTACCGCGTATAACTGCGCTAAGTAGTATTCCGAGTAACTGTATCTCGTGAGATAAGAGAAGGGAGGACAGAAGTGGGGCAGTAGCGGTGGCGGGGCAAAAATATACTTTTAATTGCGGAACGAGCAAGCAGCGGTTACGCAACCCGAGGAGCTTTTACGCGCCCAACCAACTACGGTTAGCGGATAACGCAATTAAGAGCAATTTGTACGAATTGAAATAAAAAGCAAGCAGGGGAAAAAAGAGTAGTAAGGCCTCGAGTGAGAGGCCGCCCGGTCCAATTATGGAATTCCAGATAAGCAAAATTAAATAAAATTAAATATCATTGGGTGAGCTGAGTGGTAAAAGTTAGCTACAAGAATATAAAATGACCAAAATTCCTGAAACAAAAGGAAAGATGAAATAACTAATCGCTTCATTAAATTGCCAGAAATTCGTTTTCAATTCTAGTGGATATTAGATTCTACACACTAAGTTATCGTTGTTGTGGATCGAACTACTATTTAGAATATCGATGATGAGTAACGCGAGCATTCGCTTCGCTCTTGGACACTTCGATATTCGCCCCTCGTGGAAACTCGCTTTGACATCTTCCTAGCTAATCTATATTTTACGTCGTCCTCTCGAACGCCTTCTTCTATTTCCGCCAATAATCGATATTCGAGTTCGGGTGCCCACGTCTACAAGAATCACTTTTTCTTATCATTGTGCATTCTAATAATTGATATTATTTTTATCGACGATATAAACAACGACATAACCTGATAAATTAATATTTTCAACATATATGTATACCGATTTATTTACGTAACGTCGATTATCAATCGAGCCGATGACCGGTAAGACTACATGGGTGGAGGTAATTGGACCGAAAAAAACGGAAATGTAAAAGGGAACGGCGAACAAGAGACCAACCGGTATAAATCACGTGATTCCGACTCGTTCGCATTCACGCGCACGCCAGACACAATCCGAGTTGTACCACTACCCACTTGCTGAACGCGTCAGATTTTTTCGCTAAATGCTCATCTAACAAATCCATGGCTCTCGTTTGACGCGAACGCGAACCGCTGCGTCGTATGAACGATTATCCGAGTACAATGTGCGTTTATGAAAAACCATGCGACAAGAAATGCTCGCGCACGTACATGTACGTGCAATGTATGCTCTATACAATACCTAAAAAAAAGGGACTGTTTTTTTTTGCATCGTTTTGTTAGGACGCCCGAACGAGTGACGATACGAGCTAAACGAAAGAAAGTTGGCTTGAATACGGGGACGCGGGAATCGGAAAGAGGATACGGAAATAAAGAACGAGCGAGCGAGAGAGGGAAAGAGAGGGAGAGAGGGGGGGGGGGATGGAGAGTAGTATACCCCTCATTCCTTTTTCGGCACAAAACAAAATGATGAATCGTGCACCGGATTTTCGGTCGGTGCCGTGCGAATATACGCGGAATTCAACAATGCCGTATGAAAGAGAGAAAGAGAGAAAGAAAATAAAGAGCGACCGCCGTTAGGAATGACGTTCTTTCCGTCGTTTACACGTTTTTCTCTTTCCCCTCTCTCTCGCTCTCTACTCCGCCCTCTTTTTTCCCACTTCCTTTTTAATAAAGCTTAAGTGAAATGAAAATAGAGGCACGCAAAATGGCAGTCAAAATAGGAGAAAGGAGAGCGCTTGGTTAATTTATGGTTTTTCATACCGCGAACGCTGATAGAGAGAATGGGAGGAGAAACGGGTGGAGAATGGGGAGACAAAAATTGAGTCGAGACCGCGCGTGAATGTACCAGACTCGCCAATGCCGACTAATTGGTCATTTTCTACGTAATGAAACCGAGATTGTTTCGCTCGTTCCCGTTTCTTTTTCCTACATGGGTGATTATTCTATCTGCAATTGCGAAGAGTGAAATGTTGAAACGCGTAGAGCGTTAGGGTGTTAAGTCGTTACACACAGTTCGTTCCAATTGTGCGTTGGTTCCCCTGGAAAACCCAAAGGAACGACTCCTCGTCTGTTCGATCGTAACGCGATACAAAAATAAAGTAATTTCGGCCCGCTGACTGAATGGAGAAGATTCAGTACTGTACACGTACGGCATGGTAAACCGACGAGCGAATGTTACGTATTTATACGTGGCACCGGGTCATAACATTTATACCGCGCGAGCGCACGACGAATGTCGGGGTCGTTACACGCATTTACGTTATATTACGCGGCCTAATGCGCGAGTCTGGTATTCGGGACACGACGGATAATTGGATTTAATGCGTGGAACGAGCGGGGGGGGAGAGAGGGGAAGGGTTAATATCGCAGAGGAGCCATCACCGAAGAGAGAGAGAGAGAGAGAGAGAGAGAGAGGGAGGGATGAAAAATAGCGAAGAATACAAGCGTCGCGAAGGGACGCACAGGAGTTTCGTTCGAGTTGAAGCGAAAAAGATGTTAGTGATCCTATTAGGCGGCGTTGGTGTCCGGTAATCAAAGTGCTTCTCCATGCCCGCACGAACGAGCCCCGCTGTTCGGTCCCTCTCGTGTAGACCGAATTAGCCCGAAGAAAAGAACCGTTCCGGGTACTTATGGAAAGAGGGTCAAGCTTTACGGGTCTTCCCCGGAAGAATTCTTCGCGAAAATTGCCAATTCTTCACCACTCGTCCGAAATGGTTTCGGCTTTGACAACGAAATATGGCGTTGATGAGTGTTCGCGTATACCGCGAGGCGTAAAGGGGACTAGGCGTATACGCGTTCGCTATAAACGGTCCGGCTATTTGTCTTCATTCGGTGCGGCATTGGGTCGGGGTGGAAGACCGTGCGACGTGAAACCGCGTCGAAATCTCCCAACCCCTTCCCCCGTCTCATTATCATCTTGGCATATCCATCCTGATTAGACGTAAACACCCAGCAAACTCCCCTCGCGCCCTCCCCGCAAACTCTCGCTTCTTTTTTGGATCGACTTTAGATTTTCGTATTACCATGTTTTGATAATTAAAGGCGATTAATTCGTCCGTAGGGAAATACGTGGATTCTTTTTCGCGGTGAGAAGTAATATCGGGTATTTTCGAAAATGAATTCTCTTCTCTGGCTCGTTAGCGAATCGAGAGAATTCCATATTCCGTTTATCCTGAAGGCGAATGGAGAAAGGGGAAGAGAAAGAGAAAGAGAGAGCCGGGCGAACGGTCGTTTGGGCTATAAAAATGCCGCGCCAATCCACCCCATAATTTTCTCCCGAAATGCGGTGGTTTCATCGTCGTCCACCGGCGCGCACGTATAGAGCTGGCCTTAATCGAAACGTCGAAACTCATTTTAAACGTCGAGGCCCCTGGACGCCTAGCCCTCCCCGTTCGGGGCTTTTCTCGGTTTCCTCGACGTTTCTATGTGTGGTGAGAGAGGAAAGGTAAAACCTCTTCCTAGTTTCAACGAAAATGATACCATATCGAGAATCACCCAGTTTCAGCGATGAAAAAAAATCTTAATGAGATTCTCTATAAGTCTAGCTCGAACAATGGAATTCGGAATAATTGATTCTTTAACACGGGATGAAACTACATAAATAGAGCAGACAATCTATTTTTTTTTTCAACTTTACTCTTCGTCGATATTTATTTTCGGTCTAGACCACGTTGACTAATAAATATTAAATGGTATTCTCAATTCCAATTTACGATCGATCAAGCTGCGATATTCCCCGAACCCGATGACTACACAACTCGATTGGTTTGCGGTAAATTAAAAATTTTCGGGTCGTCAACCCTAACTCAATTTTCAGGGGCTCTCGTTTCGGTTACATACACCACGAGCCAATTAAGGAGTGCCGCCGACTCTCTCTCTAACCGACTATATCTATATAGACGCGCGAGAGTAAACGTACTTCCTCCCGGCCCTCCGACGTCTCGACGAACCTCCCACAGTCCACAAGAAAGTTTCGGCAATATTGCTGTTAGCAGCAGCGGCAGCAGCAGCAACAGCAGTAACAGTGGTAACAGCAGCAACAACGATGTAGCAGTCCTGGATGTCGACCGAGTTTGCCTCCGAGTTCCGCGACTTCCGGCTCGCGTCCGAATGCCCCCAAGCACGTTTCAAGTTTTCGAATTTCGCTCAAATACTTACTCGTATTACAATAAACTGGCCGAGACTGTGTGCGGCTACGCGGAACCTTCGTTATCTTCATTTCTGTATTGCTATGTACATACGCGCCCCATTTTTCTCTGTATATCCCTCCGTAAAATATAACTTAATTGTTTCTTTTTAAAGAAGAAATTAATGATCTTTCGGAACGTGGGTATAATCATTACATTTTTTTCGAGCAAGGACCCGAGTCGAAATTTAAAACTTGATTAGGACTTTTCTAACGTGTTTTCTTTTATGTCGCTGGTTTGCCGACAATTTTAGACTTATATTCTACTTTTTAATCTTAACAGAAAGTCTTCACGATTTAATTCTATCTTATTTTGTCTTAAATTCGACTTTTAAGTACAGTTTTGGGTACTAAGTAAGACTTACAATTAGAAGTCGAAATCAAGACAATTATTCTTGTTAAATAAGACATTAAAAACGAGAAACAAGCTTTAAATTTCGACTCGGGGAGCGGCTGTGACTGAAATTATTTTTTCATGTGCTGAACGAAACCATTCGTTGAATGTTTCCCTTTGACGCTTCACCAAAAAAATAATATTCTCCCGAACAAAGAGACTCGAAGTTTTATTTCAAGCGCGGCTCCTGATTTTTTCAGAAAATTTTTCCTCGCTTGTAGAGCAGAATGCGAAGACCGAGTAAGTAGAGAGAAGAGGAGGGCCGAAAATCGCTCTAATCTCTCAGGTCGTTGCCCGTCACACGTAAGTCTTTTATTAAAACTGGATGGTTCCACTGATGGATCTTTTTTCACTACGTCATTCTCCATAACGCACTAGCCCAGTCTGAATGACCGCTGGCGTCATTAAAAATTTTTATCTGACGCAACTAAATCTCAATCTACTCTTTTCTGGGCACGAGTATTACCGTATTTTCGTCAGAAAATTATTATTGTCGGATCTCTCGTATCTTTGACTTTGATGAATAATCCAAGAATTTATAAAAACTCGATCAAAAGAACGAAGAGATGCAAAGTGAAAAATGAATTCCTGACGTGAAAAAAAAACTTTCGCTGCAAAAGTAAACTATTTCATGATTCTGATAAAATGTAAACAGCGTTGGGTAGAATTTTGTTTGCGACGGGAAGAAGTCGTTTCCACGCGATGAAAATTAATACGGTGTATCGCGTAATAACGCGAGTCTCATCGTTCATAAAAGCTCGATGCGAATCGAACTCGTTGATTCGTTATATCTCGTGGCAATTTCTCGTTTACGACCCCAATGATAGATCGCGCGGCTAGAAACGCCGTCGTCCGGTTTCCCAGACTCGGAATACACCGAAACTGAATAAAAACGAGGAAGAAAACTGAGAAGCGAGCAAAAACTGTGATTACTAGCCGTCCAGAGGAGTGACCGATGAATCGCGCGATGAAAAACTCGAAACGTATTAGTGTATTCACTGTTTTTAAGTATTTTTCCTAATCGACAGTCGTTAAATCGAAACGAGCAGCCAAAAATTTCTTATTATCGGCGTAGCGATTCTCGCATGGGGAGATAAGTAAGTAATCGTTCTCATCGTACAAATGATTGACAACCAGCGAAATCCGTTTCGACGATCCCGCTGAGACGATTAATCGAATTACAAGTCGCGGTTTTCTCTGCGAAGGCTGATAATAGGTAGGTGGGTGGTTCTCGCTCCCGATCAGGAAAAATTTCATACTGATAAAACGAAAAGCCTCTTATCCGCGACAAATCCGCGAGGAAACCCGTTGGGGGATGTCTCAACGGAATCCCGTCGGATCAGGAAGTAATTTCTCGACAGCAGTCGGCGAACTTCGGCTAGCTAGGTTATGTGTATGTGCGTGTATATATATGTATATATATATATATATATATATGTATGTATCTAACCTCTGGGAGTAGTTATCGTTTTCCAGCTTTTTTTTCTTTCATACCCTCTCTCACTCTCTCTTTCTCATCATCCGGCTTTTGTTACTTTACACTTCCAGCTGGCAATTGATTTCTCTCATCTCTCTACCTTTCGTTCTTTGTAGTTCTGGTGTTAGAGCTGTAATACAGGTGTACGTGGTAGCGCGATAGCGGACACTGTCGGCCACTCTCGGACTCGAGGAAGAGCGAGGAGAAACTTTAGCGGATATTAAACGACTGTACGCTATAGGAGGAACAACAAACATGCCGGCCAAGTAATACCGTTTCTCTGTTATATCATCGAGATCTCGATATTTTCCAATGAACCACGAGGAACATTAAATTTATATTTGTTCCCGAGAAATTAGAATAGCCTTCACCCGAGAAAAAATGTATTTCCTTTACATCATAAATGAAATTGCCATTCTTTACAAGAGCCGTCCTAAAAATGTCCGTCGTACCGGCTGATCGACTTCAATGGGACTGTAATTCGTCTAACGAAGCGTGAATATTGTCTCTTATTGCAGTTTTCTTGCAGCATTGGCGTCAATACCGAGAACCTCGGAAGAGGAATAAAAGAAGGGTGCAGCCGACGCGAGGCACGGGGTCGATACGATGGCATAAATAGAATGTGAAAGCGCAGATATCTCGTCGCGTCGATACACACGACCGCTATTCACCTCCTCCGACTCCCCTGCGTCGTCCGTTTGTCACCATCTCGCGCTTCCCATCGGTACGCGCTCTCGCATACACGCTCCGACGATTTCCTTTGACATCGGTGATCAGGCTCGAACCCTGCGCTGAACTTCCATCATTGCGCTCTCGCATCGATTGCCTATCTGATTGGACGGTATCGCTACGCGATTTCCTCCATATGAAACGCCGCGGTCGTATCGTAACTCGCGCCACCTCGCACTACCCGGTATCACCGACGATGACTTCCGTACGGATCCGCGTTCGGAATCGTAGCATGAATATTGCCGTCCTCTTTCTCGCCTGTATGTTTTTCGAACGAGGCATCTCTGTGTGCAGTTCCATCCGTACTCGCGCCGAGCGAATGGTCATCGGTAATCAGAGAGGATTTTTCGATCGGCCGCTGTGATGAAGGGTCTTATTTACCGCGCGAAATTGCCAATTTCGCGTGGATGTGAAAACGGAAGACGCGCCACGAGGTGAAAGGGTAATCAGCGAACGAGAAGTAATTTTGCGAGCTCCACCGCCCGACGAACTTTCTTACCGGGATTTCGTTCCTTCGCTCGTGGAATATTCGGCTGATTCGTTTAATTATATCGACTGGCGAAAATAGCGAAAGGAGGGAAACGATTCGGCTCTTCGGTACAGGGAAACGCACTTCGCGATATATCCCTTGACCGTGCCGAGCCGCTGCGCGCACACTCGCGTAATGAAATAGTTATTAGGAACTCGCGCAACTCGAACAAACTCGGAGGGCACGCTTTAACGGTCTCACCTACCAGCCGCGCATCACGTTAATGCACGCCGTCCGAGTTATATGCGAAAAGTTTTAACATCAACAACGGTTCATGCGCGACCACGGCCAATCCCAGATAAATGTAATTAAACGCACGCATCCCCCTCTGATAACGTTCTATTCGATATTTATTTCGCCTACGCCGATATATCGCGTTACGGTTTTTCTCTTTTCATCCGGGAGCGCCGTATTTTTCGCTAAGAGGATCATTAGCGGTGCGCCATTCGTGCGAACTTAGAATTTTCGGGCTCGGCCTTGATACCGGCAGTTTCGAGTCTACCTATTGTAGTATAATCTCGTACGCGTATACGGCATTAGCTAGTCCGCTATCGGTACCGGCGTACCTCCGTGCGATAATGGACACGACACGGCGTCCCGTTAAAAGTTGCCCGAGCAGAAAGGATCGTTGCGGTAACAACGCATTCCTATTTAACCAGTCGTATGGCTACATTTCGCGTAATCGTCATCCGCCATCCCGCTTACATCGTTATGCGAGAATTTTACACAATCGAGAATTAAACCGAATAAAGAAAACAGTAATATCGTTAAACACGTTTAATATTTCAATCGAAATGGGTGTTATCCAATATGGCATCGATCGATGAAAATGACGAGTGTCTTATTGATTTTTTCAAGTAGTATAACTAAATCATTTTTCACGAACGCACGCGTGGGAGCTCCGTTGGCCCTGACCGTCAAATATTCCTCTCTCGCGCCCCTTCATGCTGTGCCGGAGAAGGAGTAAACCCTCGACGAGCCGACCGAAACTGAATTTACATGGCCGCAGAATTTTGGACGTCGGCCAAATTGGTCGCGCCTGATTCCAATCGACGTACGCCCGGC
>NCVS01000401.1:38993-98614 GCA_003055095.1 Goniozus legneri
TTTACGCTCGCCTAGAGGGGTTCGTCTGATCGCGTTCAGGACGACCAACTTGGACCGTTCGATTTTACGACAGGGGGGTAAGTTTCAATGGCCGGCCGCAAATGACGGACTGGTGCTTCGGACACTCGCGCGTCAGGTTGAGATATTCGATCGAACGCCACTTTCGGGCGAAATTTGAATTCTGTTCCATCTTCCGAAATTATCTACGTAGACGGATTGATTTTCCCTAAATATTTTCACTGAAAAAGTTGTACAAGAGAAATATAAAAATTCTTTCAAATCAATTCCCTTCATTACTTTTCGATTCAAGATATGAATTAATCGTAAGAATAATATCCGAGTCAAGTTTCACATATAGATTACTATCCTGAATGAAAATTCAAACGCATCGACCAATTTGACTATCGGGTTATGTAATCAGAATATTAAACCGGCAACGTTATGATGAAATTCGGATTCGAAAACTGATTAATTCATCATTTGTCTTTAAAATTCGATCGGAAATACTCGTCTGACCGAAAACGTATCTTTCCACTGCGAGCGTCATCGATCGAAATCGTCGCTGGCGAGAGTGGGGGTCGTGTTATGGCGTGATAGAGAATGCCAAGCGTATATCGCGATATCGGAAATTACTCGGCGTTTTTAGTACGCTTCGGCTCACTTAGCTTGGCCGACGATCGAAAAGGGCCAGCGCGCGTATATTGCCCGCTCTTTCGATGGTTTTATTGGATCGGACGTCGCTATACAGCAACAGTGTGCGAGGAGGAAGATTTGGAGCAATGGTTCAATGTGCCCAAATGTCACGAGAGGGGGGAGAGAGAGAGAGGAGAAACCTGAATGCTCGTGTCTAACGTCCGACCTTTCGCGGGAACGATTAATTATGTTCTATGTATAGCAGTAGGGCCATTTTCACGCGTGCTCCGTTGAACGGAAAGTACGCGAGGAGAAGGGATCACCCCGAATGAATTCTCTGGCAAAGAGTTCATCTCGTTTCGATTTCTCACGAAACGTTGTAGTCGAAGCTGACATTCAGGGAGCACGGGAATGGAAGGACAGTGTAGAAAATCGAATCGAAGGGCGTTTAGGGCCGCGTGCATTTGCAGAATTTACATGGTGAACGACGCTTGTTTATCTCTGGTGTACCCGGTCTCGGTGCGGGAGACATTTTCGTCTCCGTTGTGATTTACGGCTCGTCGTCGGCGAGGGGAGTGAAAGTCGGCTGGAAGTTCGAAAGATTGGAGTGAGAGTGAATGGACGTAGAGAATGTGGAAAGATGGAGAGGGCGGGGTGGGCGAGGGGGACAGAGAAAAAGGGCGAGCGACGTCGCCGAGGCGGTAGATGAAGAGAGAGAGAGAGAGAGAGAGAAAGAGAGAGAGAGAGAGAGAGAGAGAGAGAGAAGGAAGGAAGAGGAAGAGGAAGAGGAAGAGGAAGAGAAAGAGCGGAGGAGAGCGCAGAGGCGAGGGGTGTCGGCGGAGTCGACCATTGCCGCATTGCACCCTCGGCAACGCGATTTCACCTCTATCGATTCGCGATTCTCCGCGTGTGTTTTGTGCCAGCGAGCGCGCGCGGATAACTAGGTACTTTTCTTTTGATCCGCGTTATTACACCCAAGGCCCACCCTCCACCCGCCTCGTAGACGAACCGGTCTCGTACCTTTTTCCCTCCTCTTACACTCCTCCCTCCACCTTTTATTCGCTGTCGACAATCGCGAGAAAAATTTCTCCGACTTCGACTCCACTCTGGTCATTGAATCAGTTCTCTTTTCCGTTATTGCAAAATCGAACAGGGAATATTTTTATTCGCCCCTTTCATCTGCGATTCGATAACGAGAAACAAAAAATTCACGCGAGTTGTATGGCGAACTCTCGACAGTTGCGTAAGCGGCCCGTACGCGCTGAGCATTTTTCTTGGCTCTGCCTCGTGCGCGAGGAATTTTATCTCTCCCGAACCCATGGGATTTCGAAAATGCGGCATTTCGCGGCACTACCTTAGCAGTCGAAGCAATAGGATACGAGATGCGAGCCAACCAATTTTCTCACTTGTGCCATTCACCTTGAGAATTATATTTAACGTTTTTCCTGCTACTTCGCTCTTCCTTTCTCGTTCTTCCTCTAATACTCTCCGGTTCGAGCTCAAATCTTTTATAGATACCGCGCTGTATAAGCTATATCTCGCGTGCTATCTAGCGCACGGTAAAAGTCAATTTGAGAAAATTCTTTCGAGCCGGAGTTTATCTAGCTCGTTAAGGCGAGAATCCAGTTCCCGTGTGAACGATATCGTAAAACGTAGATTACATTTTAATTAATTTTTTCCTCTTTTTCCCTGTAGCTGACAAAAAAGGAGAGAGAATTCGAGATTAAGGCGCATCTCGCTCTTGCTGTCATCCCTTTTACATCCTGACGGACAATTTTCAGTGAATTTTCACGCGAGCGCGAAACACCGAGGCAATCGCGCGCTCGATGAAAAATTCAATTTGTTATCGATTCCTCTGACCGCGTTGAGATATTCGTCAGCGAACTAGACGGGGGAAATTCTTATCGTTGTTAAACGAGAGTTGGAGGGAAGAAAGACAAAGTAGGAGAAACGTCGATGACAATGGATTTGGGGGGTATATCGAGCCGATATCTGTTCGCTCGACGAAACGGAAACCATTCCTCGAGTCTCGTTCGCACGGACGAGCTCGTCGCGCGATTAAATTAACTACGTGACGCGTCTGTAACGACTCGCTACAGCCGCGGACCGCTCATCCTATTGGATGATTAATACGACGTGAGCAGCCGTGCCCAAGACTGCTGAGGAGACTACCGAATTCGACCAAGCGAATATAGACAACTCCGACGCGGTATTCTGATTTTCATAAGTCGCTCGGCTTATTCCTTATAATACTCCTAAAGCGGAAAATTCATACTTTCGTACAGACGCAATTTCTTCTGTTTAAACTACTATAAACTTTTCATATAACACTTACCATCGTACTTTCTGTCTGTAAACATACAAATTTATTTTGTAACTCTTGAGTAAGTTTTCGCAAAAATTTGTCGCCAAGTTTTCAAATACTTGTACATACGAATTATTATTCAACACTCGAAAAGTGAAAAAAGACCAAAAGCATACGTCGATTTGTTTACACGGGGAAAGTTATATTCCCGTGTTGGAATTAACTGGATACGTCTAAATTTCGTCTTGACAAGCCCCATCCACGTATTTCTCGCGAACGAGTTATTCGTTGCCTCTTTTTCTCCAACGTACGGCGGTATTTTGCAAAAGAGAAAGAGAGGGCGAAGGGGAGAGAAGCGAAAAGGAATTCTTGTTCCACCGCCTAATCTCGTCCAAAACTTTCCACGAGTACAGGTTAGCTGGTTTGCCGTGTGTCTGCGTACGAGGTTGCTCTTAGACGAACGAATTATCGCGAGAAATAGTCACTTGTAACCTTTAAGACCGACGATGACAGCCACGAGGGATGAGTTTTGAGACGGGCAAGGAGGAAGGCTCAACTACACGAACAGTAGACACGTCGCTCGGTTCAACGGCTTCATGCCGCGAGAGAAACACGGTTGCGGAGAAAGCTCGTGTCACGGGTAATAAAAAATTTGGAGAGAGGAGTGAAGAGTTTCGATAATTCAGCGCAGTCTCTCGGTTCTTGAACTAACTTATCGCGGTCAATTCGGGACGTATTTATGAGAGATCGGGGATGATTTCGAGCGAAAAAGAGTATTATATAGGTATATGAGTATTAGCCGACATAAAAGGGTAACATTCATGGATTCTCGAAAAAGCTCCCATATCAAAACGTTATACGCTGTTACCGTACTCGCATTAATGGACGGTGGCGTATGTTCGATAATTAACGGCGCGTATAATGCGCCTTTCGAAATAACATTCGATTTATCGCGGACCGTTATGCCGCTCGAGAGAGCCGATCGCGAGCGACGCAAGCGCGCGAACACAGAGAGATAGCGAGTGCACAAATGACCCGAGGCGAATTACGCTCAACGGCATTAGCCTTCTACCGAACCCGCGTCCTCTTCCTGTCTCTCCCAAACTCCCGTCCTTACCCCCTCCCCTCGTTCTCTCTTCTTCGGCCTCTTTATGAATACCACCGAATGAAATTATTTCTCCATTGTGCGAAAAAAGAGAGAGCCAGATGGCCACGCGAAAAGCGTCAAAGCAGTCGCTAGGAACGGACTGCGTTATAACGAATTCTATTATTCGCGAAACGATTCTATCCTGCGATTGGAGCAGCGGATGAGCTTTTAATAATCTCGTCTTACCGAAAATTATTTTTCGAAAAAGGGGAGATGAAATATTCCTGATATCGGCCGGTTCGTACGACAACGCGATACTCGAGCGAGTAATGCGGGTCTGGCAATTGATGTTTATGGCCGATAAAATTACGACAGTGAGCTCGCGCGAGGATATCGGTGAACGCGTGAAAGGGACAAGAGGGGCGATGGGCGAAGGCCCATCTCGCCACCATGGGTAAATTAAATTCAGGTATTAACCGTGCACCCTTCCCTCTCTCTCTCTCTCTCTCTCTCCCTCTCGCTCTCTCATCCTCCATCGAAAACGACACCGAACTCCCTGGGTTGACATTGCGCCAGGATAATAGACTCTGCTCGCGTCATTAACCCTCGACGCAAAACACAAGCGACAAATGGCCTCTTGTGCGGTCCTCGTTTTACCTCCCCTTCTATATCAACTGTAATTACAATTGAATATATACCTAATTGTATATAACATCCTCCGATATCTCTTCGTACAGTTTGTGTAGCGTAAATGCTCTTGGTGCCTCTTCACTCAACTTGCGATCGCCTTGATACGGAGCAAATTTCCGCGTACGATTCGTACACCCGATTCTACGACACTCGCCATTTATGTAAGCCGAGAACCACCAATTAGGAAGTAACCCAAACCGTTTGATCGATTCATTTTGTAATTAACGGCGATTCGTATCGTTTCATAGACGCGACGTTTGTGTGTGTATATTATATTAATATAAGTGTATGTATACGCGAGAAAGCGCGCGAGCATTATAATATAAATTGGCTTCGGTATAGTCGCGCGTAAAGCCCGATAATTGCCGTCGTTCGTTGATGCGTGATTGACGAATCAAAGGGAAACCCGCGTACGCTCGTTCGACTGCGCGACAATATTGGTAACTCGTGTACAAGTGGGCGTGTATACGCGTGCGTACAAATAAATGAAAAACGAAAGAAGGTATCGAGAGAAACAGCGTTAACAATACGCGTATTAATTCGATATTCAACGCGACATTGTACGGCGTTATTTGCAAAATGAGCGTTACACGGATCGGCGTATGCATGAATTCACGCTCGGAGGAATCGAAGGGAAAGATAGAAAGGGAAAACACGCTAGCGAGTTCGCGAACGGGTTAACTTTAAACAGGTTGATTTATTCAGCGGAGCGCGCAGAGCAAAACGCGCGCGAGTGTGGACTAATTTTCCCACGAGTGGGATTAGCCCTCCGTGAGCGCGAGAACGAGAGAGAACGAGAGAACGCGCTAGCGAGTATGCGGTGAAGAGAGCTCGATGGGGCGAGTACGCGAGAACCGTGGAAGATGAAAAAACTCTAAACGAAAACGAAAGTACGTCGTAAGAGGAGCTCGCTTGGTCGCTTCGGGAGCCCAAAGGTGTGCTCTAAGGAGTGAGACGACCGAGAGGGGGGAAAGAGAAAGAGAGAGAGAGAGAGAGAAAGGAAAAGGAAAAAGTTGGCTACTTACGGTATCTACTGCTTTGCATTTCGTTGTCATTCAAAAATAGTCGCAAACCATCCGCACGTAACTGAGCTTTCTCTCGTTTTTACTCGTTCCTGTCGTTTCTTTTTTACCAGCTCTCATTCGTCGCTTTTCCTCTCTTTTTCCTTTCCCCGTCGTTCTACTCGCGAGCCCGCGAGCGCGGCTCTCCGTCCAACGAGATGTTTTATTAATGAAAATGAAAGAGCTTCTTATATTTTTCTGTATTTCCTTCTTTTTCCGTGTCTCTTTCTTTGCCATCCTCCGCCCGTATTCTTTCTCCATTCGACGATATCGGGTCGCGATATTCTCGGCACAATAGATTCATATAAAATTAATCCAAAGTTTCGCAATAAGACGAGCTTCCAGTTGAATCATTCCGCATTTTACCGCTCCGCTGTTTCTATTTTCACCTGGCGATGTGCCTTTACTGCTCGCCACGAGAGTCTCGTAACGCGCCTTTTACCGCTCTTTACTTTTCGCCCTATTGCCTCCATTTTGTTTCAGAGGAGAGCTCGCGTGATCCTTACGGCCTCGGTGAAGATCAAAGCCGCAGACAAAACGCGTTAGATTCGTAGTGCATTCGATAACGAATAATAATCCGAAATACACTACTTAGAAAAATCAAGGGGACACGTAATTTTCATACAGTTCCGCTGAGAATAATTAAAAGAGGAAGATTCAAAATGATTACTCGATTGCGATTCGATCATTTTCAAGAAAACTACATCCGTTCGACAAAGACGACTATCACCTTCATTGTTTTGAGTAGCGTATTAAGACTCGTGTAAAAAATAATATACGAGGGACCGTTCGGTAGGTGCTTATTCGCGAGAGGAAAGAGCGAGGGAGGAGGAGGGTCGAGGGGTGGTCTAGTTACAATGGGGTAATCCGCTTAGCATTCGCGTTTCGAAAAGCCGCAGGGTCGTGCAAACCGACAATACTGCCGGAGGAAGAAAAAAGATGGAGAAAGCGGTGCATGCGTTTGTTTCGATGAAAATACGAGACACACAAGTGGCGACGAAGGGGCGGTAACTCCACGGTTTAGCGAGAAGCCAACGTTTCTGTCTGTACGCTATATGTATCTTTCCCTCTCTTTCTCTTACTCGTGCATGCGTTACCTTCTCGCGCGCCATATCTACTTGCATCGCGATGAAACGACTTTACATAATGCCTCCCGGTACCCTGGTTATTTACATAATGAAAAAAGGTTCGAAAAGTGGAAACAATAATGCAGATGCGCGTATTCAACGCGAAGAGCTGTACGTGTACACAAACATGGGTGAGTCTTGTTCCTCGGTAAAGAAGAAGAGAGAAGACTGCTTACGAACCGGTTGAATTTACTCGCGAGTGAGGAGAAATTTTTTTCGAAGATAAACTATATACGTGTGTACGTATACACTGGAGCGGTATCGAGAGGATCGAGAAAAGTAGGGAAGAATGAAACAGCCGATACGATACGCAAAAAATTATATGCCCCTCGAAAAAATTGTCGATATTAAGTTCCTTTTAAAAATCAGAGATTCTCGTTGAGCTGTTCTGCTTTATGAATATTTTGAGCATGAAATTTTTTAGATTCTTTTTTAATTATATTATGTAACGAGTAACAATAATAAAGTACGTGTATTATTCCTATCGTATAAACGAAACATTATCGGTCTTTACTCTTGCCTCTCGTTGGATTAACGCCATTCTCTCGTGGCGTTGAAATTGTTTTCGCGAAGTACATTAACCAGTACCTGGCCGAGTACACTTTTCCAACTTGCGATTGACGTTCAGTGAAGCTCGAACGAATGTCCGTTTGTTTATTCACACACTCGGTTCGCCTACGTAAAGTTGCTTTGCCGACTCGCGAATCGTCGAATTTCGATTCGGTTTGAGGGAGACACGTGGAAGTGGAGATTTCTCGTGCGTGGTAACCGTATATCGTTCGATTCATACATAAACACATATGTATATGTATGTATTGTATACTACGTATACATATATTGTATATGTATATCGCCTGGTTTAACATTAACGTCGAAACGCGAGTTGGAGGTTAAAGCTCGCGCGATCGCTAGATATAACGTTATTAACGTCGATGCCGTTTGCGCAGAGCGTGATATTCTCGTTTGGCTGTATTAGTCTTGTCGCATGTCCCGTATGCATCTCGCAACTCGCGAGCATCCGTTTATCGATACGTGGAACGAATATAGCATGTGCCATTTGCAAAGCGTTGATTAATCGAAACGTCGAGTATCAATCTTCATCGGTAATTCAATTGAATATCCCGTAATAGGTGAACTTGGTAAAGCCCGTTGAATCTCGAAGAGGAAAGAATGTTTCTGAAGTCGAAAGGCAAATACCGGGACGCATTCGATTCGAGAATTTACAACGCGGAGCGTAAGTTACGGCATTGTGTAGCGACGAACGACGTCGTTACGCAGCGAAGTGAATCCTCCCTCTCTGTACTCCACTCTCGCGCTCCCGCGTATATAAATTTCGTCCGTCTTCGCGACGAAAAATTCGAAATACCTTGGGTATAACCCCGGCTCGCTATCCATCCGATTTGTCGTTTTCGATTTCCACGTAAAATTCGTTCGCATAACGTTTCCCTGTACGCCATTCGGACTTATACGATGTACGTCGGATTTTTCGTCGGGATTTTTTCTCCCACGCGGTACGATCCATCATTCTTGGGTATCGGTATTTTCTCGTGAGCGCGGGAAAGCGACGTCGATCTGGGGCTCCTTCGCAAAATTTTCTACGACGTCTTCGAGAACGTCTTAATACCACTCGGCGCGTCGTTTCGAGAAACACGATCCAATCTACCTCACGACTTGCTTCGCGAAATTAGGTTGTAATCCTACCAGAAATTTTAATCTCTCTCATTCTCTATTTTCTTCGCTCTCCTCATCCATTTTCTATCTCCCCTCCCGCGTATACGAACTTCGAGTCCCTTAATCGTTTCCGATGACGAGGGGAAAAGGAGCCCGCTGGTCTACATCCGTGACTTCTAAAGCTCCACCACGGAATTAATTATCAAACCGTCTCGATCTCGCATAATTCTCTGGTAATTAATTTTTTTTCCTCTCATGCCAAATTTCGCGAATCCACTCTTTGCGCTCCATCCATTCCCATTTCTCGCTATTTACCGACTCTTCCTCTCGCTCCCTCGCTCGTGTCTTCCTCGTCGAAGAAATTTCACCCGCAGCCAAGATAGTGTACCGATAACTTTCCAGGAAAAATATACCGTTTCGCGAAAATATAAGCTCGGCAATTTCTCAAAGAGTATCTTAACCCGCTTTATGCGCCCGAAACGATGCGAAGAGAAAGAAGGTGGAAGGGGCGAATGGAGTTGGGAGGGGGCTGAAACGTACGAAGTCGGGGCTGTGAATTTTCATCCGCGTCGAAGTATCGATATCGATCTCACGGTCTATCGATTTGCGTTCGTGGGCGATAAATCGCGGTCGCCGACGCGAAGAGGGAGGAGAAGGAGAAATGAAGAGAGAGAAGGAGAGAGACGGAATGACGAGGAGCGGGAGCGTTGCCATTAATTTCGCATTTCGTACTTCGCACTGGGCCATGGAATATCTGTTGCATGCGACCTCCGCGAGCCAATACCTCGCGAGATAAATCGAGCGGCCGGTAACTAGACGGTTAAAGGAGTTCTCGGAACGCGCCAACGAAATCGAGAGGGCGAAATTCGTCTGGCGATGTTCTGCACTAGCGAGTGTAAATTCCGGACCACGCGAGCGAGTCGTGATTTAGCGTCGCGGAGCCGCGGAATCGATGCTTTCGGATAATCGGATGGAGTCGTGCGCGCTAGAAAGAGGAATTGGGTGTACGGTTACCAACGAAATTCGTGCGAGCTACGAGAGATAGAGATGTGGATTGGTCGAGTTTATATAGCGATTGAGAAAAAAAAATATAATTTCTAAAAAAATCGAATTTTTGTTAAATTATAATAAAGTGATGAATCAATGTTTCGCAGCAGCCGTTTGATTCTCGAACGATACCTCGCAGATTTGAATACTCGTCAAAAGAAGGAGAAAGGATGTTCTCGTCCCCTTCTTCTTTCAGTCGGCGTCAATTGACAAACTCCCTTTTTTCGCCTAATACGGGCTCTGCAAGTGACAGACCCTCTTCTCGAGGTGCGGCCTACGCGTTCGCGCGAATCTTTTCACATCGTAGGCGGCCTCCGGCGCGTCGTCGGCACTTCTCCTCCTTTTTCGCGGCTCCACTCTCATCTTCAAAGCTCCCCCCCCCCTCTCTCTCTCTCTCTCTCTCTCGCACCCCTCTTTATCCTCGGTGCTAACCGATTCACCCGAATCTACATTTTCCACCTCCGAGTTTCACCGGCACGAGTTGCCGTCTATTTCGTGCCGCTATAAACTTCGAGAAGTTTTAACTCCCCCCACCCCCCCACCCCCTCACCCTCATCCCGTAACCGTTTTCTTTGGAATTTCCGCACCCCCAAGAGCGCGCGCGCGTGTTCGCTCGACGATGTCGCACCGTGTTGTTATTATTTATTTCGCTTATTTTTCCCGTGCGGGACGCGCTGTCGGAGTCAGATGGGTGCGAGACGCACGATCTTCAGCGAGAGAGAAATATATGGAGAGTACGCTAAATGACTCGAGAAAAGTTTACCTCTGCCTCGTGCCAAGTGCGAGCGTTGGCAAGCGATAGCGAAAAAGTGACGTTGAGAAAACGTCGATGTTACCCCGCCCTCGCTTCTCCCTCATCTTCTTCCGCTTTCGAAATGGAAATTTTTATTTGATTAAA
This sequence comes from Goniozus legneri, assembly GCA_003055095.1. NCBI lineage: Eukaryota > Metazoa > Arthropoda > Insecta > Hymenoptera > Bethylidae > Goniozus > Goniozus legneri. The sequence continues at coordinate 49,513 of NCVS01000401.1, forward strand.
GTCGCCGTACCGAGGAGAATAAAACTCGCGCGTCGTTCGTTGGGCTTTATTGCGTCGCGCCATCTGTTATCGTTTACGTGGATTACCGTACTGCGAAGACACCGATAACTGTCCTCGCGTCATAATTGCGATAATACGAGGTCAAACTTCGAAGCTACCGAATTGGTCGTTCGATTTTAATACAGTGCCAGTTTTTTTTCGTCGGAATTCATCAAAGTCAGGCTCTCGCGGTGATCTAAGGACGAGTCCGGACCCGAGGATGAAAAAACCACGCGACCCGGACGGTGTTCATTTGTTTCCCGCGCTCTCACGGGCAAGAAGAGCGTCCTGTCCTCCGGTCACGCTATAAACAATTTAATTGTCAGTGGAGGAGCAAGAGAGAGAGAGAGAGAGAGAAGGACGGAGGGTGACCGCTAGAAGTGCGCAAGATTAATCGTCGCGCGCGGGTCACCCCCTTAAAATTAACGAGTGGAATGTGCTTATTTCGCATTACGAGCCGGCGTAATTAATGCAGGACCGTGAGACGAGACCACGTATAACGTCCGTCAGCTTGCGAAGACGAGCCATACCTCCCAGGAATGCCCCGAGTCATCGTTTGGCCGGACGATTTCGCGAAAATTACGCTTTGTGTCAAAGATTGTTACAGCTTTTTTATCAAGTTGAGAACATTTTTAACGACTACCCGTGTCTTGATACTCGTTTAGATAGTAATTGAAATAGGTACGTTCCGGTTAACATACGAATTTCCTTGTTTGCGCGAAAATTGCTCGACTGGGGCAAAGCGACTCGCTCGAGAGACGGTTCACTCGCGGAATAGTGACCAGCGAGTGAGGAACGAGCGGTAGAGTAAGGTCAAGTAGAATTCGACATCGGGGTGGTGTACAGGTGCGATGCAGTTAGAGTGGTTTGCGTGGTTAATCTCGATCGGCTCTCGGGGAGAGCGTTCGTGGGTTGTGCGAGTCAACGTGATCGGGGTCTTCCGGTTAAGATTCTTTAAACCGTTCGACGAGACTCGACGGCTCGACTCGTGTTGAACTTTGACCAACTTCGATCCTCGCGACGCTTTCGAAAAGTTATTTGTCGATGATAGACTATTATTTCCTTCAATTTCGATATAATTCTTTACAGTAAATTCAGATCGATTGGAAAATTGAATAACGCAGCGAATTATCGAACCTTACTACGAGCTATCGAGAATAAGACTTTGCTTCGATTGATTTTCACCGATACTTATTAACTTATTGTTAATAGAGAGTACTTCTCAGGTAATTTCATTCCTTAATTGCGAAAATTAACGACGAGCGATTAATGGTTATTATTCTTCTACTACGGCGATAAAAGAAAGGGAAAAGAGATTGAATTGCGAGGCAATTAGAGCGTTATACTCTTTGCTGTCTCGCGAGACCAAAATTACAACGGAACGCGGTGAATTTACGTCTCTTGCGCGACAGGTACATCGATCGTTGCCGCCTCTAAACATTACGAATTACGGCAATCTATTTTTCACGAGTGGATCACTCGAGGCATCGGGTATAGTGGGCGTATACGTAGTCGGATACACTCGTTTCGTCGTCAGCAGTCCGTGACCGAGTGGATACGTACCTCCTTCGATCTCACGATGCCCTCAAACGGCTCGCTCTACTCACCCCGTCATTCGCGATCGATGACGTCGTTTCTGGTTAAATTCGCATGACCTTCGACCGAATCAGTTTTTCCAAAAAATTTATTTCGACTGCCTGTTTTGTTCTAATGTGTAGACACTCATTTTGTATTTTTTATCTCCCAACAGTACCCAAATGAACAAATAACGTAGAACACGATAATTAAATTCTGTTTTTCAGCGATAAAAATTCTTCCAGATTGCTCAAACGATGGGCCATGTATTAATCGTTTATTGTTTTACTACTTTCACGCGGGCGAGGGCACGCGTCGGACTGGCATTATTAGCTCGACAAATAATCCGACCGAGCTCTTTGCCCGGCTTCCAGGGCGCGGATTTCCACGTGACAAATTGTCTGGCCGTGCGCGGTTTGCAGTTTATACGAACGTACACATATTTGCCTGCGCGCATTTATCCGGGCGCGAGAAACGGCACGAAGCTCGAAACGGGAATCGAATCGGCCGCGACTCGCTCTCTTTTACAGGGATTAATCCTTAAACTATCGATATTGAATAAGAGCCGTAAATATGAAACGGTTTAATTTCCCGATTATACGCTCGAAGAGTAGGAGGCGGCGGGGACGGACGACTATCGTTAACGAGTTTTACGCGACCGCGCGCGAGTATAATTATTATAACTCGTCGCTCGACTACTGAAAAGCGAGTTAGGAGTAATTAAATTTTTTACGCATCGTGAGTCGCGAGTTCAATTTCATGGCCAGCCGTGTGTCGGCTGTGTCGATTCTTACATTCGTCGATCTTTTATTCGATCCCTATTAGTGAATTTAGCCGACGAGTAATTAGAAAGGGCGAACGGTTAGACCGAACGTAATAATATGTTTCGAATTGAAATTTGAGATTGAACTGTCTAGATATTTCGATTGATACAATAGGTTTACTCGCGCCGTTGAAAATTCCATGACTGTAATACGGGAGAGGGTGAGAGGCACAATATACCTCCGGACTCCATATAATTACGCTCGTTACACAAGAGTGTTGAACGTATTAATCAGGCATGTTTAATCGCATTAGGGGAAAACGAAAATTATATAATCGCGTCGATACGATCGTAATTATCACGCGCATCGCAGTTACGTAGCGCCGAACGTGGATTTACGATTTCTCTTGTTTCATCGTCCTGATTTTTTTTTTCGTAATTAGCTGTGTGCGTAGCAAACAGAGGATGCGTAAAAAAGGAGGGAGAGAATAGTTCCGCTCTGCTGGTTCGTCGTTTATGACGCGTCGTTATTCGACGCGACGACGTACGCGGCTCGCGCACCCGATGTAATAAATACCGTCAACCGTGTGACGTTGGTTGAATTAGCATCGTTATTACACCACGCACCGCATTAAATCGGTTAATGTACCAACGCCAGGAGAAAGAGGGGAGATATATTAAACGCGGCGCATCGATATTTCGCGATAATTGAGCTGGCAAAAAGAGCTTTCCGAAAAAATGTTTACTTTCCTTCTCTCTTTGTATCTACAGTAAGAGCGAGAGAGAGAGAGAGAGAGAGAGAGAGAGGCAGCGATAATTTCACGAACATCGGAAGCTCACCCTTATCGCGATAACGAACGAAATTACCGTGCGCACGGGGCCCGTGTACAACGAAATTCGAGCTCGAATTATATTTTTTTCCTCTACAAGCCCGTTCCTCTGTTATACCCGTACATATACGTACACAGACATACACACCGAAAACATAAATTACGCTGTCGCGTCGTAAAACTTAACGACGCACTCGCAAGCTCGCCGGTATTTTTTCGCTCGCCATAGCGCGAGGTGCATCGAGAATAAAAAAACGAAGGGGCGGGGGAGGGAGGAAAGGGATAAAAAGAGAAAGAGGAAGAAAGACAAACGCGAAGTCTTCGCGTTTTGCATTTGCGCTCGAGCGTCTTTTACGAGCCGAGCGTAGCTCGAGTAACGGACTACCGCTTTTCAATTTCGACTTTTGCGTGTATTCGCGCACCAAGTGAGACGGGACGTGAAGAGGGGAGTAGGGGGAGACGTGGAGTAGGAGCCGGGGGTTGTTGAGAAATCGCTCCGCGGCCGGCCGCTTAAAATGTCGAGTCAGCACCTACGTGCGCACGAACTGGACATTCGCCACGAAATTCCTTCTTTCCAACATCTCTCTCGCTCTACGTTGCTCGTTATTTATTTAAAAAGAGAGAGAGAGAGAGAGAGAGAGAGAGAGAGGAAAGAAAGAAAGGAGATGGAAGAAATTACAGAAGAACCGCAAATGGCGAGAATGGGATTCTCCGAGTACCGTCTGGTTGATGTTTAAGAGCGAGTTATCGCGTAGTCTGGCTACGTCTCGCTTAAATAAGATAGTAGCCCGGCCTAAATGGTTATAGCCTCGGTTCCGATGTTTTTCGCGTTTTTTCTCTCACACCCGTGGAATGAAATATCGAATATAAAAGAGAAACGAAATTATACTGGATGATAGTATTTTATAGATATACTATCGACCTGCCGAGTAAAAAAATTGTATGACTTACCCTTTCTGCGTTCTCGCTCCTTTATCGCTCCGATCGGGAAAGCCAAGCTTCAGTACACTTAAGGTTGTTCGGATAGTACCGTATTAGTCATAATAAAATCTAAATTTTTCTTTTAATAAAATAAAATGTTTGAACGTGTAAATTTATTATTTTAATTTAAATGTTATTTGTGAACATTTGAGAAACATTAATTTGTTTATTTATTTATACATAATAGTGAAAAGCTATCTTTTGACTCGTTTATTCTTTCGTAAGTTGAAATTTTTGTGGACTTTCTGTGCTTTTTGTTGAACTATCTTTAAAAGCCTTCGTCAGAATGCTTTTTTATTATTTTTTACGTATTCTACAATAGTTAATTTATTAAGATAACAGTTTTCTGTTTTTGTATCTTTATACAGAGCAACTATACAACTCAAAGTATAAGAATTTAATTGACGTTTCCTATGCTCTGCATGTTAAATCACAGTATTTTAATTATTAATTACTCAATAACTGTACGTCAGATCTTCCTCAAAAAACGAATTCATATGTATTTATTAATAATGAATAACATATTGAAATTTTAATTCTCTATCTTTAAAGTGCTCTATTGTCCGAACAACCTTAACAGAAGAACATCGAGTCACTCATTCGCGGAAAGACACTCCAAACGCGGACTGAGGTAAATAATCGCTCCAAAAATTAACCTATAAAAAAATTACACGTATGACGCGAATGACACTACTGATGCAACGGTTATTAAAATCATAACGGCCGACCAAGAATTCATGATGGCCGACGATTGCGCATGTGCAGTGCGATCAAGATTGGGACCTACGCAGTTACCGGCAATGGTGAGCATCCCGAGCTTTTTTAGTTCACATGTACGCCACCAGTGGCGCCAATATTATTGATGAAAACTACGAAGATCCCAATCTTGATTGTATTATGGAGTACAGCCGTCGGCCATTTTGATTTTAAATAAATCAGATGCGTTACTACCGTCGTGTGTGTGAGGCTGCGTTAACCGTTGATTTTCCGAATCGGGAGTGAGCACCCGGGACGCGCGTTTTTCGCGAATTTCTCTTTGTAAAATGTGTAAAATGATTGTGGAAATATAAATGTGCTTCTCTGTGTGTGTTTTAAATGTCTGGTGCTTGATCGACCCCTGATCGGAGCGAGAATTGTCTACACAAAAAAAGTGAGTCGCAAAATTTTTTTTTGTCACAGGTGCACCTAAAGTGCGACTTTACGGCCCGATTTCAGGCCGTAAAGTTGAACTTCACGGACTGTTGTTTTTTTGTTACTGATTTACCTAAAACATTAATTTTTGACCTAAAATGAGTCCGTATAAACAATATTTTTTTTTTATATTTTTTTTTTCGGTCCGTAAAGTCGCACTTTAGGTACACCTGTGACAAAAAACGATGTTTGTCACACGGCCCTAATGTCATTTCACACTCGTCTGGTTTCGGGGGCAGAACGGAGGCGCAGCCTCGGCTATTCCGTTCTACCCCCGAAATCATACTCGTCCGTGAAGTGCCACTTTAGGGCCTAGTAACAAAAATATCTATTTTGACTCAAGAAGTAGATTCTTTGCTACGCTTGAAAAATTTTATTATCGCATAGGAGATTAGTTTGTTGACTTGGTATAATTCTTCGAAAGAGTAGTCCGAGACGACGTGGAATGATAAAAAAAATAAATCGCGAGAGTATAAATAGGGAGATTAATGAAAAGCGTAAGATTGAGCGAAATTAATGAAAACGAGTCGCTGTTCGTATTAGCTCTGACATTTTTATTACTCGTATTAGCTTCAAGAGACGTTCTACGGAAACGATGCTCGAATGACAACTGAGACGCGCAAGAAAGAGAAATCGAAGTGTTAAAAGGATGTAGGTATACGCAAATTGAGAATGTACGAGGTGGATTTGTCTTCGCGTTTCACAAAGGAATAAGACTTATGTGCGCGTCTCTTTATCCGCGCTTGCCCACATAGCGTTTCAACGGGTAAGGAGACAATCTTCGAAGCTCGTTAAATCCTTTGTGGCGTACGCGAACGAGCGAAAACTGGGCGACTCGATGTAGACCGGTCTATCTTTGTCCGTTTTCCCGTTGTTCGCCCTTTCTCGCCACCTTTAGTTCCCTCCTGCTCGCTAAATCTCACCATATCGAAATTAGTGTACCGTGAATGTATAATCTGTCTTCGCGGAATCGCTCGACTCGGCCGCGAAGCTATTTTTTTCTCTTCCGGTCACTCATTCTCCTCTTTTTACGTAGAAATCGTCTCTCATAAAAAGTCGAGTTCGCGTCGTTGGAAAATCGTTGACGCGCGCTCGCACGGATACCCTAAATCCGCTAAAATAAAAAAGGAAGTAAAATGGCGCGGTGGAAAAAAAAATGGAAACGAAAAAAATAGAGAATTTTTAAAAAAAGGAATAAAATCGCGAGCAGACGGCCGCGACACGGTGTTTAATATAGCGTTGCTCGAATTTTAATTTCGAGAGCAACTTTTCAAGCGACGACCCTCTCCGCCGGTCCGCGTGCTGCCGTTGTCACTTGTCGCCTCCAACCACCTACTCCCCCCTCATCCCATCCGGCACACCACCACCGCGCGTACCAGTTACCATTGCGCACAGCACTCTTTGCAGCCATCCTTGGTTTATATTTATGCTTTATGGAAGTTTCATATTAAATTTATGACGCTCCCGTTTCTCTCTATCCCCCTACCCGCCGTCGTATCCGCGAATTCCGCCGAGTTTTATGATTTCACAACCAGTGAGGGCCATCCGGACGGATTTATATCTGTGAAATTAGGATTAAATTCGCGAGTATTGGGAATCGAATTAACCGCTTATTCATATCACTCGCGAGTCTTTTTAATAACCGCGATATGTATATTACACAGCGATTTAACGCTGTCGCGATAGCGATGTTCTTTTATTATAAACGAAACAACCTCTTTTGGAAATTGTCGGTTTTCCCACATGGTCGTTGATAACGATGGAAGCTTTTAAGTCAACCATGAGCGTAGAGCAGATACACGAATAGCCGAGAGGGACAGGCGAGATGTCGGATTAGCCCGAGATTAAATATCCTTGCGCCGACTCGCTGCTTACCGCACGCGAGATTTCGCGTTATAGTGAAATATCATACACGTGAAATAAATGAGAGTACGTTCATTTTATACCGCCGCCCTAGCGAGAAAAATTCCTATTCACGAGGTATTCAATTGTTTCATCGACGTAACGTTCTACATTACGATTTTAATTAAAAAAAAATATCTGTGGATTTCACTAGTACGTGAGTGCATCGATAAATAAATTAAATATACTAATACAAAATTTAACGGGACTGACGAAACGTGGAACAAAATACCACGAATGTTTCATTCGAATCGATTCGCTGTTAGAATTCGTTTTCCACCTTTCTCTCTCTATCTCCCTCTACCTCTCCCTCTCTCTCTTCTCACCCAGCAATGCGACCTTCGGGATACAGACTCGAGCGAGTAGAGGTAGGTGCTGGTAGCAATTTCGTGTTCAGCGTCTCGCGCATAATCTCGCACTTAATACGTCGCTGAATTAAGTGGTTTCCTTGTAGTTTACGCAGTTTACCTCGCGGGTTCAGTCGTGTGTATATACTACTTGTACATATATATTCGGTATGTGCGCGATATACACTGCGATGAGGGGGCAGTACTCGAGCTTACGATCCAACTCTTCGGCCGCGATAACCCAACACGCGCCGAGCGGCTCCGCAGTCTCGTTATATTATATTCAAGCGCTATATTCCGTCATAAGTACTCGGCCAGCGCGGCGTAAGTGTTAGATGCACGATCAACGTAGCGCGACCCCACGCCGAGAGGGCGATAGGAGACGAAGGTAGCTCTAAGCCCGGCGCGTGTAATTTAGTTTACGTTAAATACCGCGCATCGAAAGCCCGCACACCCACCTCCGGCGTATTCGAACTTGCGAGGATTAAGCGCAAGAATGGAAACCATTCCGTTCGGATTCCGATCTCGAGTATACATACGGTCGAACATAACGCCTCTCCGCCGACTATTCGCGATTCGAACGAACGTTAACGATCGAAAGATCCGAAACCATGGCGCCCGAATCGGACGACTCGCTGGAAATCCCGATTCGAGTTTCACCAATCGACGTTTATTTCGGAATAATAAGCGAGAAAATCTAAGAGGATAAAAGTGCGTCATATAGGACAGCTTTTGAACGGCTTAACGGGCTGCGCCAACCCTTTATAACGAGATCGGGAAAATTGTATACGACGGATCAGTCTCTCATCCGGGTTGAGCTCACGAGATTATCTAGTTAAAAACAAAACGAGAAAAAATCAATGTACCAAGTTAACGATGGTAATAGCTGGTAATAGATGGTAATTTTTTGAATAGCTATATTCAAAAAAAAGGCAATTTCTTTTCTGTGTACAACTGTTCGTTGTTTTGGTTTTGGAATATTTTTTATCAATATTTAATCAGCACTGTTTGAATTTTGCAATAAAAGAATTAAGAGGCAAATAAAAATACATACCATCAATATTTCCATTGTCGTTGAAAATTCGCGCATCGCCGGTGAAATTTAATAAATTCCTTCCTTTCTCCCCTGCTCTAAATACCCCCGGGGCGCTATTTATTTTACCGCTCCTCGTGAATTTCAGGGACGCGGTGCGCACTCGCCTCTTGCATGATGCACGCCATCGTGTATGGCTGGCAAATGAATTTGTAAAACTCGGCTCTGCGGTTGTCGCGTCAACTGGGTTATCGCGATACTCCAAATTGCATACAACGCCCTTTTTCGATCTGCGTCATTTTTCTCTCTCCCAATATCTTCTCCTTGGGCCGAACCATCGTATTCATGACACATTGAAAAAACGGAAATAACTTTGGACAAAAAATCCGAGCGCTCGGTGATGGCCGAGGTATACGCCGCGAGTGTATAGCTTGGTCAAACCCACTGGAAACCGTCCTTTTACGACGAGGGACCGCACTAGTTGATAATATCTGGTAAGCCATTACTTCTATTTTCCGGGTAGACCCGTAGCTTATCTTAAACCGAGGGAAGAGAAGGCGGACGAGGCCATCCAGGAGATTTAAAGTAAACTCCAGCTATGAAGTACCCGCGGCTCATCCCTACCCCTTTTCTCTCTCTCTCTCTCTCTCTCTCTCTCTTTCTCTCGCTCGGTCTTCCTTCTTCGTTCCATAACCTTCCGACTTCGGGCTACAGAGTTTCGCGTTACGTTTGATGCATTTCACACGACACTTTCTCTTCGTGCAAAATTATACGAAAGGGGAGACAAACAGGGTGTTCAAAGGAGACGAAACGTATTTTTCCACTCGCCCGGAGAGGTATTTCATATATTATTTCGACGCGTTTAATCGTTTTTTTTTTGTTCAACACGCCCCTATTTGTTCGATACGAAGAGACGAATATCGAAAGCAGGGAATGATTCGATGTTCCAACGTAACACCATTTTCGAATAAAATGGAACGATTATAGATCGGAGTGAAAACTTTGTTGCTGCGTCATATAATCCAGGAGATAGGTTGGAGATGACTCCGAGATTAGAAAACGGCAGGGGCAAAGCCGTTTAATAATCCGTCGAGCGTCTCGAATGGCCAGTTAACACAGAGAGTCAAAGCCGAGCGAAGTAGCGCAAAAGGGCGATATCAGTGGTTCTTCTGAGAAGAGAAGTCATGGAAACTCCGTCGTGGAGACTGGGCGCAAACGACCCGTGTTTGACGAATGGCTTCTCCATCTTTATTCCATCTGCAAAGGGTCGAGGCGCGCCGTGTCCACCCCCTCGGGCCGTCGTTCCCGTTTTCACCATCCGTGGGAGCTGCAAATTATGATTCCGGATAAAAGCTCGAGGACGCCGTTCGCGGAGATAGGGAGAGAGTCTAATAAGGGCCGATGTACGCTACCGCGTCCGGTTTGTTTGTCGTGGAAGACCACGGTAGTCGCTTGTATTTACCCAGACGAGCAATTTTGGAACGACCAACGTGTTTAGCGCTATCTCCGCTTCGCGTTATAACGAATCCCTCGATGCACGCGAAATTTTAGAATTTTTCCTCCTGCGAGAAGGAAACGAAGGGGAGGGGAATTCGCGCGGAAGAAAACGAGACTGGATAAGCGATCTCGAAACGCCAACTTCTCGCTGCTTCGGTGCTTCGAATAGATTGACCGCTCTTTTCTCCCGCTCCTCGCACCGAGTGACTCGTTCCATATGTGAAACGAGTGAATATCTAGACAAATCCATTCTTTCTATCTGTTACTTTATACTCGTATCGCGACTGTAGGTACTACAAAAAATAGCTCGGGGAATACTCTCGATATGAAAACGAATGAAAATCAACTATTCGTCGTTTGGAACACACCGACGTTCTATTTGATTAAGTTTTGCGAACGCACGACATCGAGTTGAAACTTTCGGTGCAGTTTCCACGGATCGTCGACGTTCCAACGGGCGGGGAAAAGGGGAGCAAAGTCGTTAATCATGGTTCTTAATTGCTTCACGGGCGTCCTCCGCGCCGAGCCGAACAATTCGGGATCCACTCCATTGATTTATCAAATAAATCGTCTCGCCTCGATCGTCGCGTCGAGATTGCGATGTACGAGTACACTAAAACATTCGGTACGTATGCGTGTACACCGCACGCCATTTTATTTCCAATTCGATTCTCCCGTCCTTCCGTAATTTTGGTTTGTCATCAAACTCCTCGTTTGCCGAAACGACGAGATATAACAGCGTGCGTCTCCAGAAATAAATCGCGGGGAATGCAAACTGAGCCGAGGAGTGGCGTGCGCGTGTAGAAAGACGCTGGCAAACATAGATACGGGAAAACTGTCTCGAGCGATTCACGCGATTCGCATTCGCTTATGAAAACGGGCAGCATTTGAACGTCGTCGCTTCTGCATGTATATACGTATATAGACGTAACGAGTAAGCGAAAAAGGGGGGTTTCCGGGCGAACATGAAAGAAGGATATCAGGGAATCTATTTGCCGCCCTCGTAAGGCCTCGAGTGTCTCATTAAAATGCCAGTCTCATTTTCTTTCGAAACGAGAGTACCTCCGTTTGGGCCTCGGGTGCCCTGGCGTCCTTTCTCTCTCTCCTCGGAGCCCTTTTCTTCCACGGCTACGGATAGAGCGCGAGCTCCCTATCTCGAGCCAGAGAGGGCACCGAAGTAACGCCAACGTCGCGCTACGTCGTTCAACGGAAATGGAGCGGTGGCAAACGTCGCAAAGAGAGATGGCAAATACGACAAGCTATCTCCAGTCCGACGGCTTCTCTCTCCTCCTACACGCTCAAACCAAATAACGGACAAACGGCCCGGATACCGTCTTTGAATGGCGCGATCCAACCTCGCGAATTAGTCATTCCATGAATAACCAGCGAGAATCGCGATACGAGCTTCCCGGATCGTACATTCGACATTCGACGTAAGGTCTTATCCTCTCGTTTCAGCGGCTGCTCGTTCCTCCCGAGGGATTGTCTCGATCGAATTTTAGATAGCAACCCTCACCCACCCACCGTCGTTACCGTCGGCTCGATCTCGCAATTAGAGAGATGGCAAGATAACGGGTAATTGTTTTTATTGCCAGGGAGGGCCTCGATAAAAGGACGATTCGCGTGGGCGCTGCGGTTAGCCCAGGGCTGGTTAATCGTCGACCTCGATCCCTTCTCGCTCCAGTCTCGGATACATACCTCATTCATACGAGTTTTTTATAAAGTCAAGGAGGTCTCCCGCCACGAAAATCTGATGGCTGGCTCGAAACGAGGGAGACGCAGTGGTACAAAAAGGGATTAATCAGCGAGGTGAGGGTCTTTGGCGTCCAGCACGAAAACACCGGAACGGATAATGCGAGAGCGAGAGAGAAAACACTAGTGGCGTGTTGACACTGGCCGGCCCTGGGATGACCTGGTTGGTCGACTCAAAGAAGACAAGCGGACCCGATCGCTCGGTTGATAGCGGCCAATGGAGTCTAGATTACTTTGGCGCTCGTAGGCGTCGTTCGGTAGTAGCGGCGCGTCCACCGCTCGAGTGCTTCACCGAGAAGAAGAGGTGCAAGGAGAAAGAAAACTAGAAAGGCAGGGAGAGAGAGAGAGAGAGAGAGAGAGAGAGAAAGAGGCGGAGAGACTGACAGAGAATCTCACTGAACGTTTTAAAAAGTTTTCGACAAAAAACGAACCGCTTTTCTCTCGTTCTCTGTGGACGGTCAATGAAGCGACAATGAACGTTAAGTACGAGAGGGAATCCATTGATTTTACCCCCATTGCCTTTTGTCTTCGGTAACTGGTGGAAAAAAAAAGAGGGTAGCGTCCCGAGGAATTGACGGACCGCGAGTTTCTATTTGCCGCTCGTCCTTTCCATATATACTCCATGTGCCACCGATTCAAGCCATCTGCTATCCATATTTTTTTCATGAAAGACAAGATCCACTCGTTCACCTTTATTATTTCCAACTCATAATATCGTCGAAATGAAGCGAGAATGAAAAATAGAGGCGTTCGATCGAACAGTACTACACGACAGTAAAACATATTTATTTTCGTCGTCGGGTTGAGCGATCGAAAGTAACATTTTTCAAAATTTTCCCAAAGTAATATTATCTTCTACGATACTTATAGCGCAAGTACAGCAAACTCGGCGGAAAGAGAGAGGAATTTCTATTTCGGAACGTTGGTATCTCGCACGAATCCCGTGTCGAAAGTGTGATGGAAGTTGCCGGTCTACGTGTAGAACGATGATGCATGGTGTATAGGGGCGTCGCGTGCGATAAAGACGTAATTGAGAACTGGCGCGTTACGAGAGGAGAGAGAAAATGCACGATCCATCACCTTTCGTTGTGGCCCTTTAACCTCCCCGCGTTTGCGTTGCCGCGTCCGCGGTAACCCGTAATTGGAAAACTTGGCCGTTTAGCGATACCGACCACCGAATCCCATGGCTCTCGAACGTTCCTCATCCTAAAGCCCTTCGCTTCGTTTCGCGATACTTCGATCGTACGCTCGATAATTAATATCTAGCGATTTTCCAAGAGGTAAGTTTACAGAAAACCCGAGGCAAAATTTAGATCCTGATTTAAACCTCGATATATAGAGAATAAATACTAATTTTCGTCTAGAATTTAGGTTGGAATTAAAATTTCGACGAAGAAATTAACCGAGAGACTTTATCAATGATTTCGTCGACCGCGGCTGAAAATTTTGCCTCGGCTCGTGACCGCGATCCAGCGAAACGAGCCGACGAGAAAGAGGACCGAAGAAAAATTCTCCGATTGCGAGACAATGGATAAAGAGAGCCTTTCGGTGGCTGTTCTTTATTTATTCGCTCGGGAGAGACGATATTCAGGGAGTCGAGCGAAAGACGGTACCCGTCGGGATTCTCATATTTTGCATATTGGACCCGGGCTTTTCGGCGTATACATATATAGCGGCTCTATCTATGGCCGTGGAGACGGTAAACCCGTACGATAGCGACCAACCAGCTAAAGGGGGGAAGGGAGAAGCCGGATGATCTCGAACAATGAAAACGCCCGAGTACCGTCCCTAGCGGATTTTTGGCGAGAAGCACGCGAACACTCCTTTGGATAATTCCGTAGTTTACCGGGCCGTAATCGACTGGTCCCTTGGTATAATCGTAAAAGCGAGTTTGTGACGAATCGAGCTGGCTCTGCCGGTAGAACGAGTAGGTTATCTCTCTTTTTCCGTATTTCATGCCATATAACTCGCACACATTTGTAGACATAAATTTTCAATCCAGATCACGTCATCGTATTCTTGTTTCGCGAATATTCGAGTTCTCGTTTCTTCGTGTATTCACGATAATGTAGGCGATAATGACCCTCCCGAACGAGCTTCGTACGGCCATACGAGCGGGAGTTAATGCCCCTTGCGATATTTTTGGATTTTTCGCCGAACCGCGCGCGGCCTCCCCGGCAAATGGGATTTCGGTGGGATTTGTTTGCCTCGGCATTCGGCGTGGCCAATATTCGCGGTCTCCTTTGCTATATCGTTCGAGGGGAGATAGGAGAGAGGAACAAAAAATTTTTCACCGCTATATTTTCGCGGAGGAAAATATAACTCTCTCGCGGTTGCGCGAGAATATTTTCCAAGTGGCAAATTCTCACCACTCCGCGGTAGGAGACACTCCTAGCTATCGAAGCGAGACTCTCTGTCTCTTATTTTACCATTGCGGTACATTTTTATCGCAACCCGCAGAAGACACCTCGCGTTTACCCTTGACTGCTCGGAACGAGGAAATCGAATTTCCATGCGCGAAGATCGAAATCCATAAATACGTAGACGTTGCCTGACTTTATTTCGCGTTTTTAAATTTTCGTCGACGTTCTTTTATTTTTTTTCGTGCGCTATAACGCGGAGTCGGTTGAAAATTGGATAGGGGGTACGATCGTATAATAGGACCGAATCGCGACACATCGCTAATCGCAAACTGGGATCGACCTTCGACCTGGCGAACTTCCGTAAATCTCGATGGTGCAGTACGTACGTTATATAGTTCGCCCGATTAATGGACCGGATGTGTTATTGCGATTCGACCAATCGGATTTCAAACTCTGCCATTCCCTGCCTCCCTCTCTCGCTTTCTCCGTCATCCAATTTTTCAGACGAACCGAGTGTAGTTTCTATGCCCGTCCCTCCTCTCCCCTCTACGTTCCATCATCTCTATTTTTAATCTATTCGTTGAATTTCATTGCACGGTACAATCGAATTTTTCACATCAGATGCATAAATTCTTTTCTGTCAAAGTACTTTTTATTGTACCCATATAATCTTAATGAGATAAACGACGAATAAATATCATACAGATATTTAGAAATCAAAATTAATGAACAATGATAATACAAAGCACGAAAGAAACTGCTATAGGATGTGTTCCATGTAGGATCATCACGCACGTAATTTAATATTGTAAAAATGCTCTCTTATCGTAGTCCGATTTTTCTCGATATACTATATGTACGATTCCATATTACCGACGCAGAAGTTATGTACAAATGAAACAGCAGAGGTAGAAATAAAATTTTAATTCCTATTTCAGTTCCCTACCCGGTTTATAAATGTAAATCCTTATATTCACGGACTGAAGGTACACAAACGACGATTTCTGCGCGCGAGAGAACGAGACGGAAAATGGGGTAAGGGAGGAAGGGAAAGAGAAAGAGATAGATGGAGAAAAAAGAGAACATGCGGCGCGGGCGAGATAGACGCGATTGCTCGACGTCGGCAGGATATCCGGACACGGTCCGCGTAATCGTACCCTGGAAAACTGGCCATCCAGTGAAAAAGCGGATAATTCCAAGCAATCCTTCCAGCCAGTCGACTCTCCATCCCCACCTCCGGCCTCCCCGTGGCAAAAGGAGAGTGCTCGGGGTGCGGCGAATTGGCGTGGTTTAATGGCCGAGCGAGGGTAGGTATGGCCGAGACGACTGAACTAAAAGATAAAAACCAGTGCAAAAATAGTTCCTTCCTCGGTATCGAGCCCTTTTTTCCGCAGCCGCTAACATCACGTGTGATTTAAGACATTAACGGCATTTCGGAATAGCGGAGCGTGAAAAATTGACGAATACGATTCGCCAAAATTCGAAAAATTTTCGTCTCCGCCGTTTCCGGCATCTATCCCGCGAGTACCTAGTCGATAAGCGAATAAGAGAGAGAAAGAGGAATTCCTCTCGAATCGCGTGCCGTAAAAAATTGCCGGCAAGGTTGGAAGGGCTCGCAGGGAACGGCTTGTGATTGTTCGCGCGATCGGTGTGTATATATAAGCTCGGTAATTGGCTGTTACGTTTTAAAACGGGCGAGAGCACCGCACCGCCTCCTCGCACGCGCGCTTTAATTTACCTTTATTTCCACCCGGGGAATTTTGCGTTCCCGCACCGGCCCGCAGCCCGCAGCTTCGCGGAAGGTTTATAACCGGACCCCCGGCCAGAGTTGGCTGCGAGCATCAAGCAGAAAGAAAAGAGCGAGATGGCAAGAGCGAGGCGAACAAAGAGCAAAAAAAAACAGAAAAGATTTTGTCTATCAAGTTGGAACCTCCACTTCGGTATTTCCGAAATATTTTTATTTAACATTTAAGAGCTAATTAAGTGCTAATAAAGTGCTATAAAAAATAATTCGGAGCTCTATCGATTATAATAAAAACATGTGGTGGTTCCAAGTTGATGGAAAATTGGAACCTCCACTTTTTAAAACTTGAAGCTAAAAATTTGCAATTTATACCAAAATTTAGAGCTAATTAAGAGCTATTTATGTGCTATAAGAGAAATTTTAGTGCCTCTTCCGTTTCGTTATAAAAAAAGGGAAACGCATAGTTATGTAAAAATTGAACCCTCTGCATTTAACCATTTTAGTGCCGAACTCTGGAAATGTCTTTGTGAAACGACGGTATATCGTCGTTCGGCACTAAAAGGGTTGAAGAAACAATTATTTTATGACAAAATGTAAAGATATAAAGATGCGAGCCGATGATTTTATTTCTTTATAGGTACGTTGATTATTTTAACGGTAAAATTAAAATTATGGATGCCAAAACTCTTGGTGTACTGACAATACTAATGACGAAACAACAACAATTAAAGAACGAGTAAAGAACGGAAACACGCCAATTTTTACATTCTCGTGCATCCACAATTTCATCTTCTAAATCCCGTTCTTTTAAATTTTTACATAACTATATGCGTTTCCCTTTTTTTATAACGAAACGGAAGAAGCACTAAAATTTTCCTTATAGCACATAAATAGCTCTTAATTAGCTCTAAATTTGAGTATAAATAACAAATTTTTAGCTTCGAGTTTTAAAAAGTGGAGGTTCCAATTTTTCATCAACTTGGAACCACCACATATTTTTATTATAATCGATGAAGCTCTTAAATTTTTTTATAGCACTTTATTAGCTCTTAATTAGGTCTTAAATGTTAAATAAAAATATTTCGGAAATATCGAAGTGGAGGTTCCAACTTGATAGACATAAAGATTTTTCCTCTTCGAGTTTATCCACTGCTCCGCCCGCTTCTCAATTTCGTACACTCTTCGGTCGACTGCTCGTAGAAAATTCAAATTACTCGTGTTAGTTTATCAGAATGTAACTCGAATAATGAAATTCGGCTAAAGAACTCGAAAGGAAAAAACCTCGAGCGCGCGATTTTATTTCGAGCTCGGGCGAGAGCACTCGACGATTAAATTCGCGAATTCTCGCAATCGACAGGGGTAAAAGTAATTTCGTTATAGTAAAGACATAGAGAGGCAGGATAGGTTTGGGTAGCTCGGCACGGCGAAGGTGCGAGAGAGGAACCAGAGGCCATAAATATTAATTGAGTCAGCGTGGTTGATCGTGGAATTTTCAACGAGACGGCCGTCGCGGCGGATTCGGTGGGAGGACATTCGCGCCACACGCGCTAGCTCGCCGTTCCGAAAACGAAAATCCTCGCTATCCAGGTGTACGCTCGCTGCTCGTCTGTATGGTTCACGGGAGCGAGAGAGATCGCGCGCGCACCGACTGGGGAAGCCCGCAGTCTCATAAATTCCGAAGTTTCTGCGGCTGTCCCCGACAAGCACCGCGGATGACAGGATTGGATGGTGCCCCACGCGCGTTACTCCGTACTTTATCCTCGCTCTTCCTTCCGGTTTCTATTATGTTATACCCTAGCGCCCGTTCGACGTCTTCGCATCCGATGGAACTCGTCCATACACCGCGAAGTCGATCGTATTAGAAAAGAGAGAGAGAGAGAGAGAGAGAGAGAGAGAAAAGAAAGAAAAGCGAAATCTATAGCACAGGCAAGTTTCATGGACGTCGAAAATATATTTGAATAAATGCAGATGAAGAATCGGTGGAGAATTTCGCGATTGGAAAAATTTCTCTTCCGCGCTCTTCTTTTTCGTACTCGTCGTTGTTTTCTTCTTTTTCGCGCGGAGGAAGAGCCGTGCTTTGCATATTGGACATCGATTGCGTCCTGGCGAAGGCGATTTATGAATCAGTCGCTTCTTGCCACGGTCGAATTAAAACAACCTCCCTTCCAGCGACGTCGAGGGCATCGAGGACGTCGACGGCGGGGAAAACTAATCCCCGCGACCGTTAGAGCGCATAAATCGCGAACGAGCGATGCGAACGATGCGCTCTCCTGCCTTCGATTGCATCGATAATTGCTTCAATTTGATGAGATATCTCGCCGTGGTTCGTGAAATGCCGAACAAAGAACGAATCAGCGTTTCCTGATAATCCTCGAAATTAAGTCGGTCAGATAATTGCGTAACGAAGGGAATTTCTTCGATTAAATATATCGAGAGCGTGGGAAATAATCGACTGTATTCTCGCGGTGAGACGTTATCAACATATATTCGTACCGGAACGATTCGAACGAGGGAGGGTAAGAGTCGCGAGAAAAACATTCTTCGAGGGTGGATGGCATCCGGGAACTATCTCAGCGTAGGCGACGCGAGATACGACGGTTTCCGTCGCCGGAAGTCGATTTCGCATGGCTGCTCGCGTAACGTTCCCGTACGCCACTGCAGGTAACGATCGGCGTAACGTTTTTCCGATTGCCCGCGCTGTAACCGCCGAGTCATCCTTCCGCCTGACGTCACGACGCGATAGCAGAAGGGAAGGAACAATCGACGGATTTTATCTAACAAAAATATGGCCGAGTTTCCGAAAAAAATTTAAACTAATTTTTCCGATAAAGCACCGGAATATCCGCGTTACGGTGTCTAATCCAGACGCGCGGGAAAACTTGTTCGAGAAAAAGGGGTGGGCTAGCGATTCAATGGGTCTCAATTTCCCAAGTGCATACCTTTATGACTCTGGAGTAAGTCGCAGCTCTTATGCTCTCCTGCTCTCGCGTTTTTTCCCCTTCTTTCTCTCAACAGTATAACACGACGAATTGTACTCAAGTTCGCGAACGATGAATCTCTCCGAATCCCTGCGGATGGAAAATATGAAATTTCCTCTGTCCCTTAATATTCGGAAATGCGAATAATCGATCACTCGTCTCGTGCGAGTTAACTTTTCATCGACGTTATCTGAGTTGAAGAAAGAGAAGAAGTGAAGAGAGATGTGAATAAAATCACCACAAGTTATTATATGAAAAACAAATATAAAAAGTACTATCTGCTTTCCACTTCGAATCACTTAACGCTGCAACTCGGAAAGCCGTTTCTAGTCTTCGAGCATCGTCATAAATTCACCCCTCCACTTGCACCAGACGTCTCACCTTCTTCGGACGAAAATCTCAACTCCTCGAATTTCTTTTTGTCGAAACGAAGAAGCGTGCCGCTACCATTTTTCATAATAAACAGCGAATTTTTTCAGTCCCAATTTTGCCGATACGGCGGGTTTCTATATCGTGCGTCGATGAGCTTGGCCGATACCCGCCGAAGTTTTCTACCAACTCCCTTGACGTAACGTTAGTCCCCGAGGCATATATACATATACATGCTATCGGAGGATATATGTATATATCGGGGCGAATCTCAGGATCCAATAAACCAACGTCGCTATCGAGCCGGTCTCTCACTGCCTCGTACCGACCTCGTTTTCACGGCCACGCAGGGTGCGCGCGCAGAGGCTCGTCCAAGCTCGCGATTCTTGCTCGATCCTCGTTGCTCCCTGCGGTACACTAAATCCCGTTTTCGCGTCGAAATCTCACCCCCGTCGATACTCGGCGTGTTATAAATTTTGAAAATCTGATCGCTGCCGTTCGCCGGGTCTTCTCTCATATCGGCGGTAAGCGCGACCTGTTTTCTTTCGCGAATACAACCACAGCGAAATTAAATTTAAATTAGGCTTTATTAATTTAGTCGAGGCCTTCGTGGGAAATTGCGAGGCTGCGAGCACTCTCGATTATAACGCGGACGTCCCTCGGCCCACCGGGAAGGTACGACTGGTTCGGTGAGGGAACACAATCCTCGTATCAAATATGAAACTAATCTCTTTTAAATTAGTATTAAAATCTAAACGCGATGCAGCGGCGACGGGATTACTCTTTTCAAAAATTCCGCTCAACTGGTACGGAAAATTGAATTTTCGACAATTTCGTCGTAGCCAACGTTGAAGATTCCGCATCGAGGAAACGTCTTCGATGAATAAATTCAATTTTCCCCTGTAAATCTACCTCTATTACGTAAAACAAACAAGACTAAGATATATAAAGTCGCTTTTCGAACAATTTTTATTTTCATTATCATACGAATAAAACAATTTTCGTTTCGGAAGGCAGCTCAGAAAGAATAACGTAAAACGTACTTTTATTTATGACTCGCCGAACTCGCAAACTGCTTCAATTACTTAAGACTATACTCTCGGAGGAAAATTCTCCGAGTATACGGCACATACACACACCTAATTTTTACCCGTGAGTCGTTAAATGTCGTGGGTCTACCGACTCTCGATTCCGACTGCGATACTTCTGTGGACCGATCGTGCGCCGACTGCTTCCACTCAGCCACTCACATCCACACACACATACAATTTATATACACACAGATACGCTAACGGCGGTAACAAGCGGCTGTGCGTGGCATACCGAAAGTAGTATCGGCAGTCGGACAATCTGACCTGGACGAGGAGTCGACGAAAAGTCCACGATAACGATGCGTACTTCCTATCGATCGACCGGAAATAAAAGAAAAATTTATAATCGGACGTAATCCTTAATCGACAATACCGATTCAAACGCAAAATGCGCCCGTTATAAATTCATTTAAGGTTTTACATAATTAAGGGCAGGGTTGATAGGTTAATCACTACAGCTTTCTCACTTCATCTCGTTCTCTCTTTACGGATGTGCATCGGACGCGAAATTTGTATTTAATGCATAACTTTATGGTAACCAGGGAGGGAGAGTTCGCTATTTTCAATGATACAAAAACCTTCACGCGAGTCACTCGATGTGACGACTTTCTCTCTCATACCGATCGGTATTTTAATTATACCGTAACTGTGTATAACCCGAGACAAGTTCGATACTCACAGAACGGCACTATACGCTCGGATGCGAGACGATAGGTTAAATTACATTTGCCGTCGTATCGTCGTTACAGATGTTACCAATTCGAGTATCGGTGCAGACGCTCTTCGTCTCTCTCTCTTTCTCTCTCCCCACTCCGTCTTTCTCTCTCTACCACTTCACCACCTCTTGTCCTTACCATTCTCTGTAGGAAAACGCATTAAGCTCCGAATTCCCGCGAGGGAGTATATCCGAAATAACACGCGAGCGAACATTTGTTTCACGACAATGAACGTCTCGCCCTGACAGATTTGCGAGAGTGTGTGTATATGTGTGTGTGTGAGAGAGAGAGAGAGAGAGAGAGAGAGAGAGAGAGAGAGAGAGAAAGAAAGAATACGTCGATTCGCGAGCGTGACAAGCCTGCCGAGTTCCCGCCGAGAGAGCTGATTTTTCGAGAAAAGAGCGAATGCGGAACAAGGAAAAAATACGCGTTCGTGTTAATAAAGTCTTATCGGTACTCGGCCATTCGCACCGAGGACGCTGCGGCTAATCCGTTATGCTAATTTCCCGACCGGGTAGACGAGTTCGAGCGGAATGGGATGAAAACGACGAGCCCTTGTTTAGCGGTAGTTTTTGCCTCGGTCGGAAGCCGAGCGTGAAACATCCTAAATTAGACCTAGAACGTTTCGATAAGTACGTTTATTTTTAAGAAAAGTACAAAATCAGCGTAAATAGGTGGTTTCGTTATTTTGCGCTGTACGATATGCTCGAGATACGGTCTACGGAATTATCGGTGAGACGACGTGCTTTTTACCTAAATACGTAACATGTTCTGTCTCTTATCGGTTTTTTTTCTTATTCTTAATCGTGATCGAAGTAGCCTTGTTTTACTATATAAATTCGAAGTGAAAGCGGTAGTTGCTGTATGCGGTGATCTTCGGTATCGATTATTCGATTTTCTTTCTTGAGTAATTCTTCTTGTAGAAGTCCCAGAATAAGTAGAATACGACCAGTACGTGGAACATGTAGAGATACGCGAGTGGCTTTCTTGTCGGTTCGCAGGAAGGCATTAGCGCTTGGCTCGTATGAATCACCATGATGACGAATTGAAGCTGAAATCGAATAAGCCATTGTGAAAAAATCATATTTTTCATTTATCGGATAAAATTTATCTAACGAGTTTAATTGGAAAATCCAGAGGAGCGATATTACGAGAACAAGTGACCCGATAAATTTGGACCGTCAATACGACCGGAAATAAAAATTCGCGCTGGGCAGTGAATTATTTAATTGAAAATTGAATAAATCCGCAACGTGTGCTTGTTGGTTACCCAAAGATATTCCACTATTTTCGGGCGATGAAATTTGGGCGGAAAAACGGCGCAGAGAGAAAAAGAGACATAGGGAGAAAGAGAAAGAAATGTTATTAAATTTACTTTGATTACTGACCAATTGCAGCCGCGTCATATATTGCTTCCATGGTGCAATTTTGCGTTGCATTTCAGAGCCGAGGCAAGCCAGTAAGTAGTACGTATACATAACTACGTGGACCATCGAGTTCAACATTATTATAAACGTCCACATTCCACCTACAAAGACATTCGTTTAACCATAACGATGTATATTCAACCTCTCGGATGGCACTTACCTGGTGCATATTTGCACGTTGTCCACGCCATCGCAACTGTCACGCAGTGATGATAAACGTGCAGAAACGACAATTGTTTCTCCTTTTTGCGAAGTACGAATATGATCGTATCGCTCAGCTCGCAGATCCTCATTAGCATCAACCACCAAACCCACCGCGCCATCTATGACGAAACGGGTAAAGTGCAGTTTAGGGTAGTTTCGAAAACTCGCGGAGAACTCAAAACTAAGGTCGATAAGAAACTCTCCGCCTGGTAGAAAGCAACACCGACATTTTGTTCTATATTTACAATGTATTATCGAAACAAATTTTTGTACTCTAAATGCTCAATCGTTAACTACCGTATTTTATAAAATTATCATAATTTATTTATAATTACAACCTTCAAGTATATTCGTATTAGTTAACGAGGACGGTATAATTATATTATTTCCAAGGTATATTATTATCGAAAAACGAATGTTTTGAAAAATGTTCCCGAGATTTTACTACTAAAATTCTGAACTTACGCTCAACGGCTCGGGATTGTAGGAGAAATCAACCGGCTCGCAGCCCGCCGTCAGATTCGTTGTATAGCCCGACGTTAGCATCTACAAGAGACAATAGAGCATCCCTTAGCGTCCTTGGACTTTTTCGTTTTCGTACATCGTATTCCTGTCTTAATGTTTCGCAGGATCAATACTCACACCATAGGCCAAGGTCGCGCTACCGGCAACCGTGAATACGTTGAAACATATCATCACGTTATTCAGAGACATCGGTTGACGATTCTTCATGTAGAGAGGCCCCAGGTGAAGAACGAACAACAAGTAGGCGAGCAGGATGGACAAAATCCAGAACGGGTTGGACATGAGCGGCCATGTGGCTACGCGAGGATCTAAGAAATATCGTAGAATAGAAATTGAACGAATTACTTGATCGAATTAACTCACCTGATATCTCGTCCATCAGGTAGCGATAATACTCGAGCGGTCCCATTTTTCTCCTAAATAGTGGCAATTTGTGTAAAACGTAACTTCTTTTGGTAAGAAAGCACTGTGCGAAGAAGAATCGATGCCGACGGCACCGCGGCCGCGCTTCGAGTGCGAAATGTCGAGCGAGCAAGGAAGAACAGGACTCGTGTGAGCGGGTAGATCGCAGAGTCACGCGTCATATGGGAACCGAGTGCGAACGGCTCTTATATTACGCTCGCGCGCTCCCTCCTGATAATTCGAAAACCTGAAAGTCACAGAAACGATAAAAGCAACTAGGCGAGCCATTACGAAATTGGCGGCAATTTGCGAAACCGTTGGATGTGTAGTCTACGAAAAGTAAACACGTCGCGGGGCAAATTAAATACCGTTTTAAATTCTTTATTTGAAAATCGAAGACGCGCACGGTTAAAAAGGATGCGATCCCGGGATTCGCTTCTTGCCGGGTGCTCGTAAAATGAAACACGGCACAATGCGGTACGCTACGTAAAAATCAATGATATGTTAAAGTGCGCCTGCACTCTCCGGTGTAGAACCGCACGCGATTCAACCAACACGTGCGCGCGAGATCGTTGTGTATACGCGATCCTTGATTAATGAATAATTTCGATCTATAAAGGCGGATGGGCGCACAAAATTTCGTTATTCCGTTACAAGCCGCGATATTTTATGAACGATAAGAAATCTCGCGAAACGAGCAATTTCGATCGCGAATATAGAAAATTGGAATTTTGATCGCTTCGAAAGGGAGCGTGGAGTTTGAATTACTAATTGCCGAATTAGAACGAGCGTCCCGATTCTGTTCATCGAACTTATCGACTCATTACGTAATTCGGGTGGGATCGAGTGGAAAGATCAATTTAGCGAAACGCCGTATAATGCGGAATAGGCGCTGCGGTAGCGCAGAAAAAGCGAGAAGCAGAGAAATTCGATAGAAACCCACCTGTGATCCGCGTTTTATCTTCCAGCAGCGAACAAATCGGATCCGGTCATCGTCGCGATTGAACTCTCCCGCATAACGCGCAAGACAGAGGTCTACCTGCCGTCAGATTCGCAAAGCCTATACCGCAACTAAGTTACGCTCGCATGTGCGGGGCAAACACCCCTAGCGGTGCTCCGCGATCAGGACTGTAACTCGTTGAGTTCAGGCCCCGAACCCAGATTCCTCCCTCCACCTCATCCTCCTCGTTAAAATCAGCTTATGCGTTCCTGTGAACGTTCTCCGTATCGTGAAAGAGAAAATAAAGTTATCAATTTTCGTAATGAGTGTAGAGAAAATTTTGTTGAACCAATTAAACTTTCTGCACTACCAAAACTTTTATAAGACGAAGAAAGAAATCTTTTGACCAAATATTTTGTCGAACTGGACGATTATTTAATCGAACAGTTGGAACCACGACATTTTAGTATTATTTTATTTCTTTCTGGAAATATAGGAATATTTTTGGTTCAAAATTTTTTTCTCGATGTACACGTTATACTTCAAGTTGGCACGGGATGAGTAGACGAAACTATTTTCGATGTGAGGAAGCACGCGACGTTTGGGTCGTTCGAGATGCAAATAAGTGTATCGATTGACTCGGCACTGAGTTTGCGAGCGAGTGGAACGAGCGAGAAGGGGAAAAAATTGGTTGATTGGTTCGGTTTTCTTCTCGGAGGAATTTTTCGCGCGTTTCGTTGGACGCGGGAAAAGGGTCCGCACGGCACTGCATTAGTACAGTCTTTCGCTGCGGAAGTGCAGGTGGAGGGGTGTCAGTGTACTCGGCCGAGCCATGGATATACGGCTTCGCCGTGCCTACCTGTCATTCGAATCGGGATTAACCGTCTCTCACCGTCGATGTCGTGACACTGTCTGCACTCACCCTCTCGTCCTCCTTCGTTTCATAGACAACGGGAATCAACCTACCACGTTAATTCAATGTTAATTCGGATTATCCAATCCTGATCTTTTCAGCGTTATGACATACAATTTACAAACATTCTTTTTTTTTATTAACGTAAAAAATTGTGTAATTTATTAAAATTTGATTCTAATTTAACGGATTACTTACAGAGGAATGCTTACCGACATACGACAAAGGCGCCCAGATAACCTTTTCGTCTGCAACTTACCGACAATATACAGCTGAAATTTGAAGTCAACTTCACTGAAATCAATTCTCTGCTCAATATAAAGACAACTAGCAAACAACTTCAAGAGAAATTTGATGATAAATAGAATATGATCGAGATCTTGTTTCAGTTAAGTTGCCTTCACGTTGCGGCTGCAGATTCACGCCGTCTTTCTGAATAAAAAGTTGTCAACTTGCAACCAATAACAGTGCCGCCAATGATTGCTAACAACCTAGCGGCAAACGGTACGAAACAATTTCTGCGCAACTATGTTGCTTAGAAACGGTGGTTATCTGGGGCGCGCTATTTGCGGGTTTTACGTTATCCTTTGTCGGTATTAGATCGCGTCGATAAGATGTACCGACTATCGTGAAGTTAGGTTTCGTAAAGATGTTCAAATGACTGTTGGTAGTACTAGACCATTATGGCGTTATATTTAAACCTGTAAAATGCGAATTTAACTTTCGTGTAGGATTTTGTCGTTCGTGCAATGTTTTTTATTTTAATTACGAGTATGAAATTTTATTTTTATTTGTATGGAGATTTTTATGCGATCAGATCTGTATTTTATTCATGAATATGAGTACTCATACCTTGAATAGTTTTGTATCTATTTTAATATAGTTTTAGATAATAAAACTAGAAATTTAAATGTAACGAATATTTGAAAATTCTATTGTAATAATTTAACTAATAAAATTTTATTTCGTCATTTAATAGGTCACTTTTTCTATAGAAAAATTAAACAATGCCAATTATTTGTTTGTTATATAGCGAAGAAGGAACTTTCAAGAGTCGAGTGAACCTCATTATCATGCGTCAAGAGCACTCTTCGAAGGCTAATGCAGTCTCTGAAGTCTTTCGCAAGATTATATTCTATTTCTGGGGACTGAAAAAAGGATGAAGGGACACCACTATCAACATTCTTCACCTTCTACAGGGGATATTAATGTATGCGTAAGTGCAATGTCAAACACTTGAAATAAATCATAGGCCCCTAACTTCTATCGGAGCGATCCCATAATGGCTTGAGTATCGAATCTAAGATGCAGAATTGCAGGAAGAGCAGTGAAAAAATGCTATGAAGGCTAGTTTTATAAATATATATGCATGAATAATTCCATTTAAAATTGAATAAGGGTAGTAAAAGGCCATTAGAAGTTCATTTTGAAAGATCAGCGGACTTTGAAATTCTGAAATCCTTTCTTGCGTTCCTTGTAAGAAAGAAAGATAAATTAAATTAAATTCGATAGAATATATAATTAATTCGTAAGAACTAAATTCCAGTTTTTTGTATCGTTTCAACAACAGTAATTATCGCTAGAATATTCATTGATAATAACTCATAAGATTTTATTTAGAAAAATATACATAATTTATATCGATAAAATACTTTGTACTCGAATTTAAGTGCATTTACAAATGTAAATTCTTATTCTATACTTATTCGTTTTGTGGCTGCTTATGGAATCCTCGTAATTCTCCAATAGCAAGCAACAGTAATTTGATATGGGCATTCGTTCTTGCTACTTCCTTTCGAAAGTGGGCGATTTGTTGTTGCAGGAGTTTAATTCGTATATTGATTATCACTAATGCTTCGTCTAATGTAAACTCGACAAAATAACCCAAACCAACATCAATATAAATTGTAGATGCGTCCTTTACATGCGCTTGTACAAAGAAACTATTTCCTAGATCGACTTTGGTTTTAAAACCATCTTTATCCAATTTGTTATTCTGTAATGTTGTTATTAAACCCTTCAGTTGCAAAAACTCGGCAATGTCTCCATTTTTTTTATCTATCACTTCTGATAGTTTGGCTAAGTATGAACGTAATTCGTCATTAATCTTATGTTCGAATTCAGCAACCTTTCGCTCTACTTCAGGATTCATAATGTATATTCCTGTAATAAAATATAATATTTAGTTACAATATAATTAATTAATGTGATTTAATGAAAAATTCTAACAAAATTTAATGCAAACCTTAAAGAGGTTAAGATAACCTATGAAACTTCATAAAGTTTATCGGTCATTGGAAAACTGTACTTTTAATTTATAACTACAATCTATTTTACCTCTGAGAAAATAATATTTATTACTACCGATTATTCAACAACGTTATGACATGTTACGTCGACATTAAGGTATTAAAGGCGTATAAATATTTTTCAATTCGAACTTCAAATCAAACAAATCCCTGCGCCATAGTTCTTCTGCGCAATGCAACACTTTGCAGTACGAAAAGAAGTTTTAAAATTCGAGTCGATAAAGTAGTCCGTTGCCATATGAGTAAGAGAAAAAATGAAAACGAAGTAAAATTCTCACTATGATCCTTAAAAGAACGATTTAATTTCTAAAGTACTCTTCTAATTTAGTACCTAAAGGGTGGTTATGCTATAAAGAATTACTCTATTCATAAAGTAATGAATATCTATGTAGGCAGCGCAGAAAATGAACAATTACGTTATCTCGAAACGACACCATAAAAGGCTCTGAGGAATTCGGATCATCGCGAATATAACAATGTTATTCAACAGTGTTACTGTTACATTTTACAGGCGCGTGCGAATTATAAACTCAGTCTCGATACATCGAGCTCTAAGAATAGAACAACTCGGTCAATACAGCGTAGGCACTTACGACGAAATCAACTTCTAGGTAATACACGTGCGTTGGTTTCTTCGATATGCATCACTCGTAGTACGAGGGTGACAAATGGTAGTTTAATGGTACACATAAAGACGAAGTTGGATATGCGCAATTACAGGTATAACGTTATAACGTTCAAGCTAAAATTGTACGAGAATCGAAACAGTTTGGTGAGAGAAAATCGGAGAATGATTATCTTATAGCAAAAAGATTAAAATGCGCGTGGTATTTGCTATTCAAATTTCTCACACCACCCGTGAGGGCACACGCGCGATATATTTTCAGGCAATGCACGCGAATCATGCATGGGCCTATTGGGAATGTAGCACAAAATTGCAGCGAATTTTGCGCGCTCACGCGACCGTCGACCCTTTTCTCCCTCTCGATCTCGTCGAATCGCGGAGCGATCGAGTGTATATGACTCGGAGTACACGCACGCGAAACACATTATTTATACCGCATTCTTATTAGCTACTCGTATTTTCTTTTAGGGAGATCGATGGGCGCGTATTGTTCGGTACAAAAAAGAATTGCCAATTGAGATCGGTTGAATCGTTATTATATTTTTGCCGGCCGGCGGAGTTGCATTTAAAGGAAATTGCTCGAGTACCTTTATGCAGGTAATTCGTGCATACGTGTTTTGCGTATGTTCGGTCAGTGTGTACGAAGGTATATGAGCAGGGTAAATACCGCGTGACAAAGATACTCGGACAGCCGTGCATCAGTGCGTTTCGAGGCATTCGGACGCGTACGCACGTACACGCGTGCGCGACTCGGGGATAATAAAGAGAAGGAGAAAGGGCAAGCGAGAAGGAGAGGTATCGTGTATGCAATTTGAATAAACCATAAAACGTAGTCCGCTCTTCACTTTACGCCGTCTTCCCCACTTTGAATCGGCTTCGTCGGCATCACGCAACCGGTATATCTGCCAAGCTTCTTTTTTTCTCTCCCCCCCCCCTTTCTCTCTCTCTCTCTCTCTCTCTCTCTCTCTTTCTTATTTTCGCCTTCGCTCGCTCCCTCAATCACTCTGAATAACACACGCAAGCTACCGTCACTCACGCGCCCGAGTCTTTGGTGTGAGTGTATTAACGAAATAAGAAAGGGGAAAAATGAAGCGAAGAAGATAGAGAGAGGGTAAGAGACGACGAAAGAATAAAACAAGGCCGAGTACACGCACGAGTGAGCGTCGTTCAAAGTCGAACAAAGGTATCGAATAACGGGATCGAGCTTTCAAGATGCCTCTCGAACATGTTGGATTAGACGATCGGGTATCTCTCGAGCGTTTGACGCGTTGTCTGGATAGTTTTATGCAGGAATTGTGGAATGAAACCTTCGATATGTTTATTTATATACGTATGGTATACCATTATTTATTTATATGCTACACATAATATTATGATTAAAAATTACAGTAAGTACACTAAATCCACGAACATCGAATACGTGCACACTTTTTTCATGAAATTCACAACCCTCTCGTTTCTCGTTTTAACACGAGTCAGCCGAATAAATAACTACACGACGATCAAACTTATGAATTGAAATTAATTATCAGAGCGTAGATCGCATGATTTTCCCTGCATCTCGCATTCTGAATCGTAAAGCGATCAATTACGATATACGAGAAAAGAGAAAAATCTTAGAATTTAGGTGTTTTATCGTTGTTCAACTTCTCTGATACAATATGTGGCATGTATTAACGTTATAATAGTTTTGGGCAAGTCATTCTTATATTAAATTTTGAATCGGTTCGCTGATTCTCGGCAAAACCGGAGCATATTTTTTATCTTTGAAATGAAATTAAAGAAGAATCACATTCACGAGAGTATGTATACAATCTGAATTGTAATAAAAGCACACATACGCATTTCAACAATCTTATCCTAAATATCTATTAATCGAATCTTTACGAAGCGACTTACAGCCGCTGTATTATGTAACAGCATAGTACCATCGTTGCCTTACCTCGAATATTACATGTTTTTTATTTTTCTTTTGTTTTCGTTTTAAAAAAAGAATAATTATATTAAAGGAAAACGCAAAATTTTCGCGAAGGAGTAATAATTCCAACGATAAAAAGCAATAATACACGCTACTCATAATATGAAGGAAAACATTTACGCCAGCTGTTTCGCTGTTTGCAACCGCGGTCGAAATAGCGAAATATCAAAAGAGAATAAGAGAAAAGAAAACGGCTGAAAAAGCGGAAATTGCTATCCGATTGAGATAACATCTACTGATTGCTTTTCGACGCGAAATCGCAGGTCACTGTAAACGTGCGTGCAATGTTTTAATCTTATTGCCTTACGCGGTAATGGCGTTATACTTGATTCCTCTATTTTTTGTTCCCTGTTCACTGGACCGTGGACAAGTTCTCGCGACAGTTCGGTCGAGCGGAGATCGTGGCAGGCTCGAGTCAAGTTCGCCGACGATATTGAAATATTCCGACTGTGCAGTATATCGATTACGTACAATGATTCCCATACATTTTTCATGTTATGTGAGGTTTTTTTTTCAGTATTATTGTGATTCCTTGTGTAACTATACATAGAGCTATTGAATTCGAAAATATGGGTGAAGATAGTTTAAGAATGCGCAACGTTTATTCATAAGTGTTTTTTGAGAGAAAAAAATTCACATGCGAAAGTAAGATTTAAACAAGTTACCACTATATACACTTCGACTCTAGTTTCTTATGTTAACTCTATAGTATCTAGGAAGATGATAATCTACAAATTAATAACATACAATGAAGTTCACGTCGCGTGCAACAACTTTTTGCTAATCAAAGTATGTTTTTTTATCTCTCTCTTTCTGTCTGTTGAAGAAGAGATGACGGTGTGTCACCCGGCGGGCATATCATGCTTATCTCGATTTTAATTTCAAACAGCGCAATTATCAGCACAATGTGATTACAGATGATAGTTATTATTATTATTATTATTATTATTATCTATATGTATATATAATATATATATATAGATAAAGAAATAATGGTAAAATCAATTACATAATTGAAAATCGTACTTTACGTAGAGACTCGGTTGCGTGTACGATCATGCAGTCCATGTTGGAATCTTGTGAAACGAGTTTTATCATTCCGGTCGTGATTAGAAAAATACAACTGAATGAGGGAAGAAGAAATTTTAAATCGGTAGAATCACCTCGACGTTAAAAACAGTGTAATAAAATTGAAAACTCATTCCGACAAAGATCAACGAATAACGAAGCTATTCTCTATTTCACTCTCATTCGTTTTAATTTTAATCTTAATTTTCGAATCGAGCTTCTGTACAAAGTTGGTGCACATCTCGAGGCCTCGCGATTGCGCTGCTAGTAATTCGTGAACGAGTATCATTCGGTTCCCTCTGCGAGAGCGGTGCATTAATGGCGCGTTGCCACGTTCACGATAATCGGATCACCGCGTGACGTCCTCTTCAACGAAGATCGAGAAAACGAATCTCGCGATTAATGCAAAATTCACCGAATAAGATTTGTACATTTTACGGTGATTCTTTGTGTTGAGGTTCTGCGTCTTCGCCGCGAAAACAGGAGCATCTTCCGATGTCTTTGCTCCAGTCTTCAAGTCATTTCACTCCCCCTGCTTCCGGTAATCCGGTGAGAGCAGTGCCTCGATTCGGTAGTCGAGAGCTTTACCGATTAATTGACCATTATTCTGGAAATGCAGAAAGCTCTTTGTTAGTATCTCGAAAGAACATTCGACTATTCGTAAAAGCTACTACGTGATTTTGTTGCAAAAATCAAATTCGAAAGATTTTCATAAATAATAACAGAGTAGGAAATTAACATCAATACTTGAATATAATTTATGTAATTAACGCGAGTTGTAACTTATAAATTACAGCGTGTGTCTGCAATAAATATAAAAGTACATTGTAATAATGATAAATGATCTGCCGAAGAACCGTATCGCGCTAATGACGATGGAAAAAAATCGATTACTTTTGTTTGAAAAAAGAAGAGTATTTATTCCGATATGGAATAGATCGAATCGATCGTACTTTATATTTACTCGGAACGTTTTATTTTGCAAAAAAAAGGAAAACCAGTTGTTGATGCAGCGTCTGTAAGACGACACGAAATTACAATTTTCTAAAAAGCAGCACGTGTCAGTGTAATTACAACGTTAAACAAATTGATTACACCTCCTTGCGTAACGCAAATTCGTTTACGCAACCTTTGTATATCTCGCGCGTTGTACGTTCGAACTGGAAAGTGGAAGAATAACTCTGTATCGAAATTTATGCCATTCGCGTGAATCGGAAAGTAAATAGGAGTCTGCGATTGCATCGAAATTACGGTGGTATAAAATTTCTCCGGCTTATCGATCGTAAATGTAACGTAAGTCGTAGAATATCGATAGCCGATATTGTTGCTGTTTCTCATGCGGAGATTACAAACGGGGATCTCCGACTGGCGCAGCGAAATGATAGTTTTTAATAACCGGACGTTATACGGAGGCCGTAAAATATATTTAACCGAACGAATTCGCGGTAAATGGGAAATTGCGAGCCGAAGGAACGTCCGCGTTTGAAAGTCGAGGAGAACTTTGGTAGACGCGGAAAACCAAATGCGAAGAAGAATTTAACGATTGTCGTGCCGGTTTATCCGGCGGATATTAAATCCGGCGTGGTATAAGTTTCTCATGCGAAAAGTTTTCTTACAACCGGGCGTTGTGTGTATGCAGCGAGGGGATGGACGAGACGATAAAAGACTAGAAGGAACCGCGCGAGCGCGCGCATGCACGAGGTGCGAGGGGGTGCGAAAACGATATGAAACGTGACGCAAACGAGAAAGTCCGCTTCCAGACGGAATGAGAGAAGGAACGGAATGACGGCAGCGGAGTTCGGGAAGAGGAGTAAAACGGGACGGCGGAATAGGGAGGGGTATATTATGTTCGCTAAAGCAATGTTACCAACTCGAGAACTGGCGAACTAGCCGACAGTAAAATCCATTTTATGTCCACCTCGTAAAAGCCAGTCGAATGAAACCCGGGACTTAGTTTTCATATGTGAGACAAGCGCATTCTAACCTGGCCAAATTTCTTGCATAGAAACTATCGTTTCGATTGAGCGTTAAAAAATGTTATTTTCGTTTTTAGTTCATCCGACTCGCTAAATATTTGTAATAAATCAAACTGCGAACCTTGTTTTGCGTTTCTATACTCGCTCCCGTTATGAATGTCTGCAGAAATGCATCATGGCTCTCTCTCTCCCTCTGGAAAAAAAAAATCAGAAATAGTTTTGTTATAATGGTTGTACTGTTTTTTCATTCAAATTGTTACCAATAATTCTCAAAATATATTCTATCATCAGCGATATCCCACAATATTGAAAGTTTCACGACCGGTGATTAAATGTTTCCATTCGCTGTTTAACGAGCAGAAAAGCATCGTTACTCGAACTTTAGTAACAACTTTGTTTATTTGTGTATATAGTACAGATAATTCGCGAATGCAGAATAGTTCGGCAAACATTTACGGTTTTACGATTTCGTACAGGCTTCACGAGATTCTAACCAACCGCCCAAATAGGAACTCAAATTCCAAGACGATCCAGACGAAGAACGCCATTTCGCGATTGGACGAGTTTAAGCACTCCAAACTGCTAAATGAGATTTTATAAGGATTTGGCACAAGGCGCGACTGAACAAAATACGTTCTAACAAATTATTTTGTATGAGATTCTTAATTGATTTGTAGGGGGGAGAATTGTAAGAACCAAACCCAATTTCAAAAAATTAACATAGAAATAAAAATATAAAATTTAGTTTCAAGTCTGTCAAGGTTTATTGTTTGTCACGATTGGGCTTTATTTTGAACTCGAATCGTTGCGCGGATTAAATCCCTAAGACCCGAGAGAATCCAAAATTGATCCGCTGACGGTTCGCCGGTCCCGCACGTCATCGGGAATTTCGGCCGTTTTCGATGGGAGCGGGTATACGTGCAAATTTCGTCACGCATGTGGCCGATGGCGATTACGGAATTGAAGAGTCGGGGCGACAAGTTTCCACCGGACAACGAGACGTTTGGCCAAATCGAAAACCACACGCGACCGTATTTCTTTGTATACACGACAGTTTTGCAATATCTAACTATTTAAATTGGCGTGTGGATTTTCTAATCGCTTTATTAGCCAAGTTTTTGCATAGCCAGCGTTCGTAAAACAAGTTGAGAAAAAATTTGAAAAATTCATTCACGCGTACGGGAAATGTGCCTCGTCAAAATGAAACATTGATGGAGGAAGAGAGAGGGAAAATGAGTCTCGAAGCTGTAATTATAGAGTCGTAAACGAAGCGATAGATTTCTGCGAAAAACGAGCTATATGAAAATCTGATAAACGAATAAACGTAAACTCCTTTGGGAGGTGAGGGACATGGGAAAATGAGAGAGAGAAAGAGAGAGAGAGGGAGGATAAAGGAAAGAGTTCACAGTTCATGTACCACTCTTTCGAAGCGGCTGTTTTGACCATGGAGTGCCTCGTAAAAGTTTGATTTACAACTGTACCGCTTCACAATCTCTTTAGCCACCTGATCATTTCTCACAGTTCACCCACCTCGTTCATGAGTATTTCTCCTTCACTTTGTACGTTTCATCGATACAATTCGCGAATGCGGCTTCTGTGCACGGGAGAGGGTTGAGATCGTCTCTTTCTCCTCCTCGCGCAGCACCGCGGAGGAGCAAGGTTATTACCGAAAAGTCGTAAACGTTGCGCTGAGAGAGAAACTCGGCAGGATGCTAAAAATGAAACCGCCGTTTCTACGACGTGGGTGGAGTAACGATTCGAAATAACGATAAAGATTGAGAGAAAGAGAGAGAGAGAGAGAGAAGAGGGAGGTGAATTTTCGTGAGTTCGGTAAATCTTCTCATGTTTTATATATACTCATTCTGGTTTAGCGGGCGCGTAAAATCGTGTTTAACTAAACACACGCGTGCGAAAGCGAAATGTCGGTATCGGGGAAGATCGAGAACGTAGCGCGATGTCACGATCCGATAAAATTTTGCGAAGAGAGTCTATATATTGCCCGCGAGAGGAACCAAAATGGCGGACATGTCGACGGCGAATGCCAGACGCGGTATTATCGGAAAGAATCACGAGCCCGCGCGATTGGCCAATAGGTCGTAAAGGTAGAAGGCGTTGCGTTCTTTTTTCTTTTCATTAACGAGGAACGTCAGCCCCCTCCCCTCCCTCCCCTCCTTCGAGAGTGCGTCAGTTACGGAGAGACCAAGAGCTCCGTCACGAAGTACAGAACGCCCGTAACGGAGGAGACAGGTATGCCGTATTTCATAGAAGCCCGGGCTATATTTTCGCGCGTATGACTTTAACTGTCGATAGCGGCTTGTATATTTCTTTCTCGCCGAGGTTTTACTGGCGCTGGCGCATACCCGGAGTCGGGGAACGCTCCGAGCCGTAAACGTCATTCTCCGTTCGCGTCCCTCGCGCTTGGTCCCGTCGAGTTCCTTCTTCTTTTAGTTTTCCTAGACTCGACTCGCCCCCCCCCCCTCCCTTCCTCCCCACCGAGCGACTCCCCTTCTCTGTAACGCCTCCCGCCATCCGTCCAGAGATATCACTTCTTTCGCGTTCGCCACTCATCGCGTGGCGAACCTCTCTCTCTCTCTCTCTCTCTTCTCTCTCCCTCCCTCGTCCTCGTCTTTTCTCGTTTCGCGATTTGGTCGTTGAATCCTCGCCGGTTCTCCATCGGCTCGCGTGCATATCGCACCGACGATCCGCGATTTTTCGACATCAAAGTAAAAATTTTCTTCGTTGCTGTAAAAAATTGCCTCGAATCGGCCGAGCGAGCGCTCGGCTCGTACAGCCAATTACACCTTGCGTTTCGACTTTATCGGCGAGGGAGCGCGAATCGCGGCGAGTTTCGTTCTCTAAGTTTTATAATAATCGCTCAAAAGGTACCGCGGAATGCGTCGGGTTGTTTGGAAGCGGTCGTTCGACCGGTAATATACACTTTTGAAGGGAGAACGAGAAGAGCGAGAGATCGTTCTCTTTTTCGCGGAATATTGCAAATTTTCGCGAAGGAAGATCGGAAAGAGACTCGAAGATCTCTCTGATTATTTTTCGAGACGTTTGACCGGAAGACGCGCCCGTATGGTCTCTTTCTCTCTCTCTCTCTCTCTCTCTTTCTCTATAGGGGCTTCATTAAGGATGCATCATGGCGGACTGTTTTTGCCACGAGGAGGCAGAGAAGGAGGGCGAAACACAGAGTACGGTCGGTCGCTTTTAAAAAGTTACGACGAGGTTTATGGGGGTTTAATTGTAGCCAGCGACTGTGGTTAGAAAGTAGTAAAACTCCTTCGGCCGGCGGTACAGGGGCCTGTTACATTGGTTAACAGCGCGTCCGGGGCCTCCAAGTGGGTATACACCGTACCGACCACGGCGAACGAAACGAGGACGGCCGAGACTGTATACAACACTCGTTTATACATACGTATATATATGATAAATACGAAAAAGGGAGTTTCGGGATTCGCCGCTGAGCACGCACATCGCGAGCTGTTAATTATTACTCGAGTCGAATCCGAAGAACTGGTCGACCAAAAAAAAAAGTATTTCCATCTTCGTCGTTTTTATGGATTCGCGTTTCTCCATACGAATTGTTCTCTCGCCATGAAGAGATTCGCGGAAATTGGGAATCCGTTTGACCGAAATTCTCTCGAGTATTCCCGGAGCGTGAGAGGGAGAGAGAGAGAAAACAGCTAATGCCTGTCGCATTAACTCGGCTAGTTTACTGCACGCGCGTGTAAAATAAGCCGAAAGACGATGAGGGGGGTATGCGCGCTCGCGAACGCACGACGAGAAAATACAAGAACGGCGACGTCGAGTGCAACGAAGTTGCCTCGAATGAACGAGAATGCCGGGAGAATTTCGTACGAGTTGAAAAAATCGCAGGAGAGCCGTAAAGCAGAGAGACGTCGTTTACGAGCGAACGTTAAAATAGCGAATGTATGACCAACGCAACCGTGCCTAATCCGGCCTTCGATCTTTTTCCAACTCTTTTCACGATTCCCGAATTCGGTTAAAGATTTCTCCAGTTGAATCGTTAAATCAATTTTACTCGTCCTCTGGCCTTTATTCTTCTCTTCCTTGAGATCCTCAAAAATTCTAAGCAAAAGAAAATTCTCTGATCGCATTCGCGACATTCTCCGCATTCAAAGTTTACTATCGTGTCCTTTTCCCCTTTATCACTCTGGCCATCTTATATGCGCGGAACTACACTCGTGAGAAGTGCAAGCTCGGCGACGACGCCGTTTACGAGTGAAAATTTATCAATTCCCCCTCTCCCTTCCTCTCCCTCTTCCCTTATTTCTCTTCCCGGCTTCCAAACAGTCTAAACATCAGGAAGTCTTACCTCGTGGAGTACCGTTCACGTTCTCCCTGTCTGGACGTCGGCCAAGCGTGATTTCGAAGACTCATTTTCTTTTTCTTTTGTGGAAATTTTGTGAGAATAGAGCGAGTGACTTCAATTATACAAAATTGTAACAAAACGTATGTTTGAAAGAAGAAATAATAAGTGTTTTTAAATTCCATGCGTTTTTTAATCGAATCGAAAGGATATTTTTGGCGAATCAATGTGGACGAATACAAACAATGAGAGGCACGATAAAAATGTCAGAAGAATCTTTTGTCTTCGACTGGATGTCTCTCGAGTGCGAGAGGTGACAAAAGAGGATTCTGGTAAGGCCCCAAAGACGCTTCTCGATTTCGGGGCGTGGAGGGTCTCGCGTGAGGTCCGTCGGGGCACATAAAAACTACATAAAACTTAGTAGCATAAAGCAAACGAAATATATGCCGCAATAATCCTCAGGCTGTATGTGCGAGAGCTTGTGCAATTTGTCGATGATATACGACGGTGGAATAAGATTGGCCTAAAAATTCTTCTCGCTTATTCCGATTGTGTCAACCGTATTGTATACACCATATGTA
Source organism: Goniozus legneri (assembly GCA_003055095.1). Classification (NCBI taxonomy): domain Eukaryota; kingdom Metazoa; phylum Arthropoda; class Insecta; order Hymenoptera; family Bethylidae; genus Goniozus; species Goniozus legneri. Next base: position 87,965 of record NCVS01000401.1, read on the forward strand.
ATGTACAAACTTACCATATATAAAGGACGTGGGGGTATGTAGGAACGCCACAAGATATCGGAGAAAACGGGAAGAGACACGAAACCTCCATACGGCACCACCGACGGCAAATAGGGTGGCAGCTCCATTCCCGGGAGTAACGGATAGACCCTGTTGCTACCGCTCGGCGATTGCTTCGGGTGCATGATTTCCGGCTCCAGTTGACTCTTACTACTCGCCTCGTCTGTAAACAGTTTTATCACGAAAGCTGGACAACAAAGACCAAAAAACAAAAATTTCGTTCATAAATCGCGAGGGAACATTTTCTATAAAATATGAGATAGACAAAAATATTCTATCGCGGCATTGAGGAAATGAAAATTGGCTCGATTGGAGTAAATATGGGATCTCTTGATATGCACATGACGAGCGTGAATAGTAGGTTGCGGAGACTTGACATTCGAATTGCAAGGTACAAACAGTGATGTACTCCGAATTTGCGGTGAGACCGTCATAGCCAATGGGAATTCGCTCGATCCTGGAACAAGATGGCCGACGCAAGCCGAGGCGTGGTTATAGCAAACTCGGATATCTCTCGCTCTCTTACCTTCTCTCTCCCTCTCTCGCTCTTTGTATATACGCGAGCGAACGGAGGAGAGACAGTGACGCGTGTACAATCGCGCTACAACGCGTTGTCCACCGCGAAATGTCAACTGTATGTACACATATAAATCGATTTATATAACTAATGTATAAATCGCTCCGTCTACTACCATTGTATCGCTTGGACTCTGCCGTCTACGATCTAACAACTTTTCAATTTCGCAACAATTTTTTCGACTACGCTCGCGTTTTGCAAAAACGCTAACACATTCGTAGTCGGTGAGTGTGAAGTTTTACATCCAGGCAGAAATATTACATTCGCGGTAAACTGAAAAAATTACTCCCAGCGTACTGTACTTGTGTTTCCAAGTAGAATCATTATTCTAATAATATCAATCGTGAACACAATATTCAAAGCTCTCTCGCAAAATGACTTATGGTAAATGAGAAGGAGCCGAAAATTATGCATGGAGTATACCGATATGATTCCGCGAACGATACGATAAATAAAGTTTCTAGAGAGTACTTTTGGAACAAGGTTGTCACAGAGCGTGGTAACATTCTGACGAGGTGAACGTAAGGGAGGTCGTAAGTCCGCTCTCGCGACATGCGAGAGACCCACGGCGGCCCAAAAATAAAGTCGAGCCCGCAGCTGCGACACCGCGACAGCGTGCCATTTAGGCTCATACGCGTCTTCAAACTCGAACACTTCCGGTACTGCTGGTCTCGTATCCACGCTCCTAATAACGAATCAAATCTCTAGCGAGTGAAAAAATTCGATCGGTTTCTCGTCCGAACTAAAATCGTACTCGAGTCGAACAAAGAAGTATAAAACAGCGAGTTTGTTCGACGCGTCGCGCGCGCGATTCAGCGGTAACTCGATAAGCGCGATAAAACTCATTGCGTTCGTATTGTGGCGCTCGCGCACATTGTGCGTTAGCGATTATAATATTGAAATTTGCCAACGTCCTTCTCCTCGCGTCCTTTTTGCTTGTAGTTCACGGTGGCCGTAAAGCCGACCGGTTTTAAAGCGCGATCGGCGTTAAAACTCGTCGAAGGGGATAAAAGCAATTGCGAGAGAAAGAGAGATAGAGGGAAACGAAGAGGGGGAGGAGTGTGCGACGTTACGCGTGACGAGAGAGGAAGGCCATTCGCACACGATAGGCCAAATGGCCAATCGCGCGGCCACCGTATTTGCCTTTATTCAAATACCGCGAAAGACCAATAGCGGCTACCTCATTGGCGGTGTCGATCGTGCATTGCGTTACCCCTACCCTCCCGATCCTTCTCTCCCTTTGCTCTCGCGTTCCGGCAAACCTCCTCACCCCTCCATCTCGTATTTCCCTGCTTCGCGCGTTACATATATATTTGCATGAAAACGCAGTGCACGTATCGTAAAACGATCGTATAAACGTATCCACCGCGATTGGTCGCTCGAAAGATGGAAAGGAAGCGGCTATCGAATACTTTTCGATGATAAATATTTTTATCGACGGATTTTACAACTCGCGATAAATATCCATTCGATTCGAACAATTACCCAAGATACGATATTATCGCTTTCGTACTCGCGCGATTATAAAATGACGAGAACAGCCGTTTTTCTTAGCTATTTTCCTAGCTATTTCGAGAATTTCGCTCGTCATGGGCGACGTCTAATAGACGCCATTATTTATGCGCAATATTCGCGGGGTTCTGTTCTGCGGTACGGATCGCAAAAGCTCTATTTTCTTAGGAGCGGGAAATCTACGTTTTGAATAACTCTATAAAGTTTTTATAGCGCCTTGTGATTAGCGTCTCTGTATTGCCGTTAATTATTTCGACACGCGATACGTACGAGGTACTCCATCGCATTTCTACATCGAGTTCATATTTTACAGCGCGATTAATTTCCTCTCGTTAACCGTGTCTCGTGGAAAAGAAGGTAACATCCGGCAAGGAGACAATTAGAGATACAATTTATTCTTAACGAAATGACGGGTATACGCATAACGGATTTATCGCGTAGAAAATCCAAACTGAGAATGGTGGCAATACGTTTCCATTCCACTTCGATACAAAGAAGCGATTGTTTGTTTTCTGACTGCCGTAAAGTTTTAATTAATTAACATAATTACAGTTGTTTTGCGAAAATAAAGATTAACGACGAAACAATGAACTCGTAAATTCGAACGACACTTTTTTCGGAGAACATGTGCAAAAGAGTAAACGCGAATGTCGAATAACGAAGGACCCCTTGAAAATCGTGACAGGTGCGAGACGAGCTACCGTCGAAAACCGCTCGAGGTGAGTTACGTCCGCGTCTGGCTTTCTCCAATATTATTATTATCATTGAACATCCGCACCGAGTGAAATAAAGGGTTAAAATGGACGATTCGCATTTCCAGCTTGAAAATTACGATTTTGACGTAAAGAGAAGGTTATTTAAAACGCAATTAAGATAATCGTATCGAAACTGAAAATAAAATCCCGTTATAAATAGACGTTGATTTTTTCTAACCTCGGGTCTGCAATTTTCCTGGAAAATTATTTGAAAGGTCAAAGCCTTTTTTTTACGTCAAATGTTCTTTCTCGCTTTTACGAGGATACACATGAAACGCTCGCGGAGTACTCGCGCGACGGTTTTACATGTCGTAAAAGTTTGCGCGAGCGCTCCTTAGCGCTACGCGCGCATAAATCGACTCTCCTCTTGGTACGCTGTTATGTCTCCCCGTGGCCGTGAAAGCAGTTTCGCTCGTTTTATGCCTCACTCGAAGGGACTTTTCGCAATCCAGCTCGTCCCACCTCTTTCCTTTCTTTCAAAACGTGGGAGAACGTCATTCGGAATGTTCGAAAAACGTTTGTCGCGACAGTAGTCGGGATTGATATCGATCATCCGATCGCGTGTTTCGACTTCGAGGAAATAGAGTCGGTCGTCTTTATCGCGTCTAGATAGGGTAAGAAAAAGCGCCTTGGTGTTCTCGAGTTTTCAATTCATCGCGTTATAGAGACTCTGGCAAGGAGTGAGAGCACTTATATTGGTAGAAAACATCTAGGCTGATCTCACGGCGATGGTTACGCCACTGAACCGCGATGATGCGGCACGACACGGCGAGGCAAATTGACGAGACGGGGGGAAAGGTAAAGCGGTGGGGGGTTGATGTTTTACCGGAGGAAAAAAAATAACGGAAGAAGTCGAGTGAAGAATCGGCTAACGCGAGAGATAAGGTGCATTTACGAACGACGCATTTTGTACCGGCACGTTGCGCGCACAATACTCTGTAATCGCAGCTAATGTCAAGGAAAACTAAGTAGAGAGACTCGGTATAACATTTAACGCGCGCGCACGTGCCTCGCCAATTATCCATGTATGAGTGCCGCATCGCGCAATACCTATCGCGACGCTCGTCAGACCGAGCGTCGGACTCTTTCGCCAAGATCAAACTGCAAGACATTATTTTCAATATTAATATATTCATTGTATGCGCTAAATTTGAATTTCCATTATTCCTTTTTCGAGAAAAAAAGAAAAATCCGATAGTCGCGTCCTTGGTAGAGAGTTTGTAAAATAATTTACAAAGGCGAAGAAAAATTGCTCCAAAAATGATAGAGAGGAGAAACTTTCACCGCGATAGAATCGACAGGGATTCTGAAGAGACATTGTCTAAGTTCGTTATCTCGAGTCCATCGTTCGGTGTACACGCGCTGTTCTATTACGCGACTCAAGTTCGCACGCGCGCTCGTGTGGGTGTTTCACGTGTCGGTGTAGATGCATGGCAGTGCACGTGTCGTGCAACAGAGAAGCGTTCTTCCTCGTCGCGCGACAGCGACGAAAGACCGAAGTCCATATCGGCTTTCTGCAGCGAGCGCGAGGAGAGCTCGTGCAGCGTTATGCAAGCGCACGCGCCAAGTGCCAACTGTCGTGGTCGGTTTAGTCCCATCCCTCTTTTCTCTTCTCGTCTTTACCTCATTCATCGCGCCAATTTAACCCTCATCCGTTACCAAAGCCCGCATATAGAAATTACGATCCAATGATTCAGATTTTTTTCATCAATCTCTCTCTCTCTCTCTCTCTCTCTCTCTCTCTCTCTCTCTCTCTCTGTTCCGCATTAGGCCGATTCGCTCGTTGCGAAATGCGATTTGCACAATGTAGAGCAGTTGATAACACCGACGCGGAAGGCGATGAGAATATTTCGGCCGAGTGACCGTATAATATGTATCGTTGCAACAGTTAACTATCCACTTCCGGTTTTCGTCACGTTCCGGAAAATGCGCGTGAAAATACAAGGAAAAACGTAATTATCGTTTCGTCGCAGATGTGATTAAAAAAAAAACGTTGTAGTGAAAACTCTAGCTTGATATTCATCTCTGATTTTTGATAACGTCTTATCGGTATCGCGAAACCAGCGTTCTATGCGAACTATGTATATTTGTACGACTTTTGCGTCACGTCTATACGTATTGAGAATCAGACGCAAGCTGAAACTGCAATTGCAGCGTTTGCAGCGATGAGCTATATCTCGCTGCGTCTCTATCGGGAATATTCTTCGACTCTAACGGTTATTTATAATTTTTCTACTAGAACAATGATTGTATATAATTTTCTTCGAATGAATCATTTTTATAAAAACTAAGGGCACTCGAAACGGTTTGTACTCGAGATAATTCGTGTAAAAATCGTGTGTTTAAATGATCATTAATAAAAGCGATGAATACCTTGGTCTATGTAGAGCTGATTCATAGTATTTACGCACGCTCTATCTAACAACTTAACATCATACTTCACCTTCAATCTGAACTTGATTACCGTTCGTCTCGCCCGTTCGACACAGCTGCTGTATCAAAGTACATTGTACGGACAATGTTTTATTCATTTTTATTGTATGTAATTTAATCTATTGCTCGGATTTTTTCTCCTCTACCTCTCACCGTATTGCTATCAATTGAACCCGGACTCGCGAGCAACAGCGTAACGCGACTATACGGTATATTATTGAAATAAAAAATGTACATATATCGCGTAGAATACTCCGTGATTTCGATCTGTGCCGATTGTGACGCTCGTCGTCTCCGGCGATTTTTTCTACGCTATAAAAAACGAAGCAGCAGGAAATCATGGTGGACTCGAGGAAGCTGGTACTCTCGAGTCTTATATAGGAAGAGAGCGAAGAGCAATAAATCTGTCTAGTTTATGCTCGCGACCGGCGGGCTCGCGCGCGGCAGCGCGTCAGTGTGGTGAGGTTAAAGTGGCCTCATTTGGCGCGGTTACCGTCGGAGATGCGAAATTACAAATATTACACCAGGGATAATTCGCGACGACCGACGTTCCGTGGACGAACGAAGAATGGCGAGGAGGAAGTGGTCACGGCGCGGGGATGCCAGGAGAGAGAGAGAGGGATGGAGAGGAAAAGGAGGAGGAGAGGAGGAGAGGAGAAAGGAGAAGGGTGAGATCCGGGTCCCTGCTAGCTCGCAATCTTCATCAGTCGTAACCATTGCTTCACCGATGATTTTCTTAATACGAGACCAGCTCGGGCCTTTACCTCTTGCCGCGAGAAGGGACTACGGAAGAGAGTATGGAAGGGCCCTCGAGCGAGCTGAATTGCAACAAAGTGTACGGAATTTGCGAGCCGAATCCGATCAACAATCTCTGGGCTATTTATTACGTCGGGAAATATTCAATATATATATCTTTGTTTATTCTGCTTTCTCGTATATACGCTGATAGCAAATATCGAATTAAGTAATTTATGAGAGCGAGAAAGAAAAATTGCTCGAAAATTTAACTGTTTTAACTGTGTTTGCGATGGCCGATCGGAAATCGACATACGATGGTACCGTTAAAAAATAAGGCATAAGAAATAAATCTGTCGTAATCGTTCGATTGATCGAACTGTTCGAGTCCGTCACAGCGCAAGCATGATGTATCAACGCTCTCACGTTTTTTGACTTATTCTCGAAAGAATTTTGGGAAACGGTCAAAAAAGTACATAGTACCTACGATGTGGCAGGCAAGTTGGGGAATGCAGCATGCATCGCAAACCTGCCTGACATCATGGCACATAAATCAGTTACAAATGACCACAGATACTAGGCAACGCTGATCCATGTGACATTTTTTCCGTTTCCAATGATCTAACTAGCGATAATGGCTCGGTGAAAATCATGCATGCGACTGGAATTAAACACGTATTTTGACACGTGAAAAAAAACATTGTCATATACGTGCAATCAACCAATTTACATTTATCGCGAAAGCCATTCGACGTGCAATTTGAGTTTTTACATTTCGGTTGTCGTGCTTCTATTCGCGACATTTATAGCTTCCATCAATCTGGATTTAAATCTACATTTACTGTAATAGTCCATATTTTTTTCTCTATGTACACGTCACCTTCGATCGTTAATGCATATTTCCCCTCGCTCCCCACCTCTCGACCGTTGCAAAGATAGCGCACGCTTCCGGTTGAATTTCTCAGTCATGGTGAGGGACTTTCGGTTACTGCACAAACGTAAACTCTCAATGACCTTGCACTCTTGTATTCTGTTGTGAAGCTATGTTGTTCTTCGATTTCTAAATAGATAAGACTCGTATTCAGTAACGCCGATTCAATCGAGGGAATTCAATCTGGACAGGAAACTCAATCCAGGTGTATTTTCGATTTCGTGAGATTAAACCTTGTTTATTGACGGCATAAATGTATTTCGTCGATTCAACCTCAAAGAAAAAACGTTAAATATAGGCCCAACCCAATCTCGTAATGTTTATTCTATTTCTATTCTATTTCTGTACTGGCGAAAAAAGGAAATGCGAAATCTCGTCTGGTCGATGTTGGCCAATCGCCAGAGCTCCTAATGTTGATCGTACATTGTCGCAACGTTCAATGAGCCGGTTTATTTTTCTCCTGCCTACCTGTTGACATTGTCACACGATTCAACGACAACCTATAGCGATTGGATCGCGTCATCGATCACTTGCCAAATTTTGAACCAAATTCATAAGAGCAGTTCTCTCCCTCTATCTATCTATATCTATATGTATATCCATCTATTTATTTATACATTTGTATGAATATTTACTTCTCTATTTACTCTTTTACCTATTTATATATCTCCTGTATCATTTTCTCTTAAAACACAATGCGCATAATATATTTCACACACCGAAAAATGAGAGAAAACCTTAAATTATACGTTTATTCTTTTTTTTTTTGAATTGTTATAAATTTTCCCTATATGTACTAAAAATTTGATTTCCATCGTACATTGCAAAACTTCACTTGGAGTGCGAGGTCGAATTTATCGGTTGTAACGCGCTGATTTAGTATTCAAATTATACAATTGCATATGGATCAGGACGACGTTATTCGCCAAGATATATTGTTAGCAATTAATTCCGTGAGTTTCTTGGTTATCGAACGACACGCGAACCGAATTACGTAAAGCACGTGGAAAGTGTCTTCTTTGGATAATATGTACAAGTACATTAAGTCGTTATAAAAGCTTGATTGCTGTACACACATTTTAGGAAGGATTAAGATGAATACAGTGTTAACTCAAAAACGTGCACTATTCATGTACCAATCTGAAATATTTAGCGTGAGAAGATTCGGTGCCGAGGTAGCGTAAGAGTTCGAAGGACGAAACGGAAAAAATGAAAAGAAGACACGCGACGTTTAAAATCGCTCTTTAACAAAATATAGTTTATAACTGCGTGGGTAAAAAGGTCAGAACAGGCGAGTGCGTTAAACATAACAGCTATCAAGATGAGCATGAGTCGGCAACTGTGCAACAAGTATTCTGCAATAGACCTTCGATATAGTGTAGCACAAAGAGTATCGGGTAATGCGCATCGATCTCACGTTCATGTCGATACAAAGGGATCGGTTCGCTGAAAATTCACAAATCATCATGAAAAAGGGGAGAGGGAGATAAGGAAATCCATTGTTTCGGTTCAAAAAAATAGATGCACATTGTGCGAAGCATCATTTATGACGTCATGCGATTCAATTTTAACGATTGCCGTAAGCAGGTTGAAAGAATCGAATATCAAATTCGTGGTTATTCGAGTAGTCACATTGAAAAAGTGATTTAATTAAAAAAATATTTTTGCATCTATTATTTGATTAGAGATGTCATCTTTTATATTGTCGATTTAAACATCCAGAGACCTTTCTTTTCGAGCTTCTCTTATTGAAATGTAACATTAGTCGGCCGAAAATGTTTAAACGTCAGTGATCTAAATGGGAGCGAATCTCAAATGTTTCTATTCTTAAACTATAACTCGTGACCACGTGCGCGGCATCCTTTTATCACTAATCGTCGCTATTACGGTAATTGGCTAGTGATTTCGGCCGTTTTCACTCCTGAATTGACACCACTAAACGTAACAACGTCAAACGCACGAAAATATAGTGATCGTGCTATTATTTGTGTGTGTACGTGTGTTTTGTGTCTCGTAAAGAAATTTGGATTCATAACTCAGAATGGTTTATCGATGCATTTTTTTTTTCAATACACCGGTCGATTTCCAAGGGTACGCCTATACGTGAATTCTGTCCCCCTCCCTCCCTCTCTCTCTCTCTCTCTCTCTTTCTCTCTATTTCTCTCGTTCTTCTCATGTCGTGCGAAACAAGACTTGTCGTGCCGATGAGAATCACGGATCTCCCCCAGTGCCATAACTCGCAATCACGAAACCATGAGATAATTATCTCAGCCATATGCTATATCAAAATTCACGTATTTCTCATAATTAAGGAAAAAAAGAATTACACACTTTATTTTAAAAAAAGAAAAAGTCTTTGGTGGACAATCGGTAAACCAAGACGGTACGTCTTATCAAGGTTCGCGCTAATTTTCTTCATGGATAATTTCGTAATAATGGTTCCAGTGATATCGATACTAATAAATAATAAGTGATAGTAATGAGAAAATTGTATGTAGGGGTAAATTATCTTCCTAATTTTCTACCCTGTTGTTAGTCGGCCCTCGAGTATGTTATTGCCCTGATTCTCGCCCGTTCGTTAACATTGATTTACGTCCACTAGATTCTCGTCGTTGCATCTCCAAGGTCGATATAAATTGTTTAGCGCAGGATTTAAAAATCTACGTGCACCGAGATGAGATAACTGTTCACTTTGCATTGCCGTAATCGTGATCGTACGCCGAGTTCTTTCTCTTCTTCTCTCGTGGTGCTTACACAGCTAATTTCGAGTACAGGATCACCGTCATTGAGGTGGGATAATCGACAGCCTGCGACAGGTGCAACTGCTCGTCTAACACGACGAAACACGCTCCAGTCAAGGTCGTAATGAGTGGTATCGAATGCGAGGGGGACGGCTTTTGAAAATTCGCGCATCATTGCACGGACCGATCGAATTAAATTTTATTATATCCCGCGGAACATTACAATGTTAATAAATACCGAGATTCGTATCATTCGGAATTTAAATGGAATTTTAGTATTTCACTTTTTGTTAACATTTGAATAGGCTATTCCATCGAGAACGGATTTAAACGTAACACGTCGATTGTTCGCTGAATGAACTTATTTGGGTGAATTTTGGCTCTCGTTCTTGTTTGCATGTCTAATGGTGTATGGATAATGAATAGGGAGTGGCGAGGTGCAACTTTTGTTGCGGCATCCTAGACGCCTTCGTGACAACGATACGAATACGGGAATGAAGAATGCGCCGACTACTATGTTATTAGCGAATCCCGAGCTTCTTGGTAATTATCGTTATTACAACGGATAACAAGAAGCCCATTTGGTCGGGAAACCGATACGGTCACGACAGCCGGAATCCTGGAAATTTACGCCGAGTACAATTTGTGTGCTACATATTACCTGTTTTCATTCTTTGCCGCGCGGACGCACGCATATCGTTATTTTCAGAGCGAGCAAACACAGTGTGTGCTCGTTCCAAGTATGATTCATGTAGGTTGAAAATACTCTTAGTCACGATTGCAATTGAATCCATTCGCGCTAATTTAATAAAGGGTATCGGTACACACTGAGAGAAAAATTTGGTAGAAACATTGAAAATTGAGTTAAATCAACTAAATTTTTCAGTCACGGGCTGCCAACTAAAT
>NCVS01000407.1:0-11032 GCA_003055095.1 Goniozus legneri
GGGGGGTGGAAAGTGCGGAGGGGGGTGAGAAAACCCTGGCTGTGCACTTAAGTTCGCCTTTTACGGGGTTACGAGCCGACCCTCGAAAATTACATTGTTCGTGGACCGGAAGTGGCACCCGAGTGCGATATTTCCTACCACGTACCGCGAAAACGATTTCCCGGAAAGTGGTAATTAATACGACTCTCAATAGCACTTTTACGGCTGGACATTCGACGATAATTTTCCAAGTCTAATATTTGGTTGTGTCTCATTTCGAGTACATTTTAGGAAAAATTTGGAGGTGGATCTTATTCTAAAACATTTCTCAGCTTTCAAACCAGATATAAATATCTCTCTAGATGTTCGCGTAATGGTAGAGAATATTTGAAAAAAAAAAACATTTCTTCATTCCTATGTCATTTCAAAAATACACTGGATCGAATCTTCCTGTTCGATATCGTCGTATACGCTGAAATGAAACGAGCTATACTCGATATTCGTTTTAAACTTCATGTATCATTAAAATCGAGTGCGCTAATAATCGCGGAACGATTCAAAACCGTTATTCAGTGCGAAATGAATACGTATTGGTATTTTAAAACGCATGGGAATCCGTATTAATTTTTAGTTGATCGCTGGAATCGATTCATAACTGAAATTTCTATTAATTTTCACGATATTCCGAGATCCGAGCGAGAAAAATTCATAACTAGCATTTTCCGACCTGAAAATGCATTCCCTGTACCGCCAAAACATTTTTGTGAAACGAAGAAAATTCTTCGAGTTATTTAACAAATTTTTTGAAATGAATGATTATTTTATCCAACCATTTTGGAACAGGAATGTACATTTTGTTAGTTCAACAAACTTTTCTCCTAGGGACTAAAAAATTGTACAGAGTCGTAATAGATGGAGCGAGGCCTCCGGTTAGAAATAGAAGCCGCGTCACGTATATAAAAATCCACTCGCGGTGATACAGAGTCTGTGGGTCCATAATTCTTAGAGGAAGCGAGGAAGAGAAAAGAGAAAGAAAGGAACGAAGAGTGGAACGAGTTCGAATGAACAGAGACGGAGGAGGAGGAAAAAAGGAGCATCCCGAAGCGTTTAGGGAGCTCGTTTCTCACGGAGCTAGCGAAAGACGCTGGGCCGAATATTGCGGGGCCACGATATTTTTGAATTACGACTACCCCATTGTGCAAACTGTACAGGGTGGTTATAATGTTAATCGAGTCATATACACGAGTAGATATATAAACTTTAATGCAGCAGATACAGATATAAAATCGTTATTTTCGCAAGAAAATATTCTCGATAGCTCTTAGATTGTTTTTCAAAATAATTTAAAAAAACAATTATACATTAAATATTTAACACGAGTTGAATTTTTCGGGAAACTGTATCCCGAGAATTACGATTGGTTCACCCCGTACACACAAAACGTTCGAGAGTTGGCGAAAGGGCTGGAGGGCGAATGCATCAAGTGCCGTGTTTCTCTAGCGTCCTTATCTCCCGACTCGCTTGTAAGTGTCGCCCTAGACAAGAAAAATAATCCCGCGAATTCGTAACGTCCTCTTAATTTATTTTCCTCCAACTACCGAGATTATTCGCTGCCAATGGAATAACAGCGTCGACGACGCGGCACGGTTTTATTTATTGTTTTCCCAGCTCGGAAAACCTTTGGAAAAGCCGCGACAGTTCGCAATCCAGGATGCTCTCTTTATTTTCCTGTCCGCTCTACTTCGCGTTTCAACTCTCGAGCACTGCGAGAGAGAGAAAGAGAGAGAGAGAGAGAGAGAGAGCGCGCGCGTATCTATCGGAAAAACGAAATATGTCCCGGCAACGCGATCGGAAAAGCTCGACGAGCTCGGACGGGGCTGGACGAATTTTCCCCTATCTCACTCTCGCTCAACGGCCATACGATCGGCTGGCATTCTTGGGAAAGTGCAATTCGAGTCACCGGTAGCTCGTACCGAACGAGAAACGAGGTGAATGCCGACGTCTCTTTCTTTCTCACAAAAGGGGCGTGCGAGAGAGAGAGAGAGAGGGAGAGGGAGGAGGAGAAATGGTGGAAAATTTCATCAGGAATATATATAAAGAAAAATCTTTCAACTCCTTTCATTCGGCGCATATTACAACCGTTCCGGGAGAGATTGTGGATTGTTACGTCATCAACGCGACAGAATGTTACGCGGCCCTTATGTCTCGGGTAATCCGGCTTATCGAATAAGCCCCCAGGTTCCTGGCTGACCCCCTCTCGCTTCCAACCCCCTCACGGTACCTGTAATCATTCAATGCAACCGGGACAACGACAATCCCCCGTCCTTATCCCGGCTGGTCCGTTGCTGCACACGCTTGCTCCCTCTTCTCACGTTTTTTCTCTTCTTCTCTCATTCTCACCCCTCACCCTCTCTCTCTCTCTCTCTCTCTCTCTCTCTCTCTTGCAGGGGCAATCGACGCCTTTGAAATCGAGCGAAAATACCTTTCTCTCTCCCTCTAGCTCTCATTCAGCGTTCCGATTCTAGAGAAAACGAAAAAGCGTAAAAGCTCTCGCGGAGCGCGAGCCCGTAAGCGCGCAAAGCTTTATCGCGAACGATAACGGCTCGCGAAATTTCGATCTCGGCGCCAGATTACATCTCACCGAGCGCGTTCTTCCACTCGCCATCCCCGGATTCTTAAATCTCGCTCGGAAACTTAACGATCGATCCCAGGAAGATTTTCAATTAAGCGAAATGAGGGGAAAAACATTTTCCCGTCACACGGAAATTTCGGAAGGAGATGTAACTCTACTCGTCTGACCGCTCGGAATTTGTTATAAGCTGTTCTATAAATAGCAGTAATAATTGTTGGAAAATATGTGAAACATGTCGGAGTCAAAAATTGATTAAAAATTATCCCGTTTTCTCGGTAATATGCACTGACAATAAAAATTTGTTCAAGCTACCTAATATTTATTTGGAAATATAGAAGTAAATATATTGTTTAATTTGAAATTATTATATTTAACCCCTTGAGTTACCTACTATATTGTACGATAACAAAAAAATTGAAAAAAAATATATTTTAATTTAAATTACCTGGCCTGTTGGTCCTGGACTGCTAACATTGCTTAGAGCTCGTTGAAATGCAAATAATCGAAGGATATAAAAGTTTGAAAAACTTTCTCGCAAGTATCCGCAGGGCCCGATTACTATATGTGTCACCCCAAAAATTTTTTCAAAAATTTTTTTAATAGCAGAGTTTATACATGTAGTACTCGGGTCTCACGGATACTTGCGAGAAAAAATTTCTGTAATCTTACACCCTTCATTTACTCGCATTTTAATGAGCTCTAGGCAATGAGAAAAATCCAGAAACCACAGACCAGAGAATTAAAATGTAAATATACTACTTATTTTTTTTAATTTTTTTAATGATTTTTTTTTGTGGGTGTTTTACAAAATAGTGCAAATAGAATATAATTCAGCACAGTTTTTAAGTTTCATTTTTCAAAAAATGAGAGGCTAACATTATACACATTAATAAATATTTAAACATATATTTTATTGAATGTACTTGATATTTGTTCGAACGTATATAAAACAAATGTTAAGTAGATTCAACAAATTTTCATTTCCATTATGAAAATCAAATCAAAGATGGACCTAAATGTACTATTGTTATATATTTGACCATTTTTCGTAATCGATTATACTGCTTAATTAGATTAATTCAGATCATAGGTCTAACTCAGCGCGTTAATTAATTTCAACCTAATTCGAGGCAATTTTTTCCCCGGCCGCAGCCAATTAGGTCAATTGCGTGGGCTATTTTCCGCTAATATATTTCGACCCGGGCGAACTTCGCGGGGAGTGTTGGGGGAATAGGAAAGGCGTGGATTGGAAGGCGCGGGAAGTGGCTTTCCCAGCCGGCGACGATCGCGCGCTTTGGTATTAATGCGATGGGATGCTCCGGGGTTCGTTAATAATTTCGATCCCCTTAGCCGAGAGAAACAACCCCAGTCCCTCATCACTCGTCTGTGTACATCCTAACGCCCTCTTGTCATTGTTAGCTACACCGGCCCTCCCCTGAAACGAGACACAAAAAAAAAAAAGTACAAGAGGATAAATAAATATACGCTTATCGGAAAAATTCGTGAAAATTTTAGACTCCGGGGAAAACTCGCCTGGTAAATCCGTGCCCGGTGTATACGATGTTCCAATCGTACGGTAAAATAAGAGTCGGCGTGGGGGTGGGAGGTAAGAATCGAGCGGTTTAAGGGCTCGCGATTGGCCGGAGTAAGCTAGAAGCTGGGAGAAGTAGGAGCGCAAAAGATAACGCGTAAGCGAGCTTTCCGAAGCGAGAGCGTAATCCCCATCCCCTCCCCCTCCGCGGTACAAACGCGTAATCCGCGATTCGACCTCAGTCCAGTGGCATGGTCATTAAACAATTCGAATTAAACCAACCCCCTCCTGCCCCCCCCCCCCCTCGGACTCGTAAATACGCCCCGATCTCGTTATATATAAGCGAGTATTAGCGTCCTACCCCCGCCCTCGGAATAATTAAATCCAACGCGTATTTTCCGCGTAACTCGATATATAGCGGTAAAAATTTGCCGGGAGAGAGCGCAAGAGAGAGAGAGAGAGAGAGAGAAGAGGCTGAACAGATACCAGCGCCAGAACCTTCCTCATTATTATTTGAGCAATTAATTTCTTGATAATTCGCCGCTTAATACGAAACCCGACGCCACAAGTTGCAGATTCAACATTCATCGTTGCCGATTGCGTTTGAACCCTCGACCCGGAATCAATTATTACTTTCCATCGTTATTCGAGTTATTAAATCGTAAGTAAAAATAACGTACAGACGAGAAAACTCATTACAGAGCCGAACGTTAGTTCGTGCACGCAGCGGTGAATCTTTCGATAGATCGAATTAATTTCGTACGAGTAACGTCGTGTTTGGCTTTCTAAATTAATTCGTCCCGGTAAATAATCGCGCTCGATGTTAATATCGATCTCGCTCAACAATTATTTTTCGATAAGCGCTCGCATTAACAATATCCATTCGCCGGTACAATCCCATCGAAGTCTCTCCAATTCGGTAGCCGCGGTAATCTCGATTGCATCCCAAATGCAGACGTAATTAACGTCCTTATCAAATCGAGGATTAGTGCGCGAACGGCAGCGTCTCAGGGATTGTTTGTTCATGTGCAATTACGGCACGGACCGACAGCTACGTTGCGGGTTGGTCTTGAAAGCCCCAAGGGAGAGGGAGCAGGCGTGTGTATGCGTTGGTGAAATCAAAGCCTCCCGATATTACCACCCGAGCGTGTCTTCCGGGTTAAAGAGCGGAATAAGGCGCTTGAGAATGCGAGACATCCTACTCTAGTGATTACGGAAATGCCTGACAATCATCTTATCAAAAGTCAGAATTCGCGTACCACCGAAACAAGCGCGAATCGTATAAAGTTTGAACTCGAATCTATTACTACTAAATTTCCTACGCTACAAAAAAATTTATAGTCTACTGAATGTATTTGCGTACGAAATATTTGATTCGATATTAATATTAGTTTTGTAACTGCAATTCAAACTATTTTGCCTAGCGAATATTTATCTGAACGTATGCAAATTAGTACATCCTGCATTTTTGCAGAAGAAAGAAAAATAGGTTTCTAAGGCTCGAGTATTCAAATTCCGACCGGGGCGTTTCGACCCCATCAAATTCACGGTGTTGCGGAATTCTATGAATATCCGTGTACGCGATTGAAACCGACGGCATTAGTACAAGTGGAATTATTAGACGCTATTGTGTTGTTTGATACGGAACAATACCAATATTGTGCGCCATACGCGATTTAGTATTTCAGCCGTTTGAATTCCTGATCCTCTCTCAAAGTACGCTAATGTAATTAATTGCTCGGCTTCTGGTCTCGCGAACCCAGACTTTCCACTTTTCACACACGCCCCTATGTCTCCCTCGGAGTTTAACGAGACGCGAGCGACGATCGCGGGAAATAATAATGGGGGAGGGAATCCGCACGGGGCGAGTATATCAAAGGCAAATACCCGCATTACAATGCGAAGATATAGCGAGAGGGAAGGAGGTCGAGGATGGGAGAGGCGATGACGGAACGACACAAGTTCCCCTCCCGAGATCCCATTTCAATTGCCAAACTCGAAAGGCCTATCTCCTTTAAACAAGCAGCGCGGATATGCGCACACCGCCAGTGGCACACTCCTCAACCCCTCGGCGAACCTCTGCATACATTTATGGGCCGAGGATTCGCAACGACATTTACGTATTCAAAATCCCTTTTCCGTACAGCCGCTGCGACTGTAACTTGGGAAAATCGGAATTTTCCGAAATCCCTTCGCGTCAAAATTTCCCTTTGACGGGGAAAAGTAAGCGCTGATTCGGTGCCCGATAATCTGATTGCAGTCTCGGAGATCTAGATTATTCTCTTAAATAGAGAAATTGGTATCCGCGGTCTTCGCGCGAAAGAAACGTATTAACGAAATTACATTCTACTCTTTCGACTTGTGAGCAATAAAATAAATCAGAAATTAGCACACGATGGGAATTTCAAAGCTCGTAGCTTTCCCATTCTGATTCCAATAAAGCGGTCTATTCGGACCTCTCAATTTAATTGACGGCCAGATAATGGTCAAAAGAGGAAGTTCAGCGCCCTTTTTTCCCTACTGTTCATATAGTCGTGGTAATAATACAGTTTTTTCTCCACGGGTATAAAGTTCCGTGGCAAATGAGGGAGCGAAAGAGAGAGAGAGAGAGAGAGAGAGAGAGAGTGAGTGAGAGAGCGCGCGCGGTGGAATTAAAAAGTTTTTTCATTTTGACGCGTGGTGGAAGGTCGGGCAACTCGGGCGGGAAATTAGCGTTACCTAGCCGGGGTCTCGATTTAACGCGGACCCGCGCAGGTGTACGATTTCGGTCGGGCACGAGCGCGAATCCGATACGAAAACGGGTTTCGAGTGTCGCGCGCGGTTAACGCGATTAGTTTCGGCGTATGGCGATTCGATTAGTCTCGCGTGCCACGGGAGTCCCGTAATCGCCGCGGGCTAATGCGCAACGTCTCGGCCAATCAAAATCGAATCGATATTCCCGCTCGTGTAATTCGCGTCTGACGAATTCCGGCGCTTTCCACTTGTTTCCCCCAATTTCTTGTCGCACTCCTTTTTTTTCGATCCTCCTCGCTCGCCCACTCGGTAATTTCAATTGTTAAGCAATTAGCATCGACGTTGTCGCGCCGCGCTAACTTTTTCCATCGCCGCGAATCGCCGTCAGCGCACTCGCCTCGCTAATAAGCGCCTTCGTAATATTTAAAATTCAAATACAACTTCTGCACGACGGGGGGGAACTCGTTGTTATAATTATTCATAAAGACGGATTTGTTTTGTATTTAACGGGGACTCGAGATGAAACAGAATTGGAGATGTATATATCGAATTTTTCGCGTTAGGAGAATTCGCGGCGTAACGCGTATCCGGAAACTTTTGCCTGAAATATCTTGAGAATTAATGACGGGATATGAAAATACGGTCCGGGATGAAGAAATGTTTAATCATGATAAAACTACAAAGGAACGAAACACCTCTATTTGAATTCAACTATAACTCGAGCCAAAATGTTCCTCTCGGAGCGATAAATTTAAAACAGAATGTTTTATTATTAACAATCGAGTTTTTATTCAGCTTTGACGCTCGCTAATTTGAAAGATATTTTGCCTGAAAGCTTCGGAATATGAATTCTATCTCTGAATGACGTGACGATTGACATCGGCGTCTTGACGTCTCCTTTTCCGCGGCGTTGAAAGTGGCGAAAAAAGAAGTATTTTCATTCGGCAAGTCTCGGGTAATATGTGCACGTCGGGCCCTCCGAGGCGCGTATATCTATACACACAGATGCATGCGAGGGTCCAATGGCTTGCGCGCGATGATGATTTTTCTTCCTTCCATTCGGCACCGTAGCCAGGAGTTGGTATAAATTCCGTTCGAGAAATATATATCGCGTGAATTCGCGTTTTCCTTTCTCGCGCACGACTGGCAGCGAAATATAAATTGTGTTTGCTCTCTCTACGGTTACTTTTTTCTCTCCCCCATCGCGCAATCCACCTCTCCATTTGGAAAAAAATAAACAGCCCGGCCGGTAATATCAATCAAGCGACCGTGCATAAAGTACAAAACGCGCACTCATTATAACAGCTTCTCGTGAATAGCAACGAGGTTCGCATGACGAAAATCATCAATTTAAACTCGTTACATTATTAATACGTATGCAAAGCACATAACCGCGCAGAAATTCCTCCGCCTAGCTCGCTAACTCTCCCGGCGCGGGATCGATGTTTAGGAAGGATGGAAAAACTTTGTATAACTCGGAATTTTTTTATTCGAGGATTGGAAATGCGTTTCACCCTTTCGATATCGGTATTCTAGTTGATCGCGATCAAGGTTCAGGGTTCACTCTCTACTTCCGTTCAAACTATATTCGTAAATTTTGATAGTCGTAATAATTCGATACATGAAAAAAAAAAACGATGGATTATCAAACACAGTCTATTCTAAACGATTCAGAGAAAATTTTGCGATCCGCGTTAGTATGAATGCCGAATAAAATTCAAACACAACCCTATCGTCGTCGTGCAGAAGAAAAAAAGCTGTAACTATGAATTTTTTCACTCGAACGCCGGGAATATGTTTTCCCCCTCCCCCGAAATCGATGTTCCATGCTAAAACGCGGAAAACGGTAATCGCGTGGAAGTGGCCGCCCTCCGATGATCGGCACCGGATCGATTCGCGCCCGCGTTTTCCCCTCGGACGATTTCCGGGACGGAAAATATTGCGGACGTTCCGTCGGAGCGGAGATCGACTTTCGACAACGTGTTATTAAAGGGCCAGATGGGGTCGGGTTAGGTCGCAATGCAAGAATCGCGAAACGAGCCCGCGTTAACCACGCTTCATTAAGCCCGCGCCGATAACCCTCCTATCGCGAGGGAAGCTCGCGTTATCGCGAAATTCCGTTCTCGAGCTTCCTCCTGGTGAAAATTTTTCGAAAAAAGTAGAGAAAAAAAAGATTTCCACTCTCTTTAGAATCTTTCCTTGGCTGCATTGAGAAAAAAATGTTAAACCAATTAAATACGCAATCGTATACTGCTAAGAGGATATTTTGAGCGGGATAGAAACTTTTTGAGTGAAAAATTTAGTAGTTGATGTTGTCAGACCGAACGATTGTTTTACTGAACTGTGAAGAGGATATTTTGACAAAATATCTACTTTTAGCGGTAAATTGTTAATGTAACTATAACAGTAGTATTGATAGTAGTGAAATGTCAAAATATATATCCTGTTGACAGTTAATTAGTTCCACAACATTTCTTTCAGTGTATGAATTCTAAAGAGTCTGGTCATGCTACTAATTATTATATGTAAACAATTATTATTTGCTCCTGATTGAGAGCCAGGATACCCTGACGAAAATCTCTAGCCGGGTCGTTCGAAACGTCGCCAACTCGGAACTCGCGGCAATTATAAAGCGAGTGAATATTGACGATCGAAGTAAAGCTCCTCTTCCATTGAGCTTTTTTGCTCCTTCGGCACACTCCTCGGCCGGAACTCAATAGCGAGTTTTTTAATGTCTGCTCTTTTCTACTCCTCGCGTCACTTCAAGTTTTCATCGGTTGCATAATAAACGGTTGAAAAATTGGCTCCTTTTTTTCTTCGACGATAAAAAAAAAAATTTAACCGAGACGAAGCGAGGGAGAGGAAATTTTCTCCGCTCTCCCTGCGCCACTCGAAATACGCGAAATCCTGGACAATGGCGCTCGATTTCGACCGATCGGCTCGTGAGAGTCTCGGCAATTAGGTCGTTACCGTGGAATTATTTCGATAATCCTCTCCCCCTCGAACCGATTGGTAATTGCGATAATCGGATGTGGAAATTTTTTTATTTTTGCGCGAGACCGTTTCGCAGGAGTTGCGGGGAGGATGGTGGGCGAATAAATTGCGCCCGATTACGTCCGCGACGTTCCAGCAACGCTCTGAATTCGCTCACGTGTGATGTAGTAATACATACACACACACACACAAACACAGAACAGAGGGTCGGAAGTATTATTTACAAAGTGTTCCTTGGCATTCGCGAAAGTATCCCGAGGAGCTCGCAGTACGACTGCGCTCGCAACAATAACACACGCCTGAGTGTGTGTACACACATCTGTACGTGCCGTGTACAAACATACAGGGTGTCACGCGAATAAATTGAATCCTTCGAATCAAGTGGAATGGACGATTTTCATACGTAATAAACAACATTTGTCTCCAGATGGTTTTTTCCCCCTTTTTTGTTGGTCCATCATACTACACGTCCTTGTTCTAATATTATACAGGGTGTCTCAAAAGTAAACCTGATATAAATGCTACTTCTAACAAAAACGAAATAAAAAGAGTAAAATGGTAAAATGAAAAAATTAGTAAGAAAGAATGTGGTATGAAGAGTATAATTTTAAGATCTGAATTATAAGATTTATTTTTGGAACACCCTCTATGTAGTAGGAGGGTGCACGCTCGCCGGTGCGCGCTTGAAAACCGGGCGAAGTGCATTGCACCGGAATTCTGCTCGTCGTTCCGGAGAAAGAAAGAGACACTCCGCGCACGTCGAAAATTCCGCCCTCCTCCCCTCGCCACCGCGCGTATGCGAGCTCGCTTTTTCCTCGGTATCGTCTTTTCCCCGCCGCCTGGCCTGCGACAATATGCGTTTGTATTTTTCCCATCTAACGGATACGAAGTTAAGCTCGCTACCGCGATGCGGTGCCGCGCAGCGGGTTCGTGCACCCCTCGCAATTGCATTTACACTCTCCGCCGGATGTCGGCCGGGAGAGCTCGAGGGGGTCCTGCGGGCACCCTGGATGCACGGAGTCTCGCGCAAAAGCCGAGTGCAATCATTATCCCGCCTTGTTTGGATGGATGGCGGAAAAACGAGGAGATAAGAACGAAGATACAGCAGAGAGTACTCTTTCTCTTGTTCTTTAGAGAGAAAAAGATGGGAAGTTGAGCAGCGT
>NCVS01000407.1:31720-48456 GCA_003055095.1 Goniozus legneri
TCTCGCGTAGTCATCGAGCCCGGTCGATTTCGATAAATAAATTTGTTACCTCCGCGATTTACGATACGTAAAAAGTGAGATAGGGACGGCGGGGTAGAAAAAAGAATGAAATAAAAAATGAATAGCAAAATCCGTTTCGACTACTGACCGCCCCAGTTATCGAGATCCCCGCCGATATAAATTTTTCCCTCGTCTCGTCGCTTATACGACGGCCCAAGTGTATACCCAACGAGGATACGCGCGTATCGTCGCTCGATCGTCGCCGGACGAGCTCGGCTAGTGATATAACTCGATCATATATGAGGCTTGAACGGGTCGGCGCTAAAACGCGTGGAAGGATTTCGTTACCGTTCGTTACCGGCGGATTTGAATTTTTATTTACGACTTGCCGATCGTATATATATCCGCGTATATAAATGTGCGTTTCCGCGAGGAATGTTACGAATGAATTTTTTCCCGGGGTGCAAAATTCTTCGAGCAGAGTGGATAAATTTT
Source organism: Goniozus legneri (assembly GCA_003055095.1). Classification (NCBI taxonomy): domain Eukaryota; kingdom Metazoa; phylum Arthropoda; class Insecta; order Hymenoptera; family Bethylidae; genus Goniozus; species Goniozus legneri. The sequence continues at coordinate 32,216 of NCVS01000407.1, forward strand.
TTTACCCCCATATCCGCGTTCTTGTTTTTTTTTTCGTTCGCTGGCGAAAAATCGGGATGGAAAAATTTTTTTAGGCGTATTATGCACGCGGCCCCCGGCGACAGATTTTCAACGTTGTCCGCGACGGATTTACAACGAGATTCTCGTATGCGCTTATTTTCTTTTTTTGCGCCGTCTCTGCCCGCTACCTCTCGCTCATTCTTTTTTTTTTCATCCCTCCGCATTCGTCATACGCGCGAGTTTTCGGAGGTCTCGCCGGTCGACCGGTCAGTAATTCAATTTGTCACACAGACGGAAGTTTTGATAACATCCTTCCGTTTGATTTGTGAATCCGAAAAACGGAAAAAAATCGAAATAATAAAAAGTTCGTACGCGGCGCAGAAAGAGCGATGCGCTATATTGCCCCTCCCGTGTTTATTATTTTCTTTTTTTCGCTCACTCGAACCGGCAATTATTTTGAACTTGGCGAGACAAGGCCGTACGAACGTGGAGAGGAGTAATAATAGTAGCTACGTGCGGTGCGGGATTTGGTGGAGAAAAAAATTCGCTCATTTAGCTTCGGCGAAAAGGCGATTGTCTCGGGGTTTTTTTCGCCAATTGTGCAGTTCGTTGCTGCGCATCGGTTGTCACGTACGGGCCGGTGCACGCTGGAGGCCCGTAATTAGGTGCCATCGCGCGTCAATGCGAGAGCAATCGAACGAGCCAAAGAGAGAGAGAGAGAGAGAGAGCCCGTATGGCATGTTAGACGAGTATTTGATTCGCGGGATGCTGGCTGAGGGGGTGGCTGGGAGGGGGGGGGCGTATAGATTTCAGGGGTGGCCTTTACACACAGTGATTTGTTGATCGATGTGGTTGGCAGGTATGGTGCAATGCGGCTCCTTTTTCTCTCTCCCTTTCCGGTTTATTCTCTCTCTCTCTCTCTCTCTCTCTCTCCCATTACTTTCTTCGAATCGATTCGGTTCCCAATTTACCCCTTTTCTTTCGGAATTCCCACTGGCCGAAGTTCGGTTTATCAAACCTCCAAAGTTGGGGGTAATTAAGTGCTCGAACGAGTTTGAAAATAAGTACTGCGGTGATACTAATTTTGTCCCAGGACGCTACATTCGAATCTCGTAATTATTATGTCGTAAATCTTGTTTATATCGATGTTGTATCTCTCCAACAAACTGAGAACTCGAACTTGGCGAATTATCATTAATACTCCATTACAGGTTACTCCTCATCAATAAAATACTCGGAGGATCAAAATTATTTTATTACTGTACATAAATAAATCCTTACTCGATTTCACTCGCAGCGTGGCAACTTTTGCGACAGCTTCGTTCATAAGATAAAATAAAAACAAAGTTCGTTTAAAAAGAAAGGGGATCTGGCGCCTTCGGGAATCGAAACCCCTTATATTCGGGAAAGAATCGTAATTTTTCGCGCTCATTCGGTATTCCTCGATGGCAAACCCAAATTGTCCGGATCGGGATCTCGAGGAGTCCGCCCTCTTTTATTCGCCTACTGGCGGCGGAATGTTACGAAACTGTCGCTCGTAAAGGCCGAGCGGTAGGGCGGGGCGCTGCTCTCGCGCCGAGATTCGAGCGTAAAACAAAAGTCGTTCGCGCTGTCGGGCGACAAGTGCGAGAAGGAAACTCGCGCCGAGAATCTCGGAACGCAATTTGAATTTTCTTGGGTATTTTACGCACCTCGCTCGAGAGTCGAGGCGCGCGCGAGGAAGCGAGAGGGGACGGCTCGGCGAGGGGATTTGAAAATTTGATATACGCGGCCTAATTGAAGTAGGCACACGCTCGCATCTCCATAAAAAGCGCGAACGACACGGGCGAGAAATTACACGTTGGTCGTAAAGCGCGGCTTTTACGACTACCTCTAGGTGCGCACGTCGTCGTGTGGAGCCCCCTTAATTTCGAGAGGAACTCGCTCCCTTTAGGCCCTATCATTCGAAATTCGTCGAATGTTAAGCGCTCGTTCGATCATCAAGTTTGAGCGTATTGAAAAATTAAATTTCGTTCAAAAATGGTGGAAATGTCTGACCCATTTTCGACTACTACTACTTTTACTATATTTTTTCAATAATAATAGTAACGAAAGAGCAGTGTGTGTGAATTTTACTAATAATTATTAACGAAGGCCACGACAACACAATTTACAAATCTACACTGAAAATATAAATTTGTTTAAGCTACCTAATATTCACTCAAAAATAAAGTTGAAAACAAAATTAGTATTTTCAACTCAAACATACATTGTGTTGAATATACTCGATATTTTCTTGAACGTAAAGATAAATATTAAGTAAATTGAACAAATTTTCATTTTGAATGTAAGAAAAACTCAAAGTACCGTCTTGGCGAATAGGTCAGAATTCAATAAGCCGAAACTAGGGGGTATTTTTGAGCCGAGGTATTCATTAGACGCATAAGAAAATCAGGCATGGCCGATCGAATAGATCGGGCACCAGTGGGCACGCAAATACCGTGGACTGGCGTTGGTCTAGCGGGTCAATTGGCTCCCTCGTTGAGCCATTTAGACCCTCGCGACGTCGCGCGATACCGCGTTCGTGAGTCTATACACACACAAACTGTACACGTCTCTCTCTTTCTCTCCTCTCTCTCTCTCTCTACCAAGTCCGTAACGCTCGCAACGGTTACGTGCAATTCCCCACGAGTGGGCGTAATCCCGAATGTTCGACGGTTCTCCGATTCGCACGATCGCGCAATTCGGTACCCAGTTTCTCTATCTTCCTCTCTCTCTTCTTCTCTCTACGGCTCTCTTCGAAACGCGCCCTATAGACGCGCGCGCGCGCGTATATACGTATCTATATATATTTATACACGAACACAAAAGCACGGGCTGGGTTTTCGTCTTTATCGCGCCAACCGTAAATACGGGACTCCCCAGTACTCGGTGCAGTTCTCTCGCGTGCTGCGAAATACGTTTCCACGCGGATGTGGTGTGTGTATTGAGATATACGTAGGAGCGTGCTGGGGTTGTGTATGTACCTGTGGGCTTCATTCGCGAGCGAGTGGCCACGTCGAGCGTAAAGCGTCGAGATATACCTACAGGGAGCGAGAGGGAGAGAGAGAAAGACGATCGTGGGTTACAGGCCAACGACTCGATTAATAATTGTCGCCATTCGATGGCCGAGCTCACGCGATCGATCGGAGAAAGTGGGACCTTTCCTCGAACCCATCCCAGCGTTTCCTCCCTGATTTTTCCCCTCCTCCCTTCCTCCCACGCGCGTATAGCGTGACTTTTCTTTCCCGATCTTTTTGAAGAAAGGATTTTTTTGAAATTCCCAGCGTAGACGGTGTAATTAAGAGCGTCGTTTTAATTACGAAGCCGCGGTGTGAACACACCGTCCCACTCCCCCCTCTCTTCCACTTCCTCTTCTCGGCTTACACGGCGCCCGTGATTCTAATGAAAATTGCAAAGCCCCTTTATTAACCGACGCTGCGTTATAAATACCAATATTCGGGTCACCACGGTTAATTTTCCTCGAAAAAGAAGCAATTCGTAAGCGAATTCAAGGATTATAATTCACGCTCGAATACTTTAGCCGATCGCTCGGTGTGCCATTGTATTTTTGATTCTCAATACCGCCCTTAATTAAATATCCCGCGATATCGATTTCCAAACCTTACAGTGCTATAAACGTCATTTTTATTCGTTCTAACTCATAAAACGAGTGAAAGCTGTTCATTCAAAGACGAGTTCTTTTGTGTTTACGGTCAAACGGCAATTTATTTCGACGTCGTTTCCCAGCGACAGGAAAAAATTCACCTAGCGTGGTGGAAAAATAGCGCTTCTTGTTTTAGAATGCCATAAACAGCAAATTAGCGTTCCAGCTTCCTCACGCTTTTATATCGGGTTATTTTTTAAATTTCTGCTTATAATCCGTTCGTAACTGAAAATTTCTAATTAGCTACATTTGTCATGACCATTAATGGGCCAATTAACAACACTCGTTAAAAAAGATACTCTTTCCGATTTTTCCTCATTAAGTCAATAAATGAACCTAATTAAGTAATTAAACGGGAGCTTTGGTTCGTTAAGAATAACAAGCGGGACTTCAGATCGGTACTCTAAAATTTCCCGGAACATCCGCACAATAAATTTATGTATTCTTAAGTATTACAATACTGTTTCGAGAATCCCAATGAATCGTTAGCTCAATGAAAATCCGCTGTACACCGAGAATGAAAATTTGTTAGAAGCACGTTTCACGTCAACATAATTTTAAGAGTTTTATTTCTCGTAAGTTCCATACGCGGGATAAAAATTGACCGGAATAACGAAAGGAAATACCCAGTTCGTATATCAAATTCCATAATACCCTGACAAGGAAAACAGTACTTCTGAGGTAGCCTATATGCGCGTAATACACCTTCGCATAACCGAAACGCCCGATTCTCACGATCCTGCAATTTGCTCTCTCGCTCTTTTCATCTATATACATACATATATTATATATACATTGTATACGTATAGCGGACCATTTCTGGCTCGTGTACGTGCATGTAAATATAGGGTTGAACGCGCTCGCACCCCCACGCTGCGCTCTCCTCATGCCCCTCGCCCTCTCGATCCACCAAACCGTGCATCCCTCCTCCCTCCTCCCCCCTCCCCTCTCGCGATGTTTATCGCCCGTGTAAATTCGACATTCTCGCCGTTGCGTTTTCAATTCTCGTCCAGCGAGCCGCGACCGCGAACATATTTCGTCGTTCAGCGCTTCGCGCATCGTCGGTATATTATATTTCACGCGTATTAATTACACCGATGAGCGTGGCTGGCTCCATAAAAAGGACAATGAACGATGAACCCAAAAAAAGAGGAACCGAGCTGGTAACGAGGAAAAATCGCGCCGCCGGGGTGGGGAAAAAAGGACTAGGAGATGCAATCTGCGCGAAAAATACAATCTCTCCTCCCCCCCCCCCTCTTCCGGTCTTTCCTCCCCTCCCGCGAGTGTATAAATCTCGCGTATTCGTTACTCGCTTTAGCGTTATCGTGCATCGTTTCCTTACACTCGCATCGACGAGAAATGAACCGTATCAGACGCAGCCATCCCGCGCCCTTCGTTTCGACCTCCGTGCACTCTCCTCTCTTTCATCACCCTCTGCGCGCAAGCTACCAGCTTTTTCGTCTTTGACGGCAAAACGACGACGCTGATTTCGAATTCCGCTACCCTTTCCGCTGCAGAGATATACAAGAATTTTAATAAATCTCCGACCTTGACGTGCGCGCACACACGCTTGTATATATTTAAGCTCGTATGTTTATACGTACATATATACGTCGCAAGCTGTGCAAGCTCTTCCGCCCCTCCCACGCTCCCCCGCCCTTCTTACTCTTCTTTTCTAGCCACCCCTACTCTATCCATTCTCTTCTTCCCAGTACTCGTGATTTTCACTCTCGAGACCCTCCCCCTCCCCCTCCGCCCCTAGCAAGCTGCAGCCGGCACTGGATATGAGGAGTTATATCGATCCGCGAGGGTGAGCTTGTAACCGGCGATTACGCTTATACGCGAGCTTGCGGGGTTAACAAATTCCTCTCGCGACCATCGATCACACCCTCCACCCCACCCCCACCCCCGGAGCTCGAGGAACGCGATAAAAAAAAGCGCCTCGCGTGTTTCGTTTCACCGCGAGTGAGGGTACGATTCGTGAAGCTGCTTGTAAGGCAACTTGTTTAACTCGCGGAACTTTTATCAAAACGTATTTCCGACTGTTTTCTTTTCATTCTTCCTCTTTTTTTATCTCGGTGGAGAATATCAATCTCTCTCTCTCTCTCTCTCTCTCTCTCTCTCTTTCTCTCTCTCTCTCTTTATCCAGTAAAATATATATTTGTAGAAATGTAAAAGAACATATATAAATAGTAATTTCAAAACACATTATCATTCGTCTAACCCCCTGAGCCAAAATGGATACTTTATTATACATGTATATATTTAACTTCGAGGCATCGCGACGCTTTAATTGCATCAAGAGTGATAATAAACTTGGCAAACATTTCTATCCGAGAGCGAACGAATCGAATGCAGCGTTAATTCTCAAGATACTCTTTCTCTCTCTCTCTCTCTCTCTCTCTCTCTCTCTCTCTCTCCCACTCTCTTGTTCGTTCGTTGCACCCAGTTTCGGTTTGCGTGAAATTTGCATTTTACATTGAATGCGAAGTCACGTTATCCTCCATTTCATTCGCGACTCAAATAAACCGCAGAATACGCTGAACCGTATCCACGGGACGTATTTCTACATCCCCCGCATGTACGTACGTACGTGTACGTACATGTGCGAGGTGCATATAACGTACACACATATAATACGTATACGCAAGGAGCTGGTGGCGTGTTTATACGGACGAACGGTCATTCGATGATACGGTTTACGCTGTTGTATCGCACGGATCCGATGCATTCATAAACATTTGGCAAATACGCACTGTGAAATGTATTCGTGGTGGTATACAAGTGTAATAGAATAACCATCGCTGGCTGTAAAACAAAAATAACGGATGGGATGGCCATAAAACACCGTTATCTCGAAAGAAGAAAAATCAATAATAATTCGGAAAATATACCCACGAAAGGAAACCGCGATTCGACCCAGAAACTATCGAGTACGTCTTCGAAACATTTCTTACGCGAAAGTTTGGTATCTCCGTACGAAAATAACTGTTGATTCCGAATTTTCTAAGAAAATTCTTTCGGACTGACCTCCATTCGGACTGGAAATCTAAAATGGTAATTGAGTGCTGTTTTCGAGAGAAAGTACGAATAAAGGGGAAGATTTATAGCTCGAAAACAAATTTTACTAGCGGCGAATGGAACCTTGAGGACTCCGAAGCCGGCTCAAGGTCAAAAACAATAAATATCAAGGAAATCCCCTTCTAGAGTGAAATTTCAAAAATCCACGTGGATTAGCCGCGGAGAATTGTCAACCTTTTTCCTCCCCATGTAATTACTAACCCCTGCTGGTAGCAAACTAATTCAGATAACACCGAGATGCCCTTGCGATAGTGCTGGGATCGTCGATTTATTTTTACGTATCAGGGGCGCGGAAAATTTTCGAAAGGGAAGAGGGGGTGAGCAGTAATGCGTTTAAAATCTCAGCAATCGTGGATCTCGTATGGAATAAGAGGATGTTTGAAATACAATTCATCACAAAATTAAATATTTAATAATCTTACACAGAATAAAAATTTGTTCAAACTACTTAATATTTATTTGAATTTATAGAAATATCATTTGAAATAAAATTACTTAACTCACATATATATTTGTCGAATGTACTTGATATTTGTTCAAACGTATTATAAATAAATATTCAGTAAATTCAACAAATTTTTTTACAATAAATAAAATACTTTTTCTCGTTTAAAGATTGCATGAAAAATTAGTAGATCGTTTAAAAATTACGTAATAAATCTAACAGAGAATACATACAGCGTATGTGTGTGCGTGTGCGCATGTATAGTTCAAGGGATACGGTAAGAGGGCAGATAGCCGGGGTCGTCCGGTTGGCGTAGTCGGGGCCCAGGACCTTCTCAGGGGGATAAGCCGAGAGCGAGAGAGGAGGAGAGGGAGGTAGAGAGACAGAGGGAGTTACCGGTACCGCGAACCACGTTCGATAAGCGGTCAGAGCGGATCCCACGAATCCCTCCGACCAATTCTGCCCCATACTCGGTCTGCTGTCTCTCTCGTTTCCTTTCATCCGTGTCCGTGTAAGAGAGAGGGAGGGCCAAGTTTCGAGCCCGAAACTTGGCGAAACTGAACCGGTTAACGTCGAGGAGCGGCCCAGGACACGCGAGAAGAACCCGATTGCCCCGGTGGCTTCATCGCTCGCGCGAATAATCATCGCGAATAAATTGGATTCGACCGCCGAACTCGCCACCGTGAGGGCAAACCGTCCTCCGATATTGAGACAGTTTTCGTGCCGCGCGTATTTACCAGAGCGGAAGGGTGAATTTTTCTTCCCGTGCAAATATGTACTGCTCCGTTCGAGTGTGTGCGGAGCGCGGCAATTGTCCCGCGGCACGTGCAATCTTCCCATTTTGCATGGTGATAGCATAAATTATGTATCCGCCTGCGCGCATCTCGCCGCGAATAAATACAATCTTGCCTTATTGACTGCGTTCTGTTAACTCGTCGTTTTATTTATATGTTTTTTTTTTTTTAATTAAACTTGTTTTTAGACTGCAATATTAATTTACAAGATTAAAAATCTGTACTTGCTATTTTAAAATAGAAATAAATATTTTGTAATTTTCTTGATGTTCATTTAACCCTTTGACTGCTAAAGGTGTATATATACGCCCTTGCAAGTCCAGCAATGTATACGAAAGGCGTATATATACGCCCTCAAAAATCCATTGATATATACGAAAAGCGCATTTATACGCCTTCTGTATTTTGTTTTTTGTTTTTTGTATTTTTGTGTTGTGATGGATTCGTCTGAGAACGCGCCGCAGTCAAAGGGTTAAACACATGCAAATATTAAGCACATCCAATAAATTATTTTCTGTATATAATGGAGTTGAAATCAGATCCGTGTAGAGATAAAATAATATTCTTTCGAACTTTTGGCTGAGCAAATAGAGCAAAGAAAATTTTAACAAAAATAGATTTAGATCTTCTAAAAGGAATTTCATTTCGAGGTATGAAACTGACATTAGATTGCTTTGAAAGACACTACCATAGTCTTATAACTTCACGGTAGAGTAAGATCAAAGAGAGCGAAGTCGAATGAAAGTTTGAAAGTTGTTAATCTAGATTAAGTAGAATCAAATTATAATGAGACATGGATAAAAGATTAGGTACAAGAGGTGAGATTAGGTAATCGGATACTGGAATATCAGGTTAGTGTTAGATTCAATTTCATTGGAGATCGTTCGTTATACTTCCGGTTCGTATAAACAAATTTAGCAGTAATTACGTAGTCAAACCACCGATTTTGAAATTAGAATTTGAACAGATTTTCAAATTACAAGATCTAATATTCTCATCATATTAACGTCAAAACGAAAATATAATCTGAGAAATTCGTGACAAGACAGGATTATAGCGTTCAGATAAAAGTTTCAGTGGAGCGAATCGGGGTCAAACACCGTTAAATCAGAATTTATTCCCCAACCCTATAGAAGCCCGGTTGAGAATGACGAAACAGAAAAGACGAAATCACGTCGTTAATACCCGGCGACTCGGTGTCTAGGACTCGTTCCGGGAAAACTCGAAATACCGGTAGCCGGAATTTTGCGCTACGCGAATTACGCCCCCGTCGTGGAAGCTCGTGATCTTCATCTTGTCTCTTGTAGCGACCGGGGAAATCTTATATTCCCATCTTTACGGTGGCTGGAGTACAGAGCGCGCGTGGGAAGGGGCGAGAAAGGGGAGAGAGGGAGGGGAGGGTTGGATACAGTCTTTATCGCGCCGTCTTGATCTCGAGAACTCTGAAGACTACGGAGGGCTTACCGGTGGGAGACTTCGCTATTCAAGTGCCTCGCGTGTGTGCTGTATTTTTCTTTTTTCAACACGTAGTTAAGTGAGTAAAGAGAGAGAGAGAGAGAGAGAGAGAGAGAGAGAGAGACAGAGAGAAAGAGAGAGAGAGAGAGGAAAAATTTCGAGCATATTGTACGGACCGTGCTTGCTCTCGTACTTTGAGGTTACGTCTCGGCGGAGGGACATTCTTCTCCCGGGAGATTCGCAGTGTAAAAGTAAGAAAGAGAGGGCGGAGAACTGCAAGGTCGTTATAAAGCAAAAATCCGGCTCTACATAGAACGAGTGGGCTTGAGAGGCTATGCATATATCGAGAACCGTTGGAGAACGTCAACCGGGGGGTTAATTTTGACTTTCGCGAGAGTCTCGAGAGTAGCGCGAAGTGCGGAGGCAGTATATTCTCCAGGTAAGAGGAACCGCCTCCTTCAACTTCAAAGCCCGCGAAATTAAAGCCGAAATTTCATTTTCCATTCTCGGGAGCCAAAAAATAAAACGAAAATTCGGAAAAATTTTAGTTTCAATTTTAATTCCCTGGGTGTCTTCGCGATATATCCAGCCTTTCATTCCTCGTGAATTATCTGGAATCCTCGTGAAAATCTCAGTTCGGTACTCGAGCGGAGCAAAAGTTGGCGAAATTTTTCATCCGGCTCGTCTTTCCTGGCCCAGTGGTACGAGATTATACATCGAAACTGCATAACGCCCACGTAGGGCCACCCCACTTAATAACGTTTATCCGAACGCACTTAAGGGGTAGTTTCAAAAAGTTCGTAAACTCGAGCCATTATTGTGTCCGGAGTTACCGAACACGTTCTCGAGTGGACGAAAACTGTGAAAGGAAGAACTCGAAGGGGGGTTGAGAAAAGGGGCAATAAAAATCGCGCTTCGATATTCCTTATAGCCTATATATCCATTTTAAACAGTTCCGCAGTAGTATAGCCGTATATAGGGGTAGTCTCTTATCAATTCCATCCGGTTTATACATATAGATACACACTGATCTACATAAATACATACACGCACGGTATACACATTTATACATACCTATATGTACTTTAACAGCCACACGAGAAATCCACATCCTTAATGTACAAGGCTAAAGCTCCTATACTTGGAGCAGCTTTCAACTTGCCTGAGTTTGCGCTCGAGTTTGGAAGCCGCTTGATAGGGTCAGCCGAGAGAGAAAGAGAACACAGGGCTGGTGAGAGAGAGAGAGAGAGAGAGGGAGAGAGGTTAAGGGACTAGCTCGTTCCGCGCGGATACACCAGCGTCGATCATCGTGCTGAAATAGCAAGAGTAGTCTGGATATCCTCCGAGCAACTATACACTTCCGGTACCTCCTAACGATGTCCATTATGCCGTAACGCAGCGCGGAGGCTTAACCGATTCTAAATTCTCATCGACGTATTTTTGGGGACCGCTCCCAGCCAAAAAGTATAAAGAGGAGAATTTTATCGCGAGCTCGGAAATAAACCGCGTGCACTTCCGGTTGCGTTAATTCTACCACTCGAGTATGGGCCTCGGTGCCAGGACTCGTTCTTGCCAAAATTTTCCCTGGGAAAATTTTACTTTCCTTCTTCTTGCTTCCAGCGAGGAGGGAGGGGAATATTTTTCGCGTCGGCGCCATCGAGTCTCGTCGAGTCTCGATCTCCCGCGTATTATTCCATCTCGACCCCCTCGAATTATCGTGGCGCGAGATAAATATTACATTTTTTCCGCTCCACTCGTGAAGTATCGCTGATTATTTTCCGAAATGCAATCGGCTCGAATATGTACCGGTGCGTTTTTAGAAATATAAATTATTCGTACGAAGCTAAAACGCGAATTTACTGGAATCCTTTTATTGGATTAATCGACGCGTTTCGATCGAATTGGAATTTCGTAAACTATGGCTCTTATTGACGGGCTATAGTACAGGTCGCTCGTAAAACTATTTTCCTACCCACCTAGCGTCGTTCGGACGATCGGGCCGGGTCTCGAAACAGCGACTATTATTGCGAACCAGCCGTCGCCGACTGTGAAGGGCGGAGTGTTTATAGCTCGACGAAAAAGAAGAGCGAGCTTTCGTCGTACGCGGCCGGTACACGTAACAGCTTTCAGCGTTATCCGCGTTTATATACGCACACACAGTCATACAAGGTGGAAATTCTCATCAAACGTGGAACGCATTTCCACGTCGTACTCTCCTCCTCTCTCTCTCTCTCTCTCTCTCTCTCTCGGACTTTTACAGTACCCCCACCCCACTCGCGTGATTCTTAATTACGACTTTGCGGCCATTCGCTCTCGCGTGTCGCTTTGCGTATTTTATCACGCGCGACCATTTTCCAGCCTCTTTTATTCCATTCCCTCGCGAAACGTTTTTCTCGCTTAAACAATCATTATCGCGCTCGCGTGGACAGTCCCACCAGAATTAACAATGAGCTTTTCGTTTCGAAACTGGATAGGATGGAAAAATTTTCTGATAAGAACCGAATTAAGATTCCGAAATAGTTCTAGATTAGATGATTTCGTACTTTAAATTCTCAGGGATCAAAAATATATTGCTCTAAATGAATCGTTTCAAGCGGTGTAAAATTAGGATAAAGTCGAAATCAGATTAGACAAATCCGATTTGGTAATTATAAATAAACAAGAGATCAGTACCTAATTAAATATCTGCCTGACTCTCGTAGTTGAGACTTAACACGGTATTATGTCGAATCCTAATTAAATTTATGTTTCCGGTTCGGTAAGTTATTTACGGAGGGAAAAAATTCTGGGCGATCCGGTGATCTTTATCGCACGAGATTTCTCGTACGGCCGGCGCGAAATTTAACGTCCCGGTGCGGCGAGTGGGCGAGAACGAGAATCGGTGGCGCGAGGTGGTTAAAGTAGCACGGCTGGGCCGAGCGGACGACGTTAATCATCGCCAGGTGTCCCGGATTTATCGGTCCCTAACGCGCCAGCCGAAAGGGTTGAGTGCGCCGTTGACGAAGGATGAGAGAAATTCTGGGGCCGGCTGGACAGGCCTTAAAGGGATGAAAAAAGGTGCGAAAAAAGGAGCACCATTAACCTAAAAATGAAATAACTCTGTGTCAATTAGTGTATCTTTGGGACTCGTTAACTTCAACTCATCCTATGTTCAGAGAAATTTTTAGTCAAATTTTCTATTTTTAGTTGAAAAAACGGCTTAATTATCAAAGAATAGTGAAATGACATTGCTCTTGGTACTAGTAGTACTAATAGTTCATAGTTACATAAGTTACTACAATATTTTATATTAAAACCCTTAGATAATTCCACTAATTCACTAATCGATATTAAAATTAACCTAATAGATTTTTTTCAGTGTAATTTCTCACTCAATACTCCAAAAATCAGCGATTATTTCACAAATACATATCTCCTCGCGTGCATGAGAATCTCGAAGTTGGAATCGCGAAACGAGATTCCCGTTCCTCGAGGAAGAAAATGAGAGAAGAAGAGGATGAAGTGGGGAAGACGACGTATACGCAAACACGAAGACGTATTATACACGACGAAGCAGTGGCAGTCCGGTCGCGTGTTCGAAAAGTCGGATAATATATTCCTGTGTGCCGACAAATACATCTCGTTGCGTCATAGGGGATTCGCCTAGCAATCCCACAAAGGAACGCTTAGACGGTTCGAGCTCTCGGGCTGGCTTTAGGATTTTATACCGCGCGGAGGCAAGGAGCTCGTCTTTCCCTCCGACTTCCCAAACCGTCCCCCCTATACTCCGTGTTATATAACATCAGCGGTATTCTCGCGAATATCCTTTGTATTTTATTACGGGAATAAAAATATCGCGACTCGATGCACTCCTACGTTCGCTCATTTCACGATAAAGAAGGAACGAGATGGAGAGAATTTTTGCCTCCGCTCCTTCCTACTTTATCATATCCCCCGTCTATTCGATGGATCGGGATGATTTGTCAGGACTACCCACCACTCATCCTTGATGACTCGTGTCGTTAGTTAACAGAGATGACCGAAAATGAACGGAAAAAGAAAAAAAAGGGAAAAGTTTTGGGAAAGGAAAAGAAAACTCCACCGACGCATTAGCCGTTTACCGTTAAAGGACAATGGACCCTTCGCCATTCATTCGGCCTGATCTTTATCGTTCCTCTCGCTAATCGGTCCCTCGACGAACAAGCAAGCTCGTTCGCGTCGTTCGCACCGTCGATGATGGATGTCCTGCCGTCGCGAAAAGTGAGAACGAGAGAATGAGGATTGATTGACTTTAATTTCGTATATTTATGTTCCTGGAATGGCGTGGAATTAAATAACGAAACATACAAAATGCCTATTAATAATAATAACGGTAATGAATAATCAACCACAAAGATTCATTAAGAGTAGGAATATTAAATGGATAAATATTGTTCGGCATAATTCGGGGAGAGAATACTGTCGAATAAAACTATGGGTCATCGCAATTTTTCTTAATAATTTGAAAAAATTGTATGAATGTATACGAATGAACATTTTCGTGGTATTGCCGATAAATAAATATGATACTAATAGGAAAAAGAAATAGGAAAAAGCGAGCGCACGTGCGAGAAACGGTCAGCCGAAAATAAGCGAGCCGGGGCGAATATCGATCTCTACCCCTTACACTCCCCCCGTTCATCTCTTCGGAGCCGGGGGTGAGACTCTGAATGTTTAATGCGACTCCTTCGATCGAAATCCGGAGACCGGAAGCTCCGTGTGTTACGCGAGGAATGGAAGGCAAGTCGAGGTGGGGGATGGGAAGGAGCGAGAAGGGGTGAAACAGGAAAACGGACAACGCAGGCTTAAATATTTCATTCGATTTTACGCGCCAGCCGCATCGACCTGGGTTGCCTTTCGCTAGCTCGCGAGAGGTTTTTCACGAAAAAATTTTACATTCTCCTGCGGAAAAACGTCCCATTCCGTGCCGCATGCGTCCCTTCCTCTATCTCTCTCTTCTTCTTCTTCATGGCTTCCCATCCCGTGCGTCTCTGTATTGAGTTTTTTATGGATCGAGTCGACCGCGTGCCGTGCAGTATCTTCGAAATGTGCACCCGGGGGGATAAAATATTAAAAAATATAAATCCGGGTGGCGCAAAACGCGAATCCCTCGGCGTTCCTGTATTTTTTCAAATCTGAATCAGTGATAAGCATGCTGAATCGGTAAATCGCATTATCCGAATAATCAGCCGTACTCTTACTTCCGAGGCAGAATATCGATGACATAATCCTGTCAGATGCTTTTTTCTTAATCTACGCACGATACTTTTTCAACTCGTACTTTTTCTCATCTAATTCGCGAATTTACGATGCGTGTGATAATAAGCAGTTGATAATCCAGATTTTCGGTAATTCCTGCTCGTTTTTTCAGCAAAATTGAATTCGGTTCTTCCATTTCTCGCTCTTGCGAATGCAAAATTGTTGCCTACGAGGACGAGTGGAGGGGGAGGAAAAAATGAGAGAGAGACGACAATGGATATTTCATTTTTTTCGGTAGGGAATCCATAACTGGAATGTGCATGCGCGGAAGTGGCTTTCGGGCTTGGGCGTATATAGCCGCGGGACATCGACTCGGCACGTAGCGCGCGCGAGCGCGTTTTTTAATATTTGATTCGTTTCGTCGCACCGTGCGAGCCATTCTCCCCTCTCGCGAACTCCTCTGCATCCTCCGCTTCATGGCTTTTCATTCGCTTTTTCGCGCTCCGCCTGCCGATCTTCCTCTATTTTTCCTCCTCATCCGCGTAATGGAGAAACGATCGCTCGCGAAACGGCGTCTATCGATCATGAGCGGTCGGTTGATTATCCCTAGCTTGGCTGTTGTAGCGTTACATCCCCGATAGTTAATTTTCCTTGCGCGTTTGACCAGCCGGGAGAGCGAAAAAGCAAAAGAGAAACGTTAATAAACGCGGTCCGGGTATTCGCGCGGTATTCCGTGGCTCGTGTTAAAGCGTTCAGAGGTAAAAAATTTCCCTCCGTCTTTCCGTCTCTCTCGCTCCCGTGTACACGCGACAAGTGGCGTTTAATGATATCAGCTTTAATTGAGGATTCGCTCCTGTAGATTTTTCAAAAGAAAAATTAATTAAAGCTGCCGGATAATTAGAGCCCGTGGGGACAAAAAGTTACGTAAACGTCTACCGGCCGGTAATGTGTCGTTTCAGAGGAATAAACACGCGTATGACGCAGGTTACGACCCGGCTGATGTTATTTGCCTACCGAAAAAACTCGGATATGGAATTATTCACGTGGGATTTTCGAGCCCCTCGTATTTTCAATTAAGGAGGACTCAATCGAGGACCGTTGGCGATATAACTCGAAATACATTATACCAAGGAGTTCATTAAAATTCAAAAAGAGAAGAGATACCTCTTTCCGGAATCGCGTAAATGTATTCTGAGTGGTCGAGCCAGCGAGATTATTCAAATTATGCATATTGCGATCTTTCTCGCGACAACTCGCAAGTGTATAATTACAATACAGTGAGAGAAAAGTAGGGTGTCGTGACTTTTTGCGCACTCCGCTATAAAATTTCAGACGGAGAAGACGCGAACCGCCCGGGCTGGGACGATTTTTTCGCTCGCCTTCTTTGTTCGACGTCGCGAAACTCGCGCGAGATCGTATTTCGCAGCGGCAGTAGCGCAGAAGCCGATAAATCAGACGTTCTAGTTGGAATTAGTTACCGTTCCATTTTCCAGCGTCGACTAAGTAAGCCGGATTCCTCTCGTCCTTTTCGCGCCTCATCTCCTCGACGGCTTCCCTCTCGACC
>NCVS01000407.1:48479-69795 GCA_003055095.1 Goniozus legneri
CGGCCCACCCCCTTCAAACCCCTCAACATCTATCGACGTCTCCGTCGAATCCTCTCATCTCGTTTCCTCCTCGTTTTCTCACCTGGCATCCTGCGGTAGTAGCCTCCGATCTTCCGGTATCGGGAGGACAAATCATCGGCTTCCTTTCCATCGATTTGCCATAATTCGTCAGAAAAAAAACCGCTCCTATCAGCTTCACGCCCTCGTATAATTCCAAAATGAAATTTCGCTATATAGATCGAGTATGAAATTAATTTTGACTTGAAAGGTTCTGAATATGGAACGGTGAACTTTTTGTCTGGTTTATATTAGGAGCTGTCTAATAAATACAAATATGAGACGAGTAATTCTAGAACATACAGCTTTCGTCTACGTTAAAAATAAAAATTTGATGAAGCTACTCAATATTTATCGGAACACAGAACAATCTATTAAGCGCTTTAGTTTCAATTTTGGACGAAAATGGGGGGCTAAAAAAAATTCTCATATTTCAAAATTTTGTCGGAAACTATTTGGATTCTTCAATTTGAACTGCAATACAATTGCACTCCTACATTTGTTTCATACGTCGTTATATCAGATCTTTTCGACTCGTACGTTCCTTTCACGACTCGCAGCGGTGAGATACCGCCCGAGCCAGACAGTCGCCGCTATCTCGTCGCGTATGAATTACTTACTTCCTCGAGTGCGAAGGCAAGAAAATCGTCGGCGATACGTTAAAGCCGGTAGCTGGCTCGGTGCGCGTACGCAGAATTTCGCTGAGCGAGCCCGCGGATATGGACGGAAGCGGGGACGCGGCGAATGGCGCGCGAGTAGCCGAAAGAAGGAGGTTTGGGTGGGACACGCGCGGCTGGGCGAAGCTTAAATCCACCGAGTTTCGGCGAGACTCGCAAGACGCGAGCCGCAAATGGCGTTCAAATTAATTTCGGCAAAGTTTCCCAACCCCCCTCAACCGGTAAATTAATAATACCGCGAGCGAGTGCCGTAACGGCGTCTGCTGACTCGCTCGTCCTCCTAAATGCGCTGTTTAATTAGGAAATCCGCGATTGTGGCGAAGACGAAACGCGGAGAGAGAGAGGCTCGAGGTTTTACTCGGGCCTACGCGCTGCCACGGTCAACCTGTCTTCCCTCCAATGACCACTTGTTCGCTCGCGGATCGCGTATAACGTCGAGCGCAAACTACCGAGAAAGTTTGCCATTCTCGCGCGACACGGCCAACAAGCCGGCGCGCGGTGTATTATTCTGCGGTGGCGCGTAACTAAACTCGCCAATTTGTCGACGTTAACGTACCTAAACTGGGAGGGAGGAAAAAGAGAGCGAAACTACCCACGGAGTCTCTCGTTTTTGCGGCGACGAAACGAAAGAAAACCGAGGTAACTCGGCGTTTCGAGCGCCCGAGTGAATTGCGGCGTAACGAGTTGGAAATCAGTTTTGCGACGCAATTTGCGTAAAGTGTAATTTCCCCTTCTGTTGTCCTTTTTGTTAAACAATATAGCCGTAGCGACAGATGTAAGCCCGGCCGAGGAAGACAAATACGAAATTCTAATTACGGGCGAAGATAGTTGGCAGGGTGGGAGGAGGCCGAGTAGTTAATCTCGCTGATATATCAGCCAATGGGGGGACCGCTCGTCCGCCCACTTCCTTCTCTATTTCCCGGCTAGTAGGAATTGATCACCATAAGTGAATTCGTCCCGCGGATATAACCGGAGACGTACTTGGAATACTTGCGGGTTTCAACCCTCTAAGAATTTTGAGAGGACGGCTCATGAATGCAAATTAAAACGTTTGCCATACCCGCGTCCCCGGTCTCTCTCTCTCTCTCTCTCTCTCTCTCTCCCTCCCGCCACGATTCACCCCCTTTTTTCGCTTCCTTATTCCTCGTTTTCCATTATTTCAACTTTCGCCCGAGCCACCTCTACCCCCATAAACGACGATCAAAAAGTCGACGATAACCTCGCGCTGAAATAACAAACGAGCTGCGAACGAGCGGGGTGAATATAAAGGTATGTAGTGAAAGAATCGGTGATATAAAGTACGTAGATCGAATATCACGCTCTCTAAACAAATACACGGGCAATACACGACTTATGGATGATATTGAGTGAAAAATTATTTTCGGAATAATAATCGGATTAAGCGGAAAATACGCGAACAAATTAATTACAAAGCAAATGTAAACCGTAGATTTCCTTTTAGGGAAAAACTGGGATAATGAGCCTCGCTTTTAAAACGGAATTTTTGAATGAGCCAGAATTACGTATAAATTTCCGGATAATGAAAACCAAAGTTCATTCGCGATTCGCTGAAAAATTAATTTCAAAGAGAAATATGAAAAATAACCCGGATTGTCAAAAACAATACACGGAAACGAGATGAAAAATTCAGGGGCGAATCGAAAATCGATCGCAAACGAGGCAAATCGAATTTCGCGGTTTTCGCCAAGTTGAATCGGCAGTAGCCGTTCACACGTGAGAACAACGAAAGCGCTCGGGTTACAGTCGCGCGCTGTGCAGTCGTAGAACTAAGTTAACGCGACGAGACACGAACGAGTGAATGGGGGAAGCTCGCGCGCGGAACGATACGAGAGTAAAGGAGATAGGGGGAGTGGGGCGTTGCCAGTAGTGCGAGTTTAATAAGGCACCGGCGAAGTTTCAGCTTCCGCGAGGCGCGTATCCCGCGCCGACTCTGAATGCTACCCCATTGTGAGTCGCACGAGGTATGATCGAGGAGTTTCCCTCGCTAGAGAGTAACGCATTTAATTTCTCGGCGCCTCTTAATTTTCTAACCAGGCAACGTTCAACCGAGCGGTTTTATTCGTCGATTGTTTGACGCGCCGGATTCGCTTAATCCCCGATGCGTTTCACGAAACTCGAGTCAATACTCGGTTCTCTATCTCTCGCTGAAATTCTGCTTTTTTTTTATCTCTCATTTCAACCCCCCACGTAGAATGAGATAAGAGCCGAAACGAGTCACGACGGGACGTGGAAGTTCTTGCCGAAATTTGTTACTACGGTGAATCGCGGACTGAATCTTTCGATATTGGTGGAATACTGGAATAGTATCACGGAATTTCATGGACCTAGTTCTGAATTTTCATCCTAATTCCGGACCCTTCTTTGAGAACTAGTACTGATTTAGACTCAGTCGACTTGATTTCAAGTTTATATGGGTTCTTAGCCTGGTTTCAATCTTTCTGTTCTAATTCCGGACTTCCTGATACGACTGCTAGTATTGATTTCGTCTCAGCGAATCTATTTCTTGTTAAGTGCATTATTTTCTTAGCTAATCTTCATCTGCAATAGGAAAAAATGTTGTTGAATCGATTAAATATGCATTCATATACTGCTAAGAGAATATTTTGATTGTTTGATGAATTGTTCAGTCTGATAAAAAATTATTAAATCAACCAATAAATGTTTCACTTAAAAAAATATAATCATTCACTCTTGACAGTATATTTAATTCGTTCAACGACATTTTCTCCTCGTTGTATAATTCTTACCAAGATAAAGCTTTAGAATTCAAACTGGCTCATGTACATTGCACTGCGAAAGGGTTAATACTTCGATTATCGAAACAAAAATGAAATAAGATTAAACCCGCCCTCGAAACGTTTCTAATTAGTTTTTATTTTTCCGAGATAACACACTTCTCTTGGTACATCCCTCGCTCGCGTTAACTCGAGCGTATCCACGTTAAATTCCAGCGGAAAATATTATTGCGCGGTAATATTCGAAGTGGCGTCGACTGAGCGTGGGTAGGAAACTCGCGGAAAGTTTTCTAACCCACCCCACGCTCGCTATCTCTCCTTACGACTTTACCGCGTGCGCGCTAAGACGAACAAAGTATACCGCACTTCTTGCGCTCGCGCAAATGCCGGGCTTCTCGCCGTACCGACGCCCGAAATTTTCCGTACGCTCGAGCTTTCGACGCGAGCTCTCGTCTACGACGAGTGAGGGGGCTTACGAGGTAGCAAATAGGCGCGGCTGTTTATCTACGCGAAAATTTCTCTGGAAAATATCTGTATAAGTTCGTACGAAACGGAGTATGGTGCGTGTACACCGCGATTCCTGGTACCGACTTTGCTTCGGGTCTCGTGGTTTTAATGCTCTCTCGTTCCCTCCTCCCCTCTCCCCCCCCTCCGAATTCTCACTCGGCGCCGACGAGCGTAATTATGGGAATTTGCATCCGCCATTTTGGAAATTTTTATTCCGTCTCTTTTTTTTCACGTCTCGTTGCTGATGAGAAAGAGAGAGCGAGAAAAACGAGAGAGAAAAGATTTCATCATCGCGTCGGGACGCGTTTATTAAATTTAGCGTTCCAGCGCGCGAGCCACAGCTACCCCTTGTTTATTATTCAACCACTCCCATGCGATTCTCCGTGAAATGCGTTTAATATTTGATCGTAATTGAATTTTTTATCCGGACCAACTCACCCAACAGCCGATGTTCTCTATTGTTTCAGCCTCGTCCTGCAACATGGTGTTCAACAGCGACTTGACCAAAACCGGCGTGGTCACGTCGCCCGGTTACCCGAGTCCCTACCCACCCCGGACTCACTGCACCTACGATTTTCAAGGCCGCGGCAAGGAGAGAGTCCAGGTAGTCTTCCAGGACTTCAATCTCTATCACGCAGCTGGCGACACAAAAGAGTGAGTATTGAATTTCAAAACGGAATACGAAAACCTTCGTGCGCTGCGGATATTTTGGTAAATTTTTCTGCGAAATATTCAGATTGGTCAGATGAATAATCGATAACTTTCTGTATAGCGATAGTAAGTTCTTCTTATGGCGATAGAATACGGAATTGTGTTACATATTCAGAGATATTTCAAGAGAAAAATTTTTTTGAATTCAAAAAACTAATTGGTAGTTAATTTTGATTTATGAAATTACGAGCAGTTCGGTGGTCGAGCGAACATCTGACAGATTAGACCATTCAAATATTCGGTACATACAAATTCATACATCGACCGGATGAACCCCGTTAAGCATTACGAATACTCGATTTGCTCGAATTTTTCTGGCGAAACGAGGGACGGTAATAAGTCGCATTCAGATGCAACCGGTCGGTCCATGAGTCACGCTCGACGTAACATTGAATACAATTTACTGTGAGGATCGTAGAGAGGGGGATCGAATCGAGAGGTAGTTTCGTCGAGTGGCGTGCCCGAATTCCGGCATTATCGGTGCACTGGCGTCAAATCGATGAGTTCGAACGGGTTGTCCAAGCACCCGACGTGAATCAGAAACGAGTGACGTGAATCGCACCGGGGAACCCACCCGATGGACTCGAACTCGTTCCACGAGAATTCTGTTACGAAATTTCCCCTCTAAATAATTCAAAAGAAAAATTCCCGGTCGAAATTATTGAATCCAATTTTCGTCTCTTTATTTCGCAATAATAACGCGGGTCTGTAGCGAAGAGCTGGCCGAGTAAAAAATACTAGGTGTAAAAATCCGGGGACGTAAAAAAAGTGAGAGGGGGGAGGTACTGATCGCATCCAGTGATAGAGGTATACGTCGAACGTCCCCCTCTCTCTCCTTTATCTACGGCTTTTAAGCGCGCCGAGAAGTTTTATTCGTCTTCGCGCGAGAAGGAGAGAGGTTAAAGCATCCGTGAATCGCATCGTGAAAATATATCGCCCACGACGGCAATCCCACCGACCAGATGCCATCAAACGCAGACCGTACGGTGGCTGGTAGAGCGGACAGGGATGAAAAGACAGCGGGGGCGGGGGACAGGGGGGGGGGGGGGCTACGATTTTCGGGTCGAACGAGGGGCGAAACTCGGAGGGGGGTAAAAGTTTGCGAAACTATGGCACGAGGAGCTGCAATTTGGGGACGGTCCAATGGCATCGTCAAATTTCGGCCGCGAGGTCGAAAAGTTGATTTCACCAACATCGCCCGTCCGCTAGTCTGCTGGTGCGAAAGATTTAACGGCCGCATACCGCCTACACCGCGAGAACATGAAAAATACGACTCGATAATCACCCCTGAAGCACAACTAGTCGAGCTTTCGAGGAAATTATTAAAAACTTCTTAAATATTTACGCTACATTGGAAAATATTTTATCGAGCTCTGAAAATAGGTCAAAATGATACTATAACTCGATTCTCGTCTCATTCCACGTACATTTTTGTGTATTCAGAACTCAATCAGTTCCATTCCGGGTTCTTTTTCAGATTCCATTCTTCGTCCCATTTCGGGCCATCATCAGATCTCATTTTTCGACTCGGAAACGTCTGCAATGGCAACTTTTTTTGCCTCCTTATAGAATTTTTTTTCCTCCACCGTTCCCTTGCGCGACCGCGATGTACATATCGAATCGATTAGCTGCGTCAGCGGAAGGCTCCAGGTACACATGGGGGTCCCGGTGCACGTTTACGAGGATAACGGGATGGAAGAATGGAGCGGTGAGGGGTACGAGTCGATACGTGGCCAGACATCGGGAACTCTATTTAAATCCAATCGACGTGGAGGTCTCTCGGTATCATCGCGCTCCCGAGGCGTACATACGCATTGGTTTCGATGAATAATAATTGATCGTACACGGCGTGTACGCGAAATCAATCACGCCCGAAACACCCAATAGCCTCTGAATTCTATCGCGATTCGGCTGATTGGAGGAGAGAGGAAAAAAGGCTGTGGTATCTTGTGCAGTGCGCCTGTTCGAAAAATAACTCCGCTGGACAACTTTCCGTACGGATATCACTCGGCACGGTAACTGTTCGTGAGTTGAAAGCCTCGAAATAATAATAGATCGTTCGAAAAAAAAAACATCTTGCACATTGGAATATTTCCCATTGAATTCTGTATATTTTTGTTTTATCATTCCATTTGATACACGGTTGCGTCGAAATTTTTTGACGTTGAAGTATGGAACACAAAAGCAAGCTTGTTAGTTTTATAGTTTATTGGGGAATGGATTTACACGCAACAGTAGTTTGTATAATCGCTAAATGAACTACGAAGAATATTAATGAAAATTAAAAGTAAATATTTCAATTTTTTCATGCAGTGTAGCGTCATATTAACTATATATTTAAAAACATTTTCACGAAATTCCCGACCAAAAGTTTCACGTATTCATATTTTCCTCGATATTCCAAGTCCATCCTAAACTCAATTCCAATATAACTACTATTCCCCCAGGAATTCTCTAGTTCCCAAAAAGACACCCCGTACATTCAAATCGTCGAATACTCCTTTGGTACGGAGCGTCTGATTCTCGTCCAGTTTCCGGCCGTTCGAGTGGATCGAATTTTTCCTTCTCGCGCTTGGCGTGCCTTCAAGCCCGAATAAAAAAAAATAGAAGAAGGGGGGAGGAAAAAAAAGAGAAAAACCCTCGAAGCGCATTCATGCGGCGTGCCCACTCGTTCCGCACGCGAGCGGGCTTCACGTCAAACTCCGTGTGGTGAATTTTTTTTTTCTCCTCTCCTAGGTATTTTGGCATTGAGCAAATTTTTTGGCCACGCTTTCGCACCGCCTCGTTTACATTCAGAGGGGCGTGAGGAGCCCGAACTGTTTCACGACGCGTGGAAATCGCGAATGAAATTTCACCGCGTTCCTCCGCGAAGACGACGAGGAGACATCGATAGGGACGCCTGGGTGTGAATATAAAATTGTCGGGGTACTCGAACCGGAGTGGGGTATTTCTAACGGCGCGTGAAAATCAGTCACGAGAATGGAAAATACCAGCGATCCCCTTAGGCACCTATGCCGTCAGGAATTTCGAGAGCTTCCGAGAAGAAGACGAGAAAAAATACGAAGCTATGACATAGTTGAGCTTCTTCACCGAATTACCGGAAATTCGTAGACGATGGATAAATAATTTTTCGAAACAAATAACACCGGGCTACTATTTTTGATAAACTTTCAACCCGCTCGTTATTTAATCGAGCGATTTGCGAGGCTGATTTTTTCAGCCCCGAGTATTTACAACTACTTCCCAACTGATTTACTAACAAATACTTTCGGTACTCACTGTTGAATAGCGTTATCATAAAATTAGCGAACATTAAAGTCTTCGCTCTTAGTGCGTTGTGGCGAAATATAGAACGAAATATCGCGTCCAAATTGAATTCGAATTAAATCGAATAATTCCGGACGAATGAGAACCACAGGAGACTATATTATTAAAAAAAATTCAATCGAATTCCGTTCGTATTATTTCTGGAAAAAAAATAATTTCACGAAATTCGGCAATTAAAGTTCTCGTTCTCGAGTTCTTGAATGATTTTCACCTGGCGATCCGTACGTCCGTCCCGCGTCAATTTAGCGCTATCGGGTCGCGTGATGAGCGTTCGGAAAACGATTTGGCACGTGCCGCTCGCCCACCGACAACGACTCCTCGCATATATACCCTCGTATCTCACGTACCACGAGCGCTTCGCGGACGATTAGTTCGGCCGTGGTGCGCGCACCGGCTGACATATTTACTGCGAGCTCGTCCACGAGCCGCAGAAACAAATTATTAACGGGCGAGTTATCATCGCGGATTTATGTAGCCCGAACGCTTTACGAGCTCCACACGTCCGATCGGCTGCCGGCCCCGTTACGCCTCGATTTGAATTAATTCTCGCCCGAGAATTTCGTCTTTCGCGATATCCATCTCCGTCTCGCTTTATGTCGCCCCCGTCCTTGGCACAAGTCCGAACGAACGCGCCTGTTTTATGCCGAGCGTTAACGAACAAATTCATTAATATTGAGAGAAAAGTTGCCGAGAGTATTCGTACACGCGACCGTTTCTATAACAGTTTGAATTTTTCGAAAAAATGGAACTGGGATTCTTAATTTTAGAATTCACATAAAAATTAAATAATAAATTATAATATTAAATATAAAATAAAAGACTACAGTGTAAAGGAAGTCGTTATTCCAGTTTTCACATCGTAACAGTAACGCGTCGTCATCCTCCACGTAGTCTTGGATGATTAAACGCTGATTCGAAATCGATCTTTCATTCATAACTTACGCGATGAATATAATTGGACACCGACCGAGCGAGAAAATTGACGATGGAGTGGGCACCGTAAGGTGCTACATTATTGATT
The DNA here is from genome assembly GCA_003055095.1 of Goniozus legneri. Classification (NCBI taxonomy): domain Eukaryota; kingdom Metazoa; phylum Arthropoda; class Insecta; order Hymenoptera; family Bethylidae; genus Goniozus; species Goniozus legneri. Next base: position 57,536 of record NCVS01000407.1, read on the forward strand.
TTCGTTTTTCCAGATGCAACGGTATCGACTCGTTAGCGGCGTATGTGCACATCGATGGAAAACGCGAAAAAATCGATTCGTTCTGCGGTGATGCGCAGCCCAGACCGCTCATGAGCAACGGACCACGTTTGAATCTGCAATTCGACGGAGCTCAGTCGTCGCGTCTGTCCAGAGGGTTCAAGGCCACTTACTATTTTACCGAGAGTGAGTATTTTTTTTTTATCACGAGATTAAATTGAATGCACTAAAAGTGAAAATTTCTTTGTCATTATAAACAAATTTTCATTTTCAATGTGTATAATTGTGAATGAATAGAAAAATAGAAACACTAAAAATATCAAAACTTGAAGCTTGAATACAACTTCTCATAAAAAATTCACGAACATTTACACGCTAATGTATTCAATTGATCATCAGAATTTGTCGCGTGATTACGAGGGGCTGGATTTCAATTCTGCGAGATTTCGTATTAATTTCCCTCTCAACGTATCATACGACTCTGATTCGCATGTAATATGCTGTGGAATTGTAATTGTTACTTCTGCATTCATCAATGCTAATGACAACGCGACAATTTTACTGCGATTGATAATAACAGTTTGTACTGATTTATTCAGTTACTTGTGTTTTATTCAATAAGTATTTCTTCCCTGAAATTTTCAGTACAATTTGTTTAGCCAATATTAAATTTTCACGATAAGAATGAAAATTTTCTATTGATAAAATAATATTTTAATTTAGCAAACATTTTTTTAATTGACTTTTCTGTTAAATTAATAAAATATCGTTCTGAGAGTATCAAAACAATCCAGTATTTTTACGAGAACTCTCTCTCAGTTTCGGAAAATTCAGAACAGAATTTCCTTCGATCCAATCAGAGCGATAAGTGCATAATAAGCACCCAGTCGTTAATCGCGATATCCCGATCGGAATTCCAATCGAGGATTGCGTTGGCAATTTTTCGCATGGTCGCGTCGATTTTCTCGTAGCGCAGACGTTGAAATCCAGTACACGTCACAGAGGATAAAATTATCGACGCGTCGATCCTCGATGAAATGGCCGATGACGGACCGAAATGACGAACGAGAGTAGAAAGAGCAGTAGGAGCGATCTTACGCGACGAGAGGGTGCGAAACGCGTCAAAATTTCAATTTCCGTCGACGGGCTCCGCAACGACGAGGCCATGCGTCTCTCATCGCCTCGCCGTTTATCATCGCGGTCCGGTGTATTCTCTGTCTCTCTCATTTTCATTCAATTCTCTTTCCAACCCTCTCTCTCTCTTGCGCGTACACTCGTCCGACACCCTTTTACCCACACTCCAACCCCCACAAAACTCGTTTCGCGAGCTCCCGTTTCGCGCGGCCGAAAACGACCGAAAACCCCCGCTAGGCCCTTCATCCTCTCCACTGTAGACTCTCTCGGAAACAAATGGCACGCGAAGAGTGCGTTCGACTGAAATCCGAGAGTACACCTCGTCCACTTTCGGTGATTTATAATTCGTCCTACCGCGAGTGTACAGGAAGTAAACTAAAAAAAATTAAAGGGGCAATTTTCAAAATGCCGACTAAATGTAATTCGGTCGATCGAGTGATAAAAATAAGGAAAATTAAGTTTAAAGGGGAGTTTTAAGATGAACATTCGATCGATTGGCTTTGATCGCGTCTAGCTGTTCGAAAGTTATAAACGTTTCCTCGACTTTTTCGTGTGTACGAAGAAAAGGGGAATTTACGAAAATTTAATTGCAATTTCCGGTTGACCTGTGCGAGTTTCGTTGCTATATTTTCGCGTGCGAGTAATTGCGAGTTACGCGATATGGGATGGCTCGCTAAACGCGCACCCCCATGGGGGGTGAATTTCACGCGGCGGGTGATTAATTAATTTCGAACATGCGCGGTAAATTCTCGACGAGGGTTGCCGAATCGAAGAAGGCGATTATCGGATTGACCAAATGAAGGCTGAGACTCGAACGTAAATTCAGCCTGCGAGTCCGCGATTAGAGCTAAGTAACCATAACCAAGTCTGAGACGAAGACTGGGGGCAAGGTCAATACCGAAACCAAAACTGAGTCAGGTTTATCTTGGGGAGCGAAATTGAGTATTATTGAAGATGTTTGCAGTATCGCCATTATGGTTTACCTACTCTTACGGGAAGTTTCGCGTGATTATGTTGATTCAGATTTAGTCGTCTTTTCTTCCTCTCGTGTCGCTTCTATAAACTGAAAATAAAAATTTGTTGAATTTGTATGCATTCAAGCTACTAATTTTATTTTAAACATCATTTCTTGATAATTCATTACATCGAACAAAATATTTCTATATTTTCGAATGAATATTAAGTATTTTTTAATCTCAGTGTACAGTAAAATTTTGCTATATGACGAATAGAAAATGAACTCTGAAATAGGTGGATTTTTTTTATCGACGATTTAATAAAATTTTACGTCCAAAATACGTATTTAAATTCCCACGCCTCGCTTCCGTCTGGCAGTAAGAACAAACACGTGACTCGACGCTTTAAGGATGGAAAAAAAAATCGAGTTTATCATATGATAGGTTTTACGATCCTTTTTATCCCTCCTTGATTGCAAAGCGAAACATTGTTGCAGCGCGCGGCGCACGACGAGTCACTTGGTTCGCAATTAAAGCCGAGCTGTAAAAAATTTTAATTTCCGCCGTGAGTCTTTTACTGTTTAAAGCAGAACGCGAGAAAGGGGAAGACGAATAGGAGGGGTGCGAGGCAAGAACGGAAGATCGTTTACTGCCGCACAAAAGGGATGGAATACGACAGTAGACTGCTACTTGTTGGAGTATCACGCTCACCGATATAACCCCACGGGAGGGCGTGTTTGATTAACGAAAGGAAAAATAACCCGGGAAAAACTTGTACGGGCGAACGGCGGATAGAGATATAGAATAATTGTGATTACATCGTACGTGACGGTTCGACGTGGATATCGTTGCGTAATGGATAGTTGACGAAAGTTAACGGAACATGCCGAGCGATATAACTTTCGGCCGATGCGCGCTCGGTACATTCATCACAAAGTGTTTCGGGTAGAGAGAGAGAGAGAGAGAGAGAGAAAGGGGAGAGGTTCTCTGTACCTTCCGAGGGAGAGCTTCGGGCCATCGCTCACCCTTACCAAATTGCTATCCCGCCACGCCATTAAAGACGTCCAAATGGATTACGAGCATGATAATTCCCAGAAGCTTGCGCGAGCGCAACTTTCCACTAATTTCCGCGTAGCGCAGCTCGCTATATCCGAATCGCGAGCGATACCTCACAACTGCTGCCGTGCGGTATTATTACGGGAGAGAAAATTGGCGCGTAAATTCAGACATCGAGGATAGGAATTGGGGAAAAATTTTCTGAACGAAATAGAATTCACGAAAACGATGATCGCAAAATGTGATATTTTTTACGAAAACACGACGGTGAATTTTTAATTCGAAATTCCGATTAGATTAGCGATGGGCGGGAGCTGTTTTTATCGCGACGATATCGAAACGTGTTGAAAACACAGCACGGTAGGAATGTCAACGCCCCTGGCTGATAATAACACGACAGACGCGCGCGAAACATTTTTCGTTCGCATTTTTACGCCGTCGAGCTATTCCTAGAGCGTTACCGACAGATTTACGGTCCGCAACGATCCTGAAACTGACGTATTGGAAACTAACATCTCTAAATATATCCCATCGAACGTTCCGCCGCTGTTGCTGGCTCTTTTTTTTCCGAATCTCGCGTTTTTTTTTTCAAACATTTTTTCTCGCGCGAGTAGTCCGGGAAAGCGAAACATCCGGACGCGGGGATGAGAGAAACGTCGGATGAAAGTAGCATAATTAATGGTTATCGACGTTACCTCGTTCCAGGTATCGAACGATCGGAACGAGAAAAATAAAATGAAAGAATCCCCCGATAATACATTCATCGGCATTCGTGGAAAAACATAACTCGAGTTGGTAAACGGTAATCTCGTTACCTTCCCAATCCGTCAGGATGTATCGCAACACCGTTTTTTATTCCGGCTTCCTTTCGAAGATAATTTGGCAGGGAACGTCTAGTCGAAAAACGTCGCAAGACCTTTCGGTGTGATCGATCTTGGAGCCCCGAACGATGTAGGGTGGCTGGTAGTTGCGCATCGGCAACAATGTAACAAGTTCTTGTTGCTGGTCGTCCCGTATCGCGACGACGTCCGACGAAGTTGACGCGGAGGCAAGCGGGTTCTCTCCTCCTCTCTCAGGACGAAACTTTGGACGATCGAGCGACGTGGGGTTATATCGGCGGGGTGGTTAGCGCAGCCCCTCGGTGCTTCGACACATGCTCAAGGCGTTTTCCGATTCATCCGTTATGCGGACGATTAACGAGTAACGATCGAGCTCGGTTGTTCCCCTGGTCCTGTAATTCTAAATTGAAGAGAGGTTCTGACGCACAACTTCGAAGATGAATGTTGGTAAATATTGCTGCGCCCGAGTTGCGATAAATATGAAATTCGATTTATAAAGATATATTCGTAAGAACGATACACAACTAGATGCTGTAAGGCTGTAATTTGAGGTCATTCATTTATGAGTATTTCGAGAGAATATGAATTTTTGTAGACTTTATTGTAGACTTGTACTACTTGTTTTTCGTACTTGTCCAATTGTTTTTTCATTCTACCAATTCTAGCTGCTCAAGCTGCTAAATAAAGTATTTAAAAATGAACGATACACACGCATCCGAAGCAGAAACAAAACCTCTGCCGATTTTCTAGTACGATTCAAAGGTCCGAACGTTTCTCCCGTTATATCCTCCTACGACGTTTTCACGGGCGAGCGGTTCACGAGGACCGACTTGTTTTCCGTCGTCGCTCATCGAAACGTTTCTCCTTGGTTGACGTTCTCCACTCCTGCGAAACTTTCGAGAGATCCAAATCGTTCGAGATGACTGCCAACGAGCGTGGAGGGGTGAAGGGGGGGGGGGGGGGAGGCGGGACATATTCTCCGACCTTTCCGAGCGCTTCTCGTCGGATAAACGAGAACAAACGAGACGGATTTACGGGTACGTCGGAGCTGGAAATGGGCGACGACTTCGGAAAACAACGACCGGCCGTCCACTTCCGAAATACACACCTGACCCCCCCTCGCCGCCCCACCGAGCGAGTGCGAATCTTACGAATCTCGCGTCTGAGCTCGGTCGCGTCAAACGCCCGAAACTTGTGCCCGTATACCCGTACCGCTTTAATGTTAACCCGCCGTATACCGCTCTCGAACTTTCCTCGTAGTTTGAGTGCAATATTTCCGGTGGCTCGACGAGCGGGAGAGATGCGCGGATACATTGCATGGTATAGATATACGGGGTGTTCAAGAATAAATATTTCATACGCTCGATTCCGAATTATTTGTTCTCTTCCTTTCTCCGTTTCATCTTATTTGAATTATTGAACGTTTTCTCTATTCAAGTGGATACAATTTACTACATTGAAAATATTTCATTTTTCGACGATAATATATCGCTAAACATACATGAAAATTCATTTTCACAAAATTTATTCGCAAAATTCGTATTTTCTTGGACACCCTATAGATACTTTCATATATATGTGGCCGAGGATGTGACGTTCACGCCGAGAATCGACTGCGGCGTACGATATGAATCGCGAGATAGATCCGTTCCGTATAGTCGGTGTGTTCCGATAGCGAAAACAACCCCCGCAGTCGCGAGAGACAATAACCAACTTGTCGTAAAGCCATTAAATCAACTTTTGCTCTTTTCCCCCTCCACCTCCCGCCACCCCCGCCCCAACCCCCACCCGTCATTTTTCCTCCCCGTTCCTTTTATTCCGCTCGAGTGCAAATCCATCGTTACTTGGTCGATACGTTTTGAAATAATAGAATAAAAAACTACTACCACACACACACACACACACACACACACACACAGAGCGAGCACTCGTAACGAAACAAAACGAAATACGAACTGCAAAAAGTTTATACGTTAATTAACAACGTCAAACGAACCCGCATTCGCGCTCGACATGACTCGAGGGGGGTGGGGGAGGGATGGGAATTATTCCGCGCGAAGTACAACGAGGTGTCGGGAATCGTTAACTCGCCACAGCGCAAAGTTGGAAAGGGGTTTGTTTCAGAGAGGGTGAATTAGGTGACCGGGGGTTGTGGGAAGACAGAGAACACGAACATGGAGAGAGGGAGAGAGAGAGAGAGAGAGAGAGAATCGTCTGTGAGTGTGGTTCCGGCCAGTCGAACAACCCGAACAACGTCCGAGACCCTCCCCCTCCTCCTCATCCTCCTCCCCACCCCTCCGCCCGCGAAAATCTTTTGTAATGTAGATCGCGGGACGATTTTACGACAGTTATACGCCGTGCAAGTGCGATAAACGCAGTAAACCATGGAGTTTACACGAGACGCCGAGTCTTCCGGCGGTTATACCTCCCAACCCCTCGCACCTCCCCAAAGACCCACCCACCCCCCGTCCGAGGAGGACGCCGTCGGGAGGGAACATAAATTGCCAGCTCGTATATACTTGAACATTCTTCAGCCGGCCGGAGGTATTATAAAAGTTCTCGTGGAAACTTTATCAATTTTACGGATTCGCCACGTGTATCGCAAGAGTAAGAGAGAGAGAGAGAGAGAGAGAGAGAGAGGGAGGGAGAGGGGAGGTGGTTAGTAGAAAAAAGGGCTGAAAGCCAGACGAGAGTTGACTTACGCCCACCAGCGTGGTTCAATTACCAGTTTCACGTGCAGCCACTGCACGTGGTAGACTATACACAGAATTTATATGTATACACGTGTGTGTGCGAACGAGACGAACGAGATACGGCTCGAGGCGATATAAGAAAGCCGCGTGCGCGAGATTCTTGGCAAAACATCATCCGGTTTTTGAAGGGAGAACACGAGGTTTCTTTTTTTTCTCGTCTCTCTCTCTTTCCCTCTCGAGTCCTCCGTCGAGTAGACGTTTGCCAAGATTTCGAGAGTACCGAGACGAGGGGGAAGGGAGGGGGTAGGGGATGGAACGTAAACGCCGTGGGCGCGCGTAGCAATAATCCCGAGACGCTAGCGCATCCGACGAAATGGCGCGTCGTAATGAATTTTTAAGCAAACCTAAAGGACTTTATGATACACGAGACGCGAGAAGCCTCTCTCTCTCTTTCTACTATTCCTACCTCGCTGGCGAGTCGGAGCAATATAACGCAGGAAGCGGCTGGAAGATAGAGGATACAGCCGCAACGGAAGTTTCGGGCCCCGCGAAAGGAGCAAAGGATAAAATTCGTTAGACCCGATCCACCTTTCTACCACTCTATCCTTGAGTTTGAGCCTTTTTACGGCTTGCTCGCTAAGTGCACGAGATAATTGAAGCCGATGAACTTCGTAAACCGGTGTGGTCGTACAGAAATAAAAAAATAGACGAGGAAAATGAAAGGAAAATATAGGGAGAGGAGTGAAAATTGCGCAAGAAACCTTCTTTCGTATTGTGTCACGTGATACCCGCAGGGTGGATTACTCGTAATGTCGATTGAATTTTTTCCCGGGGTTTTACAAATTAGTTGTTATTTCCACTACACGGAGAATTTAGTTTGTTGAACGTACGTAATATTTGTTTGCACACGTTCGAATAAATATTAAAATTATTTAACCTTCCGTGCACTACATGCGGTTTAATAAACCCCAAAATTAAAGTTAAAAAAGTTAAGTTAAGTTATTAAAGTTTTTTTTTTATAAGGCTAAGCCAAAGAAGATGGTATCCTCTTAGTTATTAAAAAAGTACTATTTTTGTTACAATGCCTATAGGTATTAAAAATGTTTATAATATTATACAAATTTGTTTTATTTTAATCTCCTAATAGTCCAAAAACAATGTTAATATGTTTAATTCTTTTTTTTTAAGTTGATATCTATTTATAGATACAATGATGTTGGGGTATAGGAAACCCCACATAGTGCTGGACAAAACTTTTACCCACGTGGTTTACGGAAGGTTAACGAAATAAAGAGTCAAAGATGCGTATTTTATTTTTCCAAGTAATTCACTTCGTTGAATAAAATATTTATTTCACACTAGCGAGCAGCTTCCACGAATTTTTATTTTCGATAAAGCAAGTAATTTTAGAGAAATACGAAATGAAAAATCTTCGAATTGTCGATGACTAATTTTTAGAGTGGGAGCTCCGTAATTAATAACGCAAACACCATCCGCGTGTACGAACGCGAATGCAGTTTGAAGATGAAATATTAAAAATTACATCGTCTCGCGAGCACTCTAAATAAACCAGACGACTGCGCTACGTTGCAGGCGAAGTGAGACATGCGTTCGCGTTCACTGCACGAGTTTCGGGTCCGAGGTTTGCCAAGATTTGAAGAAGGAATATGATATAAAGTTGTTGGGTGGTGGAGGAAATAGGTGGAGTGAGAGGGGGGAAGGGGGAGGGGACCTGCACGTGAATGCGTATACGGAAATGGCAAATAGTACGTAGCTACATATTCACCCTGACTCCCTCGCGCTACTCGTAATAATTTTTATGACACGAAGGACGGCGAACGTTATAGCAGCTCGTAGAGCAAGAAAGAAAGAGCGAGATAGAGAAATACTGAAAGGATAGCAGAACAGAACTGACGTCCTCCGTTTTTAATAATAAACTGTCGGTTCACGACTGAAATACGCTTTCGGTGCACGAAAGGAGTGAAAAAATTCGTCCCGAAAAAAAGGACGAAATGGAAGAAAAGAGTTTCGGGAGGATAGGAGGGGGAAAAAAATGATTCACCAACGCGTCACGTAACGTGCCACACGTCCGTCACGACCGCGAAAAATTTCGCGCTACGCGACGTGCGCCCACCCGAGAAAAGAGAAAGTAAGAGAGGGGAGAGAGAGAAGTACGATCGAAGAAATTTTTCGCAGCGGCGAAATATATTCCACGATTCTCGAATATTGCATCGTCCCCAGCCTCCTCCGACAAAGTTGATGGAAAAGGGAGGGTTATTATACGGACGAGGTGAGAATTCTCCTTGCGTCGTCGGAATTTTCCGTCGGACCGGGCGCTCGATTTTACTCGATAGTTGCCGAAAGAGTGGAGGGGGAGGGAGGGGCCTATGGGCTTAAAAGAAAAGCAAAATCGCGAAATCTCTGCGAGCGAGGGGCATGAAACAATAAACAGGCTTTTCGTCCTGCCACGTAAGTTAGCAATCTCGCGTTCGGGTTGTCGATACACATACACGAAAAAGTGAGGGAAAAAGGAAAACTCGCGAGGGAGAGAGAGAGGGAATTCTCGTCGCGTTTCGAATCGACAAACGCGAGGCAAAGAAAATAAAATCCGCATCGATATACGTACGCCGGAATGAATTTTCGTATTCCGGGGAGATCCTTTCTCTCTCTTCCCTCTCTCTTCCCTCTCTACTTTTCCTCTCTCCCTCTTCTCCTCTCCTCTCCCTCTCCCTGTCACGCGAAACTGGGCGAGCTTTGTCATCGCTGGCGTGGATTTTCAGGGATATTAGTGTAAACGGTTTTCGAAGCCATGGGCGATCGCCCAAAGAGAGAGAGACAGAGAGAGATAGAGAGAGAGAGAGAGAGAGAGAGAAAGGAAAAAATCGAAGAGTGGGCTTCGCTCCTCTTTTGTCACGAGTACGTCCGAATGTTGCTCAAACAAACTCCTGTAATTTCCGCAAAAATGCACAAAGCGTCCTTCCCATCCTCTCTCTCTCTCTCTCTCTTCCCTCACCCGCGGCTCGTTACTTTATTTCGTCCGACTCCCGTGACGTAATTGCGGGCATTGCCCGTCCGTCGCACGGAACAAGCAACGAGACGAGCGTGAGCGAAACGAATGAACGAGTGAACGACTGAACGAAAAAAAAAAGACTCGAGCGAGGACTGCGTGAGCCAGTGCAAGAGAGAGAGAGGGAGATGGGGAGGTACGGAAAGAGGGAGAGAGAGAGACAAACACGGTCATTTCGAAATGAAAACCCCCGGCGTCGAAACGCGAAACTCGCAGGGTCGGAAGTGCCTGCGGAGTGGGGGATGAAAAAAAGGTAGCTGAAGGGGTGAAGGGACGGTGGAGGGGGAGTGGAACGAAACTGTCGTCGAGGGTTTAAACTGGCGTCGCGCGAGACTTTAATTTCGTATCGGTTGTATTGCTCTCTCCTTCTCTCTCCCTCGTGCCTTTCCATTCTACTTCTCTCTCGATATGATGTTCCGAACGAATCAGATCGGACAGAGCGGATTTCCGTAAAAGCATTCGATTCCTATACTTCTTTCTCGTATATACGCCATATACGGAGGCACCGCGTGTGCACTTTACGAACCGATCGTACTATTAACAGAACTCCGTCGTTCTTTCCTGCTGGGGTTCGTTATTTATCCGAAGAGTTTATCAAAGTTACGTCATTTTTATGGCTAAGAAAAAACACTCGTCGAAAAATGCTCAGTTTCGCATCACATGGAATATTTCACACGGCTCGTAGATACACGAGAATATCACGCTCGAGTAATCACGCGCGATACAAATTTCGGATTTAATCGATTAACGACATAATTAACGAACAGATTTCCTTTTTTTACGGCGCGGGTCGTTTTTCTCGTCGATCCGCGCTCAATTAAATTTTCGTTAATTGGCCAGCGAGCATAACGAGCCTGTGGATCGTGACTAACTGTACGTACATGTACGCGGAATGCAAATACCAGTAGGCGTGTGACGTATACGCTACCCCCCGCGATATCCGGCTCGCTAAGCGTCGTGCTTGCGCCCCGACAAATATAACTTTCATATTATAATAGCGCAATTAATTATGCCGGCACGTGGCTCGGTTCCCACATTGTAACGCGAGTAATGATTCCATAGGGGGGGGGGACCGGTTAAATCGAATTAAAGTGTCTTCCGGTGTATACCGTTCGGTAAATCGACGGGAATCGTCATTAAATCGAACGAATGGGAATCCGATAAACTCGCCGCTCGCTATCTTTCTCTCTCGCTAAAACGTTCCCCGGTTTCGTCTCTGTCGGCTTGGAATTAATTACGCGATTTAAACAGGTGGAAACAGCGTCTTTTATTAGGCCATTTTTCGCCCACAGATCCTATTATATCGTGATTAGATCGGAGAGTAGCGCTCAAAATTATTCTGAAACAATGAAATATCGAGAAAAAATTTTTTAACGAAATATTACTAACATTTAGTTACATTTGGTAATATATAAAAATTTATTTGAACGAGAAATACGTTGGTTGATTTTGCAATGTTCGTCAGTGCGAGCCGAGTGGGTTACATACTTTTTCGCGCACCATAAAACCTGAACTTTCGTCCGAATAATTGTTTTGCATATTTCCCAATTTTCGATATTTCCTTATGGTTAGTCAAACGACTCACCCCGTATATTTCGATTCGTTTCCGGTCTGATATTTCAGCTATATTCTATCGGCTCGTGCGATCGTAAAAACGCTCTCCGTGTGACGTCGAAATTCAACGACTGGTTAGACGAGCAGCGAATTACTCAATAAAACGTGCGACTGCGAGCGTGTACACGTCGCATGAATGTATGTATGCGTATATATAAACGAGAGAGATAGAAATAGAGACGTAACGACGAATGAGAGGGAGGGAGAAGGAGAGAGCGATACTACGTTAACCGCACGAAACTGTCGCGTCGTAAAATCACGTCGATGGAGTCTCGTTAACAGAAAACGCAATCAAGTTGTACGCGCTCGCTCTAGTGACGGGGAGAACCTTTAATTAGCGATTTTAAATATTTCATCGGGGAGGAGCAGAAACGAGAAAGAGAATGAGCAGGGCTAGATGGAATAATTAGAGCCAGATACGACTGTTCGCGATTGGCCGAGTACTTCATAAAGAAAACTGGAAAGAGATTACAGGCGGTAATCTACTTTTTGAATGATATCTTTTCGGTAATTGCATCATAGCCGAAATTTATATTCAATTACTGCCTTCAATTATTTTATTAACCCTTTACTACATTTTTAAAATTATTTTAAAAAATATCTTTATTTAATAACAATAAGACATATCACAAGAAAAAAAAAAATCAAAACTACAAATTGAACAAGCGAATTTCTTTCGGTCCAGATTTAACGAGAACAATCGGAAGTGAGCAGGTACCGAATTTCACACTCGCATTACGTGTAGACGCGACGATATCATAGACTATATGCCGATTTTGGCGAGCTGATCGCGTACGGCCGCAATTTAACGACCGCTAACGAGCCGATCGGATCGCGAGGCTAGTCTCCATGTACGCTTGCGCGGAAACCGCTATTCCGCAGC
>NCVS01000407.1:71600-112031 GCA_003055095.1 Goniozus legneri
CCCCCCCCTCCTCGGGTATCGAGTTTCTGGATTTCCGCGAAACGGTATGATTAACCTTTATTTGTGGCGAACAGCGATACCGTGCTCTGGGGTTTCGTACTCTCGTGAATATAACGTACGTTTCTTCGTTTTTATCAATTTTGAAGAAAGTTAAGGTTTCGACGAAAAGAATTTGTAGAATCTACTGAATATTTATTTACATGCGTTCAAACAAATATTTAATTTGATGAAATGAATTGTTTGAATGAAATTGATATCTGCAATTTGATTTGAATGTATTCAAATAAATATTCAGTTCATTCTACAACATTCTTTTACAGTGTTGCTCACTAAGTATTTTCTTAGATGAGGTTTCAATTCATATCGATAACAGAATTGAAACAAAGCCTTGGTATCGATTTCCGTGAGTAATAAGCAATTTGAGGTAGCTTTTGTTTAGATCATTCAACAGGTAATAATACAAAGTTTCAAACAATATGTTGCATTATACATAAAACATTGCTTAGATAATCCTTGATCACATCTACCACGCTAATTTTTTATTATAAAAATTTCTCTACAATTTTTAATAACACATGATAAAAACACGAACATGAGTCGATTGTTCTGTGAGAAACTCGGTGTCTTGTTATTACTGTATCATTAAAAAGTTGTCAATATTGTACACGAGCCATAGCGGCATCGAGATCGATCTCATTAGGGAACCTCACGATACGATGGGGAATATTTCCAAGTTGTATCTTAAAGTTCTTCGAAATTACAAGGGAAAATCGAAACCCCTGGCGTTTCTATTGAAACGCCGCTGTACATCTTCCGATAAATGTAAATAGATATACCGAAATTCAATATCCCGTTTTAAATACTCGCGACGGTACGAGTCGCGTTAATATTATATATTTTTTGCTCTTCTTATTTTCAATGACGATTCCGGTACGCGGAATCGCAATCTAGCTTCCGCGCTGTGCATAAGACCAATTTCAATCGAGGAGGAAGGTGCAAGAGCTGGAATGAGCGGGGAGGGAGGGAGCGAGCGAGAGAAACTCGGAATTTCTCGACTTCTCCATTCGACGTTCGCGTAGCTGCGGCAACCAACCCCCGTAGACTTAATTAAGCGATGAATTAAAATAAAATGAACCGCGCCCGACAGTTCGCGGTTTGCCCCATATTTGCATTCGATATGGTTTACATCGTTCTCGCAGTGAAATTATCTTTTTCTCTTGCATTCTGTTTGATTAATTCTTCGCCGTGCAATTTCAAATATTTATTAAAACTATAAATTAATAGTAATTTTTTGGCGGTTAATTTGATAAAGCCTTTCGAACGTTATAATACGATGTTTCACATGTTTATGTAAAAGGATTGTATTTATTCTGAATTTGAATATAATGTTCTTCCACAGATTACGGAATTAACACAGGCAGACAAGTGACGCAGTTCCCGTGCGCCTTCGCGTTCAACAGCAACGAAACGAGAAACGGGACCTTCGCATCTCCGAATTATCCTGGGTTGTATCCTCGCGACACCGAGTGCCATTATTTTTTTAACGGTCAACCAAACGAGAGGGTGCACCTGCATTTTCACTTTTTCGATGTCGAGGGTGTTCTACCGTGAGTATCATTGTATTGTTTATTTGTAACACACAGATACACTGCAAATAAAAATTTGTTCAAGCTATTTGAAAATATTAGTTTAAACTAAAATCAGTATCTTTAACTCAAACTGAGTTGAATGTACTTGAATGCACAAATAAATATTAAGCAGATTCAACAAATTTTTATTTCAAGTGTACCAACACCGTAATACACAATAAATGTCCGATTCATGTGCAATTTCTGTTATAAAATCTATTTTAAAAAACAGATGAGTCAATTAAAATGTTTTATTCGAAACTATATGTGAATTTCGAGTATCTATAACACGAAACAGCAAAATTATACGATATCGCAATATTTCCTGCTTCCTCCCCTCCGATTCGAAGCTTGCACACTCATCGAAAACACCAAGTCGATACACAGCGTGCTCGTTAACCGACGCGCCTAATTGGTCCGATGTATCGAAACGCACAGCCACGTATGAATGGCGCTAGCTCGCTACTGTGACGTCATTCCGACTCGGATTCGTTAACGCCGCGCTTCTAATTAATCGCATCTATACTCCCAATTTTAATACCAACGCACTTTCGCCTATTTCGATTTATTCCCGCCGTTCGCTACATCGTTACGAATTTCCCAATAACTTTCCAGTCACTCGTTAATACCCTACTCGTAATCAACGTCGTACGAAAATATATTTAAAATAGCCCTCTGCTTATTTTTCGGCAAGAAAATGTCATTACACGTATAATAATTTCTCGCTCGTTTGAAAAATCGTGTGTAGAGCGAGGCGCCGATCGATACGTCGTACTTGAAAATTCTGTACCGAGGAAATCGAATTTCAGACTGCGATTGAACGGGCTGAGTGCGTGTGTGATTCGATTCGTTTGCATAGTCGTGTAACGACGGGACGTTCGATGGACCAGCGTGTACGTCAATCGCGCTCGATGGATATATTAAACGTGACGGGTAGTGTCGTGCCGAAAAACGAGCACTTAATCAAAGTCGCAAATGACGGTGGATGATCGATTCGTTCCTACCCCCCAGTATCGGCCGATTCGCGATTAATATTTTCCAATCGCTAGTGCGCGAGAACCCTCGCTCTTTTACCCGCCCATCGATAATTCAACTTTCGCGAAATATATGCCAGCGCGCACTGCGAATGGTTAACGCTCGATCCGTTGGATTAAAAATTTATTCCTAGCCTTTCACTGATACTCTTATTTTGACTAACGCTATCGATTCGTGTTTTATGCACGCTACGTCAGTGGGGGTTTATATATTGATACACGATCCAACGTATATTATAAATTCAGTCAAATCTAGCATAGATACATAGATAGATCTAGATAGATCTGCATAGGTAGCATATATGATTACTCTGAAAAATTTATTCAACGTTTTTTCGATATGGTGAGAATGCAACATGTGCATTTTATTTTAAAGAGTCACCTCCTAATTGTTCTGCGTAGTTTTGGAGTCTTTAAAAATTAAAAAATTCGAATTCTTCTTAGCCCCCTATTTTTGTAATACATAAAAAAAAAATTCACCTTTCGGGCTATCATTCGAATTATTATAAATCCGAATAAAATTATAAAGATGAGTAATTTCGATTTAAGTCTTAAATTATTCGGTAGGGTCAGACTCGGCTCTCGCAAGGGTGCACTCGGGCTGCTCCGATGTTCGACTTCTCGGCAGAACTTTCCAACGATAATTATTAATCAGCCGACTGGATGTTTGTCGTCGAAAGTCGTGGGGCCATTGCGCATATATATGAGGCCGCAGTGCGCACTGCGACTGTGTGTTTCGTGTCGGCGGTGCATTAAACACGACGTCCCGTAACGAGGACTCTATTTAAAACACGATCATCTTGCCCCTGCGGTTCTCTCTCGCCGTGAGAGAAGGAAATCGTATTTGCTCCCGGACGATTTTTAAGTCGAGTGCATGCGAGCTACGCCATTAGTCACCCGTAACGATCTATTTGTTAAGAAAGCACGTAATAACGAGAGTTTCTCGAGGAGCTCACCGCGGAGTCTAGCACACAGGGTGTCTATATTCGGAATTTTCCCACACCGATACACTCGGAGGATATCGGAAATAAGCTCATTCGAAAAATGTCAATTACGCTATGAAACGTGTTTGATTTCTGTCAACACCAATTCCAAATCCAAATATAATTATCGGATAGCATCCAATCAAACTATAATGAACTGTGATCGAAAATTGTTCACGGCTATATTCATATCTGAAAATATCGATTTTAAAAATTTATTGGTTTATCGATAAAGTAGTAGAAAAAATTGAATGAACGCAGATCGTAATATTTATATTTCGAGACTGTTTCAATTCGGTGATCGTTTTTTGCTATTTGTGCGGTCATTATTAGTTGTTTAAATCACGCAGCTTACTTCTGGGACACCCTGTGTACTCGCGAAGTACGTGCTCGCATATACACGGCTATATCTTGCATCTATGGCGCAGCTGAATGCAACTGCACAAGGTAGCGTAGGCGAAACGATGTCCCCCGCGTCGTGGGGTGTGCGCGCGCACCCGGCTCAACCAATTCCTGCGGATTTACCCGCCATTATGTATAATGTACGAGAGCTCGATGCAACCGGGTAGAAAATATATGCGTCCGCGTACGCATACGTGTGCGTTTTCCTCGCGTTTCTCCCGTCGCGTAAGTCAGCAGATCTCTCTTAGTTCGATCGGATGAAACGCTATTATCGATGATACACAGGAGGGTTGAAAAATTGAGAAATATCGAGCTAGAAATGAAAATTCGTCGAATTTAATATTTGCTTGATTAATATCGAGTACCAAATATTCGTTGGAATTAAAAATAAAACTCTAAATTCTATTTTATCGAATAAAATGTTTAGTTTTTGTACTTTCAAACAGCAATTAGCTTCGGCAGATTTTTATTTTCAGTGTGAGATTTAACTAGTCGTGATTTCATTTCAGTCGGAATATAACTTCCGAATCAATTTTGTATATTGTAATTTGAATTCAATTCTATCAATATCGATGGATTATATGTTCGATGCTTAATTAATTTTCTGTCATTTATCTTTATGATTAATAAACAGTTATATTGAAATTTACAGAAATAATGTATATGTTACGTTTTATATGATTTTTGTTACATTAACTGTCATTCCAGTGTAGAATGTTATCGAAATGCGACCAGGAAAAGGTTTTCATTTATTGTTTATTCGTCATTATTTGCACCCATATTAAATATTCCTTTCGTATTCTCGCATTCACATTTCCATTATTTCGCGTATTTGCGACATGGATAAGAAGCTTTCGCACAACAGAATAGCAATCCCGTTTGACATTTTCTCATTACATCCTAAAAAAAAAAAAAAATAAAGATTAGAATAGTATATAACAAATATCGAGCTAACGTTCCGGTTATTATTTTATCATTTATTCAACCCACGGACCGATAACTCATTCCGCACCATGAAATATGAAATTCACCAGGAATTGCAAATACGTATAAATAAATACCGGGTATCGTTCAAAATTCAAATTCGCAACAAAAACAGAGGCGAGTGACGTGGAACGAAAAAAAATTTCAGGTGCGAAGCTGTGTCGGCCAGTGATTACGTCGAGTTCTCCAACTACATGGCACGAGACCGGAAGTACTCCAGGCACTGCGGTCAGCTGAAGGAGTTCGACATCGAGAGCGACCGGAAGTTCTTTCGCGTGACGTTCAAGAGCAACGATCGGCTGGACGCGACGGGCTTCAATGCGAGCTACGTGTTCCTGGACGAGGAGGACAACTACACGATGAAGACGCTCACCAGCGATGCCCCCACGTGGACCGGTAAGAATTCTCGATTTTTTTTTTACCCTTTCTATCCCCTCTCCCTCCACAGCCTGAATTCCCAACCCCTAACGTCGCCACTTTACGAGAGAATTTCCAGAAAAGTTTACGGGCGCGACGAAAAATAAAAAGGAAGGAGAAGAATGGGAACGAAGTTCCACTCCCGGTGTCATAGCCCGGAAGATCTATTCTTAATTGCGCGGATCTCTTTCCATTATCCGTTTCTACGCTTTTTACTTCACCCTTTCCTTTTCTCTTTTTCGCGTCTTATCCTTCTCTCTCTCTCTCTGTCTCTCTCTCTCTCTCTCTCTCTCTCTCTCTCTCTCTCTCTTTCTCTCCGTACCCCTTCACTTTTCACGGAACGAGTTTAAGGGTCACGTGCGCGCACGCCGTTTAATGGATTGATCCGGGAGGTGGATGGTAGGAAAAAGGAGAGAGAGAGTTATGTAGGGCTTCGGATTCTCGCGAATCGTATCTCGTGAAAGATCTCTCTGAGATATTAATTTCAGCCTCCGTCCCTTTCGCTTTGGAACGACTGTGTTTATTCGACGTAAGAATTAACCTTTGAAAGGTATTACTAAAATAAATCACGATCCAGCTAATGCATTAATTTATTTACGAAATAAAATCATCGTGTTAGTTCATGGCATACTAGTTTCATACAATTATTAGTTGGAGCACGTTAGTACTTTGTGAGACAAGAAACAAACAATACGTCGTACTAATTATTCATCGTATGTGTACTTGCACGAAAAGTCATAAATAATAATCAAGATATTTCGAATAAATATGTATTTTTGAACTTACACCGATTTTAAAAACTTTTAAAAATTGTACTGAATTGTACTCAATGTGTGTTATATTATACGTCACCAAGAGAAATTGAAAAATTGGAAAAAATATATATTTACATAAATTTAAATTACCTGGCCTGTAGTTTCTGGATTGTTCTCGTTGCCTAGAGCTCCATAAAATGTGACTGAACTAAGAATATGAGATTTCGAAAAACTTTCTGGCAAGTATCCGCGGGACTCGAGTACTATATAAACAACTTCTGCCGGTACTGAAATTTTTGAAAAATTTTTGAGGTGACGTATATAGTACTTGAGTTCCGCGGTGACTTGCGAAAATATTTTTTAAAATCCTTCATACCTTAATTACTTGCATTTTAACGAGCTTTCATCAACGATATCAGTCCAGAAACCACAAGCCAGGTAATTCGAATTTGAATATATATTTTTTTCAATTTTTTAGTGTCATACAATATAGTAAGAATAAAGTACATTTTAGTACAATTTTTAAAAGTTCCAGATTTCAAAAATGGACTAACTAACATTATAAACTGACATTTGTTAATATCAATTTGTATCGAAAAATATGAAGTTATAATTTGTCAATTAAGCAAAGTTTGATCTATCGCAATTTTCAAAGGTCGAGTAAACGAGCAATTTTGATATCGAATCCGAGTTGAACGAGAGGGTTGATTTAACCCCAGCCTAGTTCCTGTTGACGCGGCAAATATGAAAATGAGAGAAGCTACGGCAAATCAACAGGTAGCGTCTGTGTGGTACAAGTGGGCTCGTGAATATCTTCCTCCCCCTGCCCGCGCGGTTCGAGAGAGTGCGACGGGTCGGTAATTAACTGTGAATTGATATTCACCCGCGATTGATATACACACAAACACAAACTAGAAGTGGTATCTCATTTGTCGCTCCCCGGCGAGTGGTTCTCGAGAGCTGCGATCGCGCTAAAAATGAATTTATAAATCGTTGGTGCGAAAGATTTAATGGAATTGACATAGGGTGCAAAATATTCCGCGAGGGAACGAGAGAGCGAAAGAGGATTACATTATGCTCGACACTGATTATAACGAGCGGGTACATTTAAAGCGTGCATAGATTCCCGTCAGCTTGCACAGCGATTTCAATATTCCAGATTAGAGATTACATTATTGAATTGCGTTATCCGACGATGTGACTACGTAGATCCTGATTATGTGGGGCTATTAATAATTCAATGTTTACGAGAGAGGATTCGAAAATGTTACGTTGTACCTAACTACGTCGAGTCAAAGGTGTCGAAATTAAGGTTCCAATTAGCGTTATCTATTTATAGCGTCAACTATTTTTAACTGAATTATTGTTTGAAAATGTCCCTTTAATTTTTTTTTTTGAGTAATTTAGATAAATTATCAAGTAGGAGATTAACAAAATTTGTATATATTAATAACGAGCAATTATTGTCAACAGCCGCAACCGCCGCTGAATTGTCATCCCTGTGGCCGAGCTTCGTCCTGATAACAATCATCACTACCTGGATAAGGATCGGCTCGATTTACAACGAACTATAAACTCGGAAATCGACTCGGGGCGGCTCGTTGCGAGGTGGTGGCCTCCCCATATTCGGATTCCACACCCTCGTCATGTGGAGAATGCGCGAGGGGGCGCGTAAACGACGGAAACTGGCCGTAACGGAATTGCCAAAATGGATTTAATATTAATCTCGAAAGGAGCGACGAGCGTTAATTCGCTATTCTTTCCAGCGTGTTGAGACGAAAAACGAATCACGAATGAAACCACCGACGTTAATGAAATATTCAACTCCGACGCGAATAGAAACAGAAAAAAAAACATAGTCGGAAAAAATAAACGTTGTTTTTTCCTGTATGAGAGAAAAAAGAGAAACAAATATTTAAAAAAGAAATAAACTACGGTCGTAATTGAATCGTTTGTTTGTCCTTTCTCGTGCATCACGGTTGAATTCGGTTGGCGTTTTATCCAGTTGAGAGAGAGAGAAAGGCGGAGCAAAAAAACAGAGATTACAAGAGAGATGTTCATGTAGAAAAAAAAAATCGCCTTTCGAATGCACTGCGAACTTACTAATGCATCCTTTACACGAAACTGTGATTTTTCCACTCCTTAGTTCGTTAGAAAAGTATAATATATTACTATGACCGGCGAGGTAATTATTCGTAATTCTATCGTTGAAACTCGGAGATTATTGCAAGATTATCGTATGTTGATGTAAAAGTAAAAAAAAAAGAATGAGAGAAATGTTGCTTAGGTTGACAATTTGTAATTTTAATAGTATATTACGTAAATACCCTGAATGGTTCACCAATGAAGAAAACTTGTATTACATATTATATATTGAATATATTATATTACGTGTACGAGTAATCTACGATACGAACAATCAATTAATAGCGAAATTTAGTTAAAATAACTCAACGATCGGTGTTCTCGAACTCTGAAATTTTGTATCGAATGTAGAAGAATGAATTAAAATTTATTCATTTCATCGAACCGATTTTAAAACGACGTGTAAACGAATTCGAATTAACTGAGTGTGCGTAACCAGCAAAAGTCATTATAGACGTCAGATCAAGCAATAATATATTTCAGTACAAATTGAGAAAATATCGTTCATCCCCTCCACCACGATGGACCAATGAAAAAAAAAATTATCAGTTATCGTAACATTTTTCTCGCATTGTCTTATTTTCATTCTTTCTACTGAATCATTCGAAGCGCGAGAGTTTTCTCGCTAAGATATAAAATGAATACAAAACGATACCGAATGCGTCATACTATCAATATCAATAAGGCAACTCGAACATCGAAATGTACGCTCGTGCATTTCACGCCTTGGAAAGTACAGGAAAAATAAAAAAAAATAATAATACGAGCTCGAAATGTCCGCTCGATAAATAATGACAAATCTCACTTTGGTTAAACGAGTTTTTCCTCCCTCGACGGAGATGTGACACGAGTTTTACGAACTTATAAAAAAAAAAAAAAAAAATATCAAACGATGTATATTCGGATACATAATTAGCTAGCAATACTATCATTGTGTATGTTAGACGACTGTGAATATTTTTTAATAGGTTTATAATACGTTGGTGACATTCTCTGAATTTCGTAGTTGATTTTCAAAAAATGGTGAGCGAATGGACGCTGAGAATATGAGAACGCGAATGTGTGTATATGTTGTAAACACGCGACGAATGAAATCGTAGAATAAGTGTGACCAGTAAGAATTTTCGTTTCATGGCTATTCATATGTTACCTATGTGCGAGAGGCATGAGAGAACAAAAAAAAAACGTGCATGAAAATCGACCGCACTAGTATAAAATAATTATATACCTAAATCGGCACTATGAAGAAACGAACAATGCTTGTATGTAATTATCACATTGTAAATATTGTTAAATTTCACTCCGTTTAAGCTGCCGTCACCGTTAACATATATTGTCATACTTTTTCATTTCTCACATCGACAGCAAGAGACGAATAAAAGAATAACAATAACGATATTACTGTGTCGAACGACAGAAAATAATCCGTGCGAGAATCGTAGAGCACGGTCGATCGCGAAAATACAACAATTCCGATTGTTACAAAATTTCTTTCCTCCGTCGTCATGACGTTACCCCTTCGAGTAGCTCGTACGAACGCGTCAAGCAAGAGCTGTAAGCCGATCGAGAGATAGACGTTTCAATAGATCGCGAGATAACAAACACCCGACTACTCTTCAGTGAAAGATTTTTTTGATTTCCACTCGTCGTGATATCTGCGATTTACGATTAGTTGAGTGACGTTCCAGAAGAGAAAGAACTGGAATAATAGCAAAAAGCACAATCACCGTTGAATATTGTCGTGATTGTTCGAGGTAAAAAATAGAAAGACGAGAATGAAAAACTAAAAATTAAAACAAAAATAAATCATCGCAGTCGTGTTCCGCAGCGTAAAAAAAAGATTTTTTTTTATTGTGGCAGGGGCACCCCCCGACTGTGCCTAAAAACCATCCGCCGTCGATCCCCCCGGGGCGGATTATTTTCTTATTCCGTTTCGAGGCTCTTGCCCGATCATCTCGTAAAGTATGATTTACCAAGGAGAAAGGAAAGAGGAAGCCGAAGAAATTCAAAAACAAAACTGTAATGCAATCATCGTTACTGTCCTAAAATAAATACCTTCACGTACGAAAGAAATCAAGTTGATTAATAAAAGAAAAGACAAAAAACGTGATATTTCATTCGTCCTTTTCCTACTCCATTAATTGTACAGGTGCATTATCTTGGAAAGGGTTAAATTTTTCAACTCTGGAAAATTCTGTCGAGTATTATCATTCCAGCGCGCAATCTTCTTCCCATTGTGGAAGCTCGCCGTGTCGTGAATTTCCAACTGTCGATAGGTCTTCGATAAGATCGAGACACGCGCTCGCGGAAGCCTATTGATTCATAAACGCGGTCCGAGACTCGTCAAGATAAACCCTACCAGTTATCTGACGAGCTCCGTCACGAGCGTCGCGCATGCACAGAGAATGTCGAGGCGCGTGACCCAAATCGACGAGACGCTGAGCGAGAAAACTCATTATAATCAAATTCGTGTTATATGGCTGTTACCGTTAATCGAATTCACCGCTAGGTCCCCTCATAGACCCGAAATTTACAACCTCCTCTCGGTATAAACACGGCCGGAGCTGATCGACGATTTATTCATGAGACTAATAGACGAGCGTCATACCGTTGGAATATTAATCATTCGAACAGTTTCACCAAAAAATTTTCCACCTGCCTTTCTCTGGCAGAAATTAAAAAATATGAGAAAAAATAGCACACGTAGTGTCATCTGTGAGCTTGAACATTCTAACAGTTCCACCGAAATTTTTTATCTTTCTTAAAAAAATGATGAAAATACTAAATTAACTGCATGAATTGTTAAAGCGTTGAAGAACACTTTATTTAATAACAATAAGACATTCTACAACAAAAGAAAAACTAAAAAATTTAAGTCAGCTTTAAATAGTTTGAATTATTCTGTAATTTGGAAATAAAATTGAATTAAAACTGCAATATCATATATGGGTCCATATGAAATAGAGGTTTAAAAAAATAATAAAAATACCTTTTAATTTATAGAAGGTGAAAAAACCCGCGGGTAAGTCTAAAAATTCCCAGAGAAAATTTTTCTGCGCTTTATTATTGCTAAAATTAGACGAATTAAAATAGTTCGAATTATTTTATAATTTGGAAATAAAATTGAATTAAAACTGCAATAACAAACATAGGGCCATATGCAATAGTAAGAAGTGATAGCAATTTTTAATTTAAAGGTAAAAAAAGCAGCGGGTAAGTGCTAAAAGAAAGAATTGCACGCGTAGCGCCATCTGTGGGCGGACTCGCCAAACAAAACCGAACAGCTGTTGCTGGCGAGACAAGAAGAGCTCTGCCTTATCAGTGACGTTTAACCAAAACCGAGAGCGTTACCGTGAATCGGATTCCTCCGCGAGAGCGGTCGGAGGGGGGGGGGGGTACGCGTGCGTAAAACAGCCGCGATCTGACGTAGCGCGCGCGCGC
Organism: Goniozus legneri; assembly: GCA_003055095.1. Lineage (NCBI taxonomy): Eukaryota > Metazoa > Arthropoda > Insecta > Hymenoptera > Bethylidae > Goniozus > Goniozus legneri. The sequence goes on from NCVS01000407.1 coordinate 83,390, forward strand.
GTACACGAGACGCGCCAGGTGAGAGAGCGAGAGAGGACTAGCGCGGTTAGACGTCGGTGGGGCGGCGGCAGAGAGGGACGGAAGAGCGAGCGAGAGAGAGAGAGTGAGAGAGAAAGAGAGCACATCGGAGAATCGAAACTCGGCTCGCGCGTGAGAACGCGCAGTCGCGCGCCGCCGATCCTGCTGGGTGGGAGGCGATCAGCTGTTAGCACGCGAGGCGAAGATGTTCGTCCTGCAGAGGTCCATATTGTGAGTACGCGTTGAAAATCATTTTTTTTTTCTTTACATTTCTGACTAAACTTCGAGGAAGAAAACCGAGGAGACGCTGGCGATGGGAATTTTACAATTTTTTCCGTTCGGTAGTTTTCGGGAGGCTCGTGGAGAGAAATGTCGGTCGAAGGGCTCGAGCCACGCCGAGTTTGTGTGCCAGTGCGCGGCCGTGTGGGTAACCTAGCTTTTCTGCCGCAATGCGTCGCCGAAAATAGCCACGCCGGACGTCCGAGCCGATCGATACGCGGAGAGAAGTCGCGATTCTCTTCGTACCCCGGTGGGCCACTTTGCCAAACTTTGCCTATCTTCCGCACCTTTTTTCTCCCCGTTTTTCGCTCTCTCTCTCTCTCTCTCTCTCTCTATCTGTCTCGCGCGCCCGTAACCCCCGCGGGCTCCTTTGTTCTCTCTCTCGCGGCGGCCCCCACCCGTTTATCGATTCGCAGGGCTCGGCGAAACGGATTTCATCTGTTACCATAGCTTCGAGTTTTTCTCGGCTCTCGACTTTTTTCTCGCTATCGATTACGGCTATTATCGATTTTGCCGCTCCTCTCCGACGAATTTTTTCCCCTTCAGTCCTCGAACCTCGTGCAAATCGATCGTTGTAACGAACTTCATATTGCAAAAAATAATCACTCGTAAAAATTTCATTTTTAGAAAAATAATTACGACGAAATTATTTTTGAAATTTCGTTGTTACACGACACGAGTGCGCTCGACAGAAAATTCTAGTTGGTGCTGGAAACGTCTAATTGCCGTGTGAGGTTGAGTTTTCAAACGGCCACGTGCTCGGTGCGACACTTTTCCGGTACGAGCCGGACGCACCCTCGCGTTTTATTTTCGTATCGCGGTTCGAGATTCTTCTTTTCCCGCGAGTGAATAAAAAGATGAAAAGAAACGTCAAGATTTTCGGGAATTCTATATTCGACTCGGTTTATTATTTTCCAGACCTGTCAGAGCCAAATTTCGATTCGAGCTCGTCTTTCTGTGTTATCGTTGGCATACATAGACGCTACTTTCTCGTCCCATTGGCCGGTTGTGTAATGACACAATCGATAGCTCGACAGTGGGTAATGCAATAGTCCGAGTGAATAATACAACAGCGGTGTGACAAGCTGTTTGCGTTTCGCGGAACCGATAAGCTCGAAACCGGCGAGCTGTCAACCTAGGAGTTATCGAAAATAAAACCACGTTGTTTTTCCATTCCGTTTTTCCTGCCTAAAGGCTAGCTTCCGCTTTTTTTTTCTCAAATGTGCCGTTTTAGCGATACGAGTAACTCGACACGCTACGGTGATGTCACTCGTTCCAGCTGATGAGGGAGCAAGAAGTCTCTCGTTCGAAAATGAGGATGCGGTAGCGCGCAAGGTCGACTGGACTTGATCGATCGAGCTTCGTAATGTCACATTATGTCACAAATTTTTTCATTTGACACCATCTCTTGGCACAGTTTGTATTTTTATGATCGGCGCGAAAAACGGTCGAGGTCTGTTTAGCGCGACGATTTTCGTACGAGCCGTGTTAATATTAGGGTTTTCGCCGACACTTGTTACGATCTCTGCACTCGTTGCAAGGTTGGGACGCTCGGAGAGTTGGCCCCCGGCCACGAGAAAATAATAATAATAGATAATCGGAGTGAATCTCGGCCTTGGAGAAAGTGCACAAACGAAATGTCGTAAAAAAAAGTGTAAATCATTTCGAACGCGAGGCTCGAATTCGTTTCGTTGCGCGAGCATCGGGCTGGTTCTTTTTTCGCCGTCTATAAATAGACGATCCATAACGTCGCGCTGAAAACCGACTTGGCTTATCTAATCATCGGTTTTTCCAGATTCGATTCGATACGATTTTTTTTTTCTCGTTCTAGTTGAGCAATCGAACGCGGAAGTACGATTCGGTCGACTCAATGTGCGATATCGGGCTCGAATAATTTGTCAGTACGCCAGGGAACGCGTGAAATTGTTTCCCGACGGAAAAATAACGAGCTGGTACGGATCGGACAATGTAGACTTTTTCGAGCGAAGCCCCTTCGCTCATGAGCGTCCCGATATTACGTATTACCCGGCCAACTGCCAACAAGGTCGTCGCTATCGCGACGAGTTGATTTACCTGTGGCGTACGCGAGTACCGCTAATAATACGAAACCGAGTACCGCTCCCGACTTACGCACGCGAAGCGGACTGAACTTGAAAATCACGCCGTCTCAATTATCGTGCCGATAACACGCGCGAAACTATGTAGTTTCTCTTTTTATCGTTTCCTTTCTTCGCAGCTGTATCAACTGCGAATTCGATTCAATACTTCGTACGAAGATTAGTGTCGCTGCAATATTGGTTAAAATATTGCTGTACGATATCGAAATATTCATTGAAAAATTGTAATTGAAAATTGAAACCAAAATTGGAATTAAAATTATTTAAAATTGCATGGAAAATAAAAATTAATTGAAGCTATTTAATATTCAGAAATATAGAATTCGTTCGATAATTTAATTCAAACGAATACAAAGTGGATTTAATAGATTTTTATTCACAGTGTAGTCGCTAAAAAATAGCTTTCAAATTGTTTTGAACTCGTATCACTCTGAATATTCACGATGCACGAGCAATTTTTATATTCGTCGATTACCAGCCTGCGTTACTAGTTTTTCTTCGGATCACTCCCACACCCAATCCGAATGATTCACACGCTCTTTGTGCGAAAACATGGAATCACTCGAAATACGATATATCTCATCGAGTAATTCTTTTTTATTCAGCAATAAGAACAATGTTTTTATTCAACAATAAAAGCAATAATGTTTTTCTATTCAGCAATAAGTAATGTTTTTTATTTAACAATACGAACAATAGCTTTTTATTCAGCAATAAAAACAATAATTTTTTATTCAGCAATAAAAGCAATAACTTTTTTATTCAGCAATAAGTAATGTTTTTTTTCTCGCACTTGCAGACAGGCCTGCAGTAGGAATTGCGCGGGATCATGGGCGCGGGCGCTCCCTCCCTCGCATCCCGCTGCAAAGGATATCCAGCAGCGGGATATCCACGAGGTGTCCGGAGACGTAGTACCCCCCAATATGGTTACGGGTATTGGACATCTCAGGGACCCACGACTGAACAAGGTACTTCATTTAGAAAAAGAAAAGAAATCTAAGAGAGAACAGTCGTTACGAAATCCGCGGATCAATAAGGTACTTCACTCATTCAAAATAATCGGAAGAAGGTTTTTGGGGGAAAAAAAAGTCGTCGATGCGAAATACAATCACGTCGAGCGAAACTCGATTGGGGAAAGGAGACTGTGATGCGATCGTTTTTTAGGGTCTCGCCTTCACGTTGGAGGAGAGGATAGCCTTGGGGATTCACGGACTGCAGCCACCGAGATTCAAAACACAAGAGGAGCAATTAGCACTCTGCAAAGCCTCTGTGATGAAGTACACAGAGGATCTCAATCGCTATCTCTACCTCGTTGAGCTTCAGGTAACGCAGATAAAATTATCACTGCGTCTGTCCTTCTGAGAACCCGACGACTCAATCTCAATTTTTCTTTTTTAGGAGCGAAACGAGAGATTGTTTTTCCGTCTGCTGAGCGAAAACATCGAGCAGATGATGCCGATCGTCTACACCCCCACCGTCGGCCTGGCCTGCCAGAAATTCGGTGTCATCTATCGCAGGCCTCGCGGCCTCTTCATCACAATTTACGATAAGGGCCACATATACGAGATCCTGAACAATTGGTTAGTGTTTTATCGACTCGGTTACGTTGTAAACGAGTTTATCGCTGGTAGACGCTCGAGATAACGGTGACGGAAAAGCACGCGAGATAACGAGCCTGACGTCGGCTCGTCGCGCCAAATGAGTTGTGACGTATCGAGGTGTTACATGAATTTCATACTTGTCATTTTCAATCGTTGAAATGATCGGACGAGAATTTGATTTAGATTTGTTTCTTTTTTATAAATTTTGTCAATTTAATCATTTTTAATTGATATTACTACTTATTTAAAAATGATACTGCCTTCTTTTTCAAGGAGAGTATACACTGCAAAACAATTTTTTAAAATGTACTAAATATTTGCATGCGTTCAATTCGATAAAATGAATGCGTTCAAAATGATTAATATTAAAATTCAAACAATTATTTTTTCTAGCAAATTAAATATTTATTTGCAAGTATTTAGAACATTCTACAAAATTTGTTTGGCAACGTACAATTTAACGAGTAAAAAATCGATTATCTGAAATTTTAAAATTCATGTTTCTAATTTTTCGCTCTCGTTTTAAGGCCCGAACAAGCGGTGAGGGCGATCTGTGTGACGGACGGCGAACGAATTCTGGGCCTGGGTGACCTGGGCGCCTGCGGAATGGGCATACCCGTCGGTAAGCTGGCTCTCTACACAGCCCTGGCCGGTATAAAGCCGCACCAGTGCCTGCCGATCACCATCGACGTCGGCACGAACAACGAACAGCTCCGGGACGATCCTCACTACATCGGCCTAAACAAGCCCCGCAGCCAGGGCGCCGAGTACGACGAGCTGATCGACGAATTCATGGCGGCCTGCGTCAAGAAGTACGGACAGAACGTTCTCATACAGTTCGAGGACTTCGGCAATCACAACGCCTTCCGTTTCCTGGACAAATACCGCGATAAGTACTGCACGTTCAACGATGACATTCAAGGTACCGCTGCTGTTGCAGTGGCCGGTATCTTGGCGTCCAAGAGGATCACCAAGAAGAAAATGTCTGAGAATAAGTTCGTATTTCTGGGAGCTGGTGAGGTGAGTAACGAGGGAGCTTATTTTTAACCATCTGCTGCGTGAATTATTAAAGCGTAGAAAAAATTTGTTTTTCTGGGAAAAATAGTTTTATTTAACAATAAGACATTTTACAAAAAGCCAGAGACAATTTTTTTGCGTTTTATTTTGCTCAGAAAAGTTGAAGGGACAGTTATCATTTTCAGATGGCTGAGTTTGTCTTCAAAATGATTGTCTGTTCGATTCAAATATTTTCAGTTCGGATATTGTCATTTTAAAATGACGACTGTTTCTTTTGAGTAGTGTATATTGATGAATTAAAATAGTTTGAATACTGCCTTGTAAACCTAATAACCTTGTTGTTGCGGCAGGCCGCTATCGGAATAGCTGACCTCTGCGTGAAGGCGATGGAGAAGGACGGGTGCACGCTCCAACAGGCGCGTGATAACATCTGGATGATGGACATCGACGGGCTTCTGGTTAAAGATCGTCCAGAGGGCAATCTGGAGGGTCACAAAATCTGGTACGCGAAGGACTACAAGGTCATGAAGTCATTACTGGAAGTCGTCCGCGAGATAAAACCTACAGTTTTGATTGGTAAACTAATAAAAATGCATTTTATAAAATTTTTGATGCATAAAAATATTTAAAGTCTATAACAAGCTTAACAAACTTTTATAACCCTGATAATCTTCGCAGGTGCTTCCGCTGCGGCTGGCGCTTTCACGCCAGAAGTACTCCAAGAAATGGCCAACAACAACGAAAGACCGCTGATATTCGCGCTCAGTAATCCAACAAGCAAAGCTGAATGCACAGCTCAGCAAGCCTACGAACACACACAAGTAATAACAAACTATATAAACTGTACACTTCTCAAAATAATTAAGGGAACACTCGTAATTTTCATACAATTATAATTCGGCTAAAAATTCATTCGAATTGAGCAGGTGATCATTTTCAATTTTTAAATGATCGCTTAATCAATTGATTTTGATCATTTTTAGCTGAAATACAATCATCGTAAACTGTCCCTTCAATTGTTTCGACGAGTACATAAATGTGATGCTGTATAAATACGATATAATTGAATATAAATTTGTTAACACAATTTTATCGACTCCAGGGCAGATGCATATTCTCGTCCGGTTCACCGTTCGGCGAGGTCAAGTACGACGGTAAAATCTACAAGCCAGGCCAGGGTAACAACGCCTACATCTTCCCCGGAGTTGCCCTCGGCGTGATCGCGACTGGTGTTCACCACATCACCGAGGAATTGTTCCTGATTTCCGCTCAAACCGTAGCCGATCACGTGACGAAGGAGGACTTGGAGAAGGGCAGCCTCTACCCGCCACTCAACTCGATTCGCGAGTGCTCGATAGACATCGCCGTGAGAATAGCGAATTACGCGTACGCCCAGAGTAAGAAGACGATGACCCACTTCTGGTTAATTGACCCGTTTGGGACAATTTTGTAATCGATTTCTGTTTTCGTCGTGACAGGTGGTCTGGCTAGCGAGTATCCGGAGCCAAAGGACAAGAGAGAGTTCATCATGAGCAAGATGTATGATGCCAATTACGATAGCCCACTGCCAAACATTTACGACTGGCCAGGCGATTACGCCAAGCCGCGCATCTTACCTGAAAAGTGAGTACGAAGCACTTTGAATAGAGAGTGGCTAATGGATAATCACGTCACACTTTATATTCCCAAAGCACGTACATGTTGTACAATCTATTATATAGACGTATTAATTTTATAACATAGTTTCGGTTTAGAATAGCGATAATAGATAGAGTAGATAATCGTCTAGCATACTGATACACTTACCAATCACGTGTTATGATAAAAAGTTAGATAGATAATGCTAGTGAGAATAAGAATAGCAGAATGCGCAAGTAATATTATAATTTAATTTCATTACATTCATATCGTAGCCGCATGATGCTTTTTAGAATTGTGCTCACAACTCTCACACTATTTTTATTTTAGCTTCAAATTTTTTTTATGCATAGTTATGTTTATTAATTTTCAATTGATAAAAGTTTCAGTTGACTGAACCAGTGTGTCTACATCCCAATTAACGTTTTGATTAGTTTCCATTAATCGAATGAGAAATCATATTAGTAACACGTAGCAACACATTTTTATTTGAAGTTCCATTCTCCCCCTTACCCAAACAGATTGTTCTAGACAAAATGTCATCGATGCAACTTGCTGAAGCTTTGATTAATTTTTTTCAGAGAATCTGTAGAAATCCGCCACAATTTAAAAGGCGTGTAGCGGATTTCGCCGGCTGGATTTAAGAGACTATCATTGTTACCTATTAATGATAAAAAAAAATCTCTGTGTCAACTTTTGGATGAATGTGGCAAAATGAGCAGGCAAATGCAGCATTCGTAACTAGTTTCAGTTGCAAGATAAACTTAAACGTGTAATTAACAATCAAGCTTCTAGGCTGCAGTATGCATGGAGTGCTTATGCACTTGCAGTTGAACATGGTTCGGGACAGCCATGAATATGCGCGCTGCTGAAAATCCGAAATACTAATATTTCCTTTTTCCGCATACAGTATTACTACTTGACAGACAGTTAAAATTTTAAGATAACTCAAACTCGGTTATAAAAATGGAAGAACGTTCGTAAAATTCGACTTACTTTCTTCGATACAGCATCTTGTATTATTTATTGAATTTGTATAAATAATGCATTTCTCACAAATCTAATTAACCCGAGATATAAAATTTTTGAAACGCGTCCAAATTACTTAACTGACGATAATATTAGACCAACCCGATTCGCAACTTCTGTCCTTATTGTATGCCTCTTTCGAATAAGCGTAATTTCATATTGGCCAAATGGGTACATTTCTCCTTCTATCCATACAAAATCAAAATCCAACGAAAAGTGATATTGTTTGTGCACGCTTCTGCGTTGATGTTTTTACTTTGCCATTTTTTGTATGCGTATACACTATCAAAGCTATTTTTTACTGCTATTACGAAAAGTGTCTGTGAAGAAACAAGCTCTATATGAAGTTAATTAAGCACGCAAATTCTTCGAAATTTCATGTGAGACATTTTCTATATCTGCATTTTTTTAGACAATTTCAGAAAACAATTATCGGAGACAAAATGATAGGAGTTCTGAATGTATAATTTATCTATCGTAAATAGTTGTTGTAATATATAATATATTTTTTTGGTGAAATTAAAATTGTCAAATCAAACATAAGGGAGCTATCAGGTTTTCGACGATTCACTCGAGAAGATTTGGTATATCAAATAGAACTCTTAAAGAGGTTTGGTTTTATTTTTGGAACATAAAATCATTTTTTCATGAAAATTTTGTATAACGTTTTATGAAAATCTTTCGAATCAATGGTCGAAAACTTAACGACATACTTCACGCTTATGTATATGCAATTAACCGCAATATTATCGATGGCAACCCAACGGGTACACCTCGGATTTACACAAATATTACACGTTGTTCGAGATGCATCTAATGAATGTGAATGCGTGCGAATTACAACCCGGCCAAGCGTGTGAACGAGTGAATTATTTTTCGAGTATTGTGGAAAATCGAATAGAGAAAACAAGTCGATCATGCTTGACCGGTTAGATTATTGTAGAGGCAGAGTGCGACAGGAGATGAATACGTTTAACTAACAATATTCTTATCCCAACAGATTATGACGTGTTGGCGACACTAAAGTGAAAACAGCAACTATAACATACGCATAGAATAATTTAGTTTAATTTGAAGGAGTGATAAAACGCCTACGCTCAGATATGGCGGGTGTACCGCACATTGTTTAATTATCAGACACTATACGCCTCCTTTTCGTTACAGAATTGTATCGTTGGACGCGACCCAGCTCGCGTCGACGCGATACTCTGTACTTATTTATTATTAATTTAATAACCTAGTGAATTCACGAACGATAGGCGAAGCGTGTCTGGCCTGGCTACACGTTAACTTCCTATTTCGATTGTGTTCATTATCCGTAACTCTTTAAGAGTATTTTTAACATACGTCGTTAAATGATGAGGAGTTAGCGATTAGTTACGTCGTCACGCCGAGTGACCTTATGTGTAATTAATAGTTTCATTGTCGAATACTACGAATCGATTCAGCGTTGCTATCGTCTGATATTCGAATGCATTACTTTTGTTACAACGTGTTATCGAACTAGCCAAGACAATTCATTCGGAGTAGACGAGTGGAACAATACGAAGAGAACTCAGTAGCGTCACAAATTGCAAAGTCTGTTCCATTTGTTGACACATCTATTGTATCATTTATTTTGAAATCATGATTATCAGGTTAATATTATGACTCATTTTAGTTCTAATTATCGAAAAGAAAATCGTAGTAACCAGTAGTAGACAATTAACTTCAGTATTTTTTATTTATATCGTATATTGTGATGTGCATTCTCGTAATTTTTAGTCGGTAAAACGGTCAGTGTTAATTTTATTAACTGTACTGAAATTTGTATCAACAGGTTCCTATATGAAAAGTTACGAAAATAGAATTATTGCTCATTAACATCAAAACTTGAACCTCACAATCACTGTCACGAGTTATGAAAATGAAGAATAAATAGTACGTGTCAGAGATTTTGAATACTTGGTGCTGATACATGAGCAATATGTTTACAAATATAGGAACTTATTATTCAAACGTTTCGTCGAGCGATGCATATTGTTGGATGAACCGAATGCTATGAATAAATGTTAAACCCTGAATGTTAAATTTCGTATTTTCATTGATTTCACCTGTTTTTTTTTTTATCTACATAAATATCATAAAATTCCCACTTTCCTCCAATTCTCTCACTCGATATGAAATTTACTATAACTGCTTTCCGTTGCTGTCCAGTCGTGAACTAATCCACGAGGAGTGTCACGTGTCAACAAGGGTAGTTGAACAGCCACGTGACCTAATCTGTTAAGCGTCGCGACTAGCAGACAATTAGGGATGATTTAGCGAATATTCGAATACTTGAATATCATATTAGAGTAGTCTTTAGATCTTTTAGTATTGAAATATTCTTCTTAATTTTCAGTAGAATTATATTTAATAATTAAAAAAATTGTGTTCAGTAAAATAATGAACATTTGACATTTTAAATATATTTTTGTCATACTACAGTTGAGTCACCCTCGACATACGACGCCCCTAGCGAATAAATTTACAATCTAATACGACAAGAACGATGGAATGATAAAACCAACTGGGGCTATTCTTATCCTTTGTCGGTAAGTAGAAATTTACAGAAAATGGAACTCAAAGTTCCATTTTTTATTCTGTCACAAGTTCCATTTCCCCCGAAAAAATGTATTGAAGTAGTTTCAACGCTAATAATAAATTTTAAAAAACTACAATTATTTTTCAATTTTAATCATTCTGAATAACGGTGAAGGGTTCACCTTTTTCGAAACCCCGCCAGATGGCTTTAGTCGCTCCTGTCGAATAAATCATCCAGAACTCCAAAATTATTCCACTCACCTCTTTGCTCAAAGAGCAACGCTCTTTTGCATAAGGAGGGGCGAATTTTTTTTATTATCAAATTTACGGTCTATTTTTCCGCCGCTTTTATTATTAAATCCAATTTGATTTCAGAGGCCGTTTCGTCGGGAGGGCGAAATTGTTTATTCCCCGTAAAAGGAGCAGTAAAGACGCTGGAAAACGACTTAATGCCCGTATATAGTTACGTGTTTTCTCAGTCAGCCCCGATCGTAACAGTTTAACGTACTGTATCGGTATCCGTTTAATTATTGATCAAGCGTAGGGGTATTGAGCCGATCTCCGTGGGTTATTTCCTGAAGCGCGGAGAGCACGGGGGAGGAAGAAAGTAGACAGACAGAAGAAAGGAGCTCGTAATTTCGTAACTACCATCCAACGCCAGACGATCCTCGATTTCTAATGCACCGATGAGACTCTGGATCAGAAAGCAATAATCCTCGGGTTTAAGAATACTACCACTCGTCCAGCTATTTGTATACTACCGGTTTTTATTACGTCTATATGTACACTCAATATCCTGAAAAATAACTTCACTCTACGAAATGTACTCAATTGCGAATATTGTTTTCTTTCTACTACAAATCTTCATCCCAATTTTCATAAGAATGTTTCTGGAAAGGAAATTTAAAAAGTCATCCCATATCGTTCGTGTCGCTCTTACAAAATTAATTCAGTTCCAGTTTTAAAAATGTTATCGATCGCGTCGAAAATTCCGAAGCATCAACTCTCGTGTTACTAAATGATAACGCCAGTTCGCGATAATTCGAAAACGATGTAACGTATGAGAGATGAAAGGAAAAAAAAACACACGAAATATCGATGCAGAATTTTTTATCCGACGTATTTCCGGAGCACCCCGTATATAAATACATATATATGTATCGATTCACAGGGTTCAATCACGCGCGTGTCATCCGATACGTACACATTGGCGCTTTCGAACAACGCAAATCGGGTAAAATGTACCTAACGATACGGCAACTCCTCTGATCTGTGTTTTCGTACACACACGCCCGAGTTTTGGTATTCGTACGTACGAGAGTGATAGAGAGGGTAGGTTGGACCTCGTACTACACGTAATATAACCTGCGACGTCGAAATGTTTCGAACTCGGTAGGAGGAGAAGGGTTCGCGACATACATATGTACGAGCGTAAATATGCATACTCTCTCTCTCTCTCTCTCTATTTATATATATAGAGTTGTTTGTGCGCGTGCACATATAGATATACGCGCTTCTGGCTAGGCAGTCCAGCTCGCGGACGGGGTTTATTGTTCCCGACGCTGGCTCTCGCCAAGTTTACCAATAGTGTCCTTTCCGCCGTTAGCCCACTTGTGTTAATATCACAGCCCCGGGTATTAGCGGGCTGACTTGAGCGCGCGGGGGCAACGCGATACGTTTTATCGGTCAAACCGCACATGCATTAGTAACGTTTATCGCCTTGTCGCGAGAGCTAGCCTAGAGCTCTCGATTACGATAAGCGTGGTTGTAATCGTGTAACGTAGCCAGTAAACGGAAATACCAGAATCGAGACTCAAAACAGACCCCGATCGAGAGCGTAACGGTGATTACTTTTTACTTTCGGGGAGTTCGGGATCAGAAAACGCCATTAAATCAGATCGGAGCCGTATGAAATTATAGTTTGACCCACTTCGAGATCTGACTCTGTTCTACAATTCAATGAGTAGTATAGATTAAACCGCAAGCTCGATCCAAGTCTCAATTTTTATCCACTGTGAAGCTTTTATTTGTTTATACGAAATGTTACACTGAAAATTTAAAATTTGTCGAATTTATTTGATATTTATTTGCATTCGTTCAAATAAATTCAACCAAATGTTTTATTTTAACTATTCTAAATAATTTATTGCATCGAACAGAATATTCATTTTTATATTTTTGAATAAATATCAAGTTGCTTCAACAAATTTTTATTTCGAAGACATTCGCTAAAAAGAAAACGAGTTTCGATTTACCCGACTTTCACCCGAATTCTCGTATTCCAGAATCCAACGAGTTTTATTTCGAGTATGATTATCAGTTTCCATTTCTCGATGCGAAATAACCGAAATTTTCCGATACAACGGTGTAGAACGGGGCAGAGAAAATTACGCGTTATCCTTGCGCGCTGATTCGTCGAATCGCGAATTAATCCGTATTCATCCGTGCGCGCGCGTTTGTTTGCCCGCGCGACGGAATAATGGATAGTTACGCGAGGGGAGACCGCGATTGCACAGAGGTGATGAGGGGGTTGAATTTTCCACCCCTTAACCGTTTCAACCCCCCGCGGCGTGGAAATCGATACGAAATTTCGCGATCGAATCGACTCGCCTCCTTCATTCCCTCCCTCTCTTTGTCTCTCCCTCCCTCTTTCTCTTTTCACCTGTATCTTTATTTCTCCTTTCGGGTAAACAAATAAAATTTAGCGAACGGCGAGAGTGTTCTACAACCCTTCGTTTGTCTCGCGATTATCGAGTTTGCGAATCGTCGCTTTTATCCGGGAACGACTCCATTCAAATCGTACCTCTCTTTCCCTTCGAAACGAGAAAGCAGTGAAGGAAGGCGGGTTCAGAGTTCCTCGAGCATCCGGTGCTCGATTCGAATTTTTCGAGTCGATACTTTACCGATCGATCGATTATCTTTGAGATTTGGTAGAAAGTCACCTTTGGATGGGAAACGGAAACGATAGCGACTCGAGAAAAATAAAAATAAATCTCTCTTGAATTTTGTTTAAGTGCAATATATCGCTCTAGATTAAAAGTTTTGTCGTGAAATACGGGTCAACATTCATTACGATATTGTACTGATGGATTTGGCGTTTCACTTTGCTAATAATTCATGATTGAAATAGCTTCGATGAAGTTTCCGAATGGTTACGTATTTGATTTACGTAACCGTTAATTACGTGTACTTTTACCTGAACATAATCGCAACGTGATATCGTCGTAACGTAATTATTAATAGCGACCATATTCGCAAAAGTATTCAACAGGATAGACCGAATACACGATATTGTCTGATTTCACGATTAGTAATTATAACGACTGAAATAATAGATAATATTATAATCACCGTTGAGTAACAGTCTTTCGGATTTAATCGATAGCATAAAATAATCAATTATCTATTCAGAAGCTCTACTATCCAATTATAAAACCATAGACAATTTCGAATGTGTCAGAGATTAATTACTTTATAATGGCAGTAAACAAAGCTCGATTATTTTTCACAGCGAACGATTAGCTGTTACATTTTATATAAAGAAATTTGATCGTACACTGAAAATAAAAATTTGTTGAATTTTATTATTTATTTGTACACGTTAAACCAAATATTAAGTACATCAACAAAATATGTTCGAGTTAACGATACTAATTTTAAACAATATTTCTTTGTACTAAATAATCTCTATGTTTTTCAATAACGAATTAGCTTGAAATTTTTGTTCTCTCGGCGTAGTATTCGCGAACTCGAGCAATTACGATCGCAAAAATCTCATCGTAATTGATAACAATAATCGATTACACCGAACTCCGGTTACTCGAGTGCGGTTTGGAGTTATGGCGGGGCCGGACTCTCGAAATTTGTTTCGTGCCCGGCAATTTCGGACTCGCGCGCGTGCACCGCCGTGCACACATAACCCGACCGCCCGCACATCTACGTGGCGCGTACATTCACGTGGCGCGCAAATCGCAAACTTAAATCATAGCGCGAGCTAGCGCGCGACCCTTCCGGCGAATTTTCGTGACCGAAATTTACCGTCTCGTCTAATCGCTGTAAATTCAACTGTCGCGCGAAGGCCGTCCCGATATGAATTATTCGGTCCACCGCGACGAGAGGTGTGTACTTGTGTGTGTTTGTGTGTGTGTGTGTGGATAAGGAGGGGAAGGGGTAGAAGAGAGAATTCACACGACACCCAACGTAAGGAGCTCCGACCTTCCGATCGATCGATCGAGAGAGCCCAGCAACGCCTCTATAAACCACTCAGGCCCACCACGTCATATCGTTCAATAACAAATAATCCGTCTCGATCATCGATCGCTCGTCGGCCTCATTTGACACCATGTTCGATATCGCTCGTCGGAATTCCGTAGGTCTACTCGACTAACTTGCAAGGACGAGCGTGAACGGTAAATGAAACCAAGAAATGGTCGAATTGATATTCATTTTTATTATTAAAATTCATTACAAAAAATGAAAATACAGTAGAGTTCAAAAAGCTCGAATTGATACCATTATTTCTGCCTGTACTACTTTTATTTAGCACCTCGTTATTAGTTAATTAGTAAACAGTGCTCAAGAGTATGAAACATTTTTGCAAAAATGTTTGAATGATTTTTTGTTACCAAAAATGGAATCGTTACCATTGAAACGCATACAACTCAATAAAGTGTGTACACACGCTGTTTGAGTGGAAAAATGAGATCTGATAAGTGACTAGAAACGAAACCTGCATCAGTCTCGTATACACAATAATCAGATCGGAATTGAGTCAAACCATATTTTCATACATCACGAAATACTCAGTTCCTCAGAGTGCGCAAACCGATTCTCTTTCCGATTAGTTATTTATTCAATGGAATTTAATACAGTTCGAAGTTCAAACGAGAAATTAATCAAACTCCAACCGGGCTTCGGCTGATTCGTTCATTTAGGTTAGGTTTCATTCCGTATCGTGCGAAATTCAATCGCAATTTCTAAATTCTCGAAATTATACTTCGGGAAGCCACTGTCTGGAATTTTCGAATTTCATTTTTAGAACTCGAGCCGAGAAAAAAGAACGAACAGAAAAATAATCGATTACCGGAGTATCAATAAACACTATCTGTTCGTGTCGTAACGCGTACGAAAATCGTTTCCTCGCGCGATTCGCCCGGCCGAGGAAGACGAAAGAGCGAACGAGATGGATTCCACGAATCTCGGTCGCGCTCACGAGGCGGGAATCGTTATTTGCCATCGCGAGAACGATCGTCGTGGGTTTTCGAGTGGTTCGCCGGAATCCGTTAACCGCTCGCGTGGAGGCGCGCGCGTTTCCTTGATAATACATTGTTCGGACTCTTAGATTATCTCGAGCGCGTTTTGATATATATCCGTCTTTTTGACGCGCGGCAGTCGTCGTCTCGTTGCGATTACGAGAGGGCACGATAATTTTTTGCTCGACGAGTTTTCTCTCTCGTAGATCGTTCGTTGATCATGGACCAGTCGGGACGAGTGTCGAAGGTCAGTGTCGAGGGAAAGCGGGGAAAAATTTTCCGACGGATTTTCCTCTTGGGTTTTCCGAGAGGCAAAGTGCACCTATTTTCTCTTCTATCTCTCTCTCTCTCTTTCTTGCTTTTATGAAACGAGGCCGGGATACCCGTTGTGTTTGATCAGCGCGCAACTATTCGCGCCGCGACTCGCGTCGAACGTGTGCAACCTTATCGCGCTCGCGCTCGCCTCTTTCTTATCGTCACGTAGACGATTTTCGTCGATGAGATCTTAGTGCCTCGGTTTTTCTTCGACGTCCCGTTACACTTCTATTTTCCACCAGATCTATACACTAAGAAAAAAATTTTGTTGAATCAATTAAATGTACAATCGTATATTTTGTTGAGTGGAATAAAATCTCTTGAGTGAAAACGACATTCAACACATTTTTTCTTGGTGTACATATTTCTCGCGCACTCTGTACACTCTCACGCGAGAGGGTATTGTGAAATTTTGTCGAAAGACACTACAAAATTTTCAACTGGGTAACGATGAGAACTCGCGCCGAGATAACGTTGAGTGTGGAAAGTGTCTTCTGGAATTCAGATAAAAACGACACGATCCGAATGTAGGTAATGTGAACTCGACGAGTGAACAGTGAACCGGTGCAAAAAATTTAAACAACGCGCGGTCTTCGCCGATAAATGAAGAGTTCTCGACTTCTCTACGAGAGTACACAGTGATTCTCTTTTTTTCGTAGAGAGAGAAAGAGAAAGATAGAGAGATAGAGAAGAAAGAAGGACGGAACGCACGGCCGGTCTTATTTCCTCGTTGCTTATAGCGCTACTAGATTAAACTACCAATGTTCATACCGTTAGACTTTAGAGATAAGTTCCTCGATTCGAGCGTTCCCTTAATCTCGTTACGTAAATACCATGGGAGGCTCTCGAACGAGAGAGGAGAGAGAGAGAGAGAGAGAGAGGAGAGTAAAACTCAACCCCTCAACCCACTTCCGGCTGCTTTCTCTTCCGCTTTAGCGACTCTCACGCCACTGTCACTCTTCCCGTCTTTCTCCCACCCACTTTGCCTCCATATCTATCACACTCGCTCACGTGCACACGTACAGGCCCTCCCAGCCCCCTCCGGTAAATCTCTCCCGCATTCTCGTACGTCTTTGTTAGACACTCTGACTTCCACTTCGTCCTCTCCCTCTCTGTTCTCTCTTTCCGTCGACCCCCAAACCACCCTCTCTGATAATTTATATGATGCAAATATGACGTAGCCCTCACACCGTGTTATTGGCAGGCAAAGAGGGTCTCTCTCGGCGTCGGTGGCGCTTTGGTGGAGCTGCCTGCTGAACGAGGCGGATGGGCCAACCCCGTCGAGTTTGTTCTATCCTGCATCGGGTATGCCGTTGGCATCGGCAATGTTTGGCGTTTCCCTTACCTCGTGTATCGTAATGGCGGCGGTACGTATATCTATATAGATACCTGTGTGTCTGTGTGTAAGTGTGTATATACTCTATAGTGCACTGTATGTATATATGTACTCGGTAGAATCGGAGTACTCGCTCACGCGTGCCCTCGCGTGCCGTGTGCTATCCTCTCTACGTGTGTTACACGTATTTCAATCTACTGGGCGATTCAAGTAACCGAATTTAACTCTAACTAATGCTGTTAAGCCAGAAGATGTTCATTTCGAAGGTATTCCGGCACTCGGGAATGCCTCTGGAAAACGAGTTGTCGATCTCAAGAATGTATTCGAAGTTGTGTGGACGTTGGCAGAAACAGTTTTATTTTTTAACGCTCGTCAACTTATCCAACAAGCTGATCGGATTTTATTTTTATTGTAATTCGTTGCAGCGATAGAAAAATTTTGTACGTAGTTTTTTTTTTCGCATCAATTATACTGCAATCCTTGAATCGTCCTATATGCACGAGCATGTCGTACACATGTAGGTGTGTGTACACTCTATCACTCTCCTCACGAATAATCCTCGGAGTGAAGCGCCACTCGAATCGGTCGCGATTCCGAAAGCTCGATCTTTCATCCAGATCACGGATCGGGAGCCTTCCAACGTGCTGTGTGTTACGCGTAAGACTTTTCCGCGCTGTATACGCGCGACCCTAATCCAAAAGAATGCATTCCGTTTTTACGTCTCTTCTCCCGCAATCCACTCGTCCCGATATTATTCGAATTCACAATGAAGGGATGCGACGAATTCCACGAGCTTCGACGATTTTACGATTTTTTTTCTTATACGATGACTCTATGTGGTTAACATGATACGCTGAATTTAACATTACACTCAGAAAAAAATGTTGAAGCAATATAAACGATTTCATCGAACTGTTGAAGCATTTTGGCAGTATATGAATACATATTCAATTTATTAGAATAATTATTATAAAAGCGATTATTTCTTATACGATAACTCTTCATGGTTAAAAATGACATGTTGAGTTTAACATTACACTGATAAAAAATGTTGAACAAATTAAATACACAATCATATACCGCCGAGAATATATTTAAAATGGAAAATTTATTGGTTGATTTAACTCAAAACATCCTCTTGGCAGCACCGGCAGTACGCGTAAAATTTTATGCTCAAATTACCAAAACATTCTCCTGTCGAACGGAATTAGTCGACATCGTGTAGCATTTCCGGATACGTTCGAATTGTAAAACCGAAACTCTCGGATAGGGAGAGTTGTAAAAATTCATACGCGCGCGGTAGGATTTTTCCTCGTATGTGGGGTTGAGAACAAAATCGGATGCTCGCGGATATCCGATCAGCGAACATTACGCGAGGAGAGAGAGGAAGATAGAGAAAGAGAGGACCGGAGAAGACCCCCAGGAGCGTGGACTTATATACCAGTCTGGTACAATCGCGGAGCTGGTAGCGTTCTTCGACCGTCGCGCTCGCTCGCGAAGAGCATCGTGAATATGTAGCCAAACCGTAGTCGAGGAATGGAAGTATTATTGGATACCGGAAATACCTCGCGCAGTCCGTGAAACTTTTGTGTGCGTCGACTCCCGTAACTTATTTCCTCCCCTCCCCCGCGTCCCCGTCTCCACCTACGCTTTTCCACTTTCACCCCACTCGCGCTTTATCCTTTTTCGTAATACCATTCGCGAGGCGGGAATGCGCGAGACGAAGTTTGTCACGTGACTCCCGTGAAAGCAACCCGACGCGATATTTAATACTTTAGTAGGTGAGCGGTATGTTCGCGGGTGTATGAAAATAGAGTATCCGACCGAATTCGAGAGTTATGCGTGATTAATGTATTTTTGTGTTTCGTACGCAAACTCGGCTCTCGAAATAACCACTGGGAATTGTCGAAATGATTAATTCCCGGTTATGAAATTTTTGACCTGCCCCGCGTAGCTCCCAGACGGTCGATTTTCAGATAGGAAAATTCGTCTATTCTTCGTAATCGAGTAATGGCTTCGGTGTCACGCGCGCGTAGACAAATATCGCTCGAGTGTTCGCGCGCGTCACAGAGGCTCTCGATTGTTTTGAAAATCTATTGACAGTATAATTGATGTACCGCTCTGAAATATAAAAGAATTTTCTGGCGGTCTCTCGATAAATTATTTGCGCACCGGTGACATCACAAATATCACAATCGACACTTTACGCTCCATGTGACGAGATTATGAAAAATTAAATATTTGAAAACGCTTCTCGATACAGCATCGACGTTTTCATAACACGGGCACTCGAATCGCTCGAATTAATCACTGATTAGGAGATTTGGAATCAATCAAATTTCAATATCAATATTTTCGTTCGTCTGCTCGATGTACCTAGAATGTTTAACAAATGTTTGGTCAACAGGTGCGTTCCTGGTGCCGTTCGTTCTCATGCTCATTACCATGGGACTGCCAATATTTTATCTGGAGCTAATCGTGGGTCAATATTCCGGCCTCGGACCCAACGAGGCCTTCTCCAGAATGGCACCGGCCTTCACTGGTTTGGGTTACTGCACTCTCGTGGTCATAGCGCTGGTGACAATCTACTATATGGTCATCGTTTCGTGGACGTTATTCTACACTTTCGCGTCCTTCTTTCCCACTCTGGCGTGGGCGTCCTGCGACAATCCATTCAACACGGATAGTAAGTGTTCTACAATTTCAATTTTCCAAGAATTTCCCGCACATAAAACGTATCGTACATCGTGTTGCGAAGATAATAAATCAGAAGTTAAATGAAATTCGATATCGAGGTTTCAAGATATTGGCATACGAGATAAAACTCCGGTTAAATTGCGAAACCGATTGTTCGATTTTCCCGATGCAATTTTTTTGCAGATTTCACTTTGAATTTGTACGTAGGGCAAGTCGAATTTGGTCTACGCGCTAATGGACTCGAATCTGCGAACCGCAAAAGTTTTATTAGGACAAAAATACCGACGATTTAAATTCTCGATTATAAAGCCTCGACAAAGGGCGGTCGGAATTTTAATTTTGCAACTCGGACATTCCGTGGATCTCAATTTCTCTCTCTCTCTCTCTCTCTCTCTCTCTCGTATAATTTGTTTTACGTTATTTACTCGGGTCTCTCCCTTTCCTGAAAAATCCACGGATTTCCCGATTCGATATTTCAAAGACCCGCAGCGCGCAATTAAGAAAAACCGAATCAAAGTGATACGAGCGCGGCGTGATTTCATGAAAAATAAATAGGGAGCAGATTTATCACGAGTACCGAAAAACACTATCGCAGTTTCAGCACCGCGCCGACAAATGTAAACTCATCTGTAGATCGCGTTTTTCGATTACACGAATCGGTGCGTTTCGCTATCGCAAAAATATTGGTTGTACGTTATTTCTCTCTTTTTCCCTCCCATCTATATATATATATATATATATATATATATATATATGTGTGTGTTTTTTTTCATTTTGCACTTGAAACGCGGAACGGCCGGTTCCAATTTTTTCGTTTATCGTCGCGTCGATTATACCTACCTCTCTCGTTTTATCTCTCACTCTCTCGCTTCGACTCCACTCGTACGCGCGCCGCGTGCACGTACACGCCGCGAATAACGAAGATGAATCGTTATAACAAAGCGCTATTGATTTTGGGTTATTTATTTTTCTCATGAGCGCAGATTGCTACAGCGGTATCGAGGATATTCGCTGTCAGGAGGAGTCCCATCAGACGGAGATATACTTCAACAGGAGCTGCGCCCTGATTAAGGACGTGTGCACGGGATTCGGATTTATCGATGGCAACGTCACGCACTGTTACAACGATAGCAACGCAACGGCGCTGCGTTATCTCTACGACAGAGTTTTATCGTCCGAAGAATATTTCAAGTTAGTACTTATCGCATTTCTTGAGTTACGTATTATCGTAAAGTGTATAAGATTACTTTTAATACAGTACAACACAATCGAACTACATTATATGCTATGAAATAATTATCAAATTAAAATGCATAATTATATCCTATGAATTAATTGTTAATTTTTTCTGGAAATTTTAGAGAATTTTTGAATTTGAAATTTTATTGCTTGTGATTCTCGCAGCGGAGGGATCGAGAAATGAAATATCCCGCTGATTTTTCTACGTGTTTGCAGTGACTATGTGCTCGGAAGACGGGGCGCCACGTGGGAGAACTTTGGCGGCATACGATGGGAGCTTCTCGGCTGTCTGACACTCGCCTGGATAATCTGCTACTTCTGCCTCGTGCGGGGCGTACAGTCGATCGGGAAGATCGTCTACTTCACCGCTCTGTTCCCCTACTTTGTTCTACTTGCATTGCTCATTCGCGGTAAATCGATCTCAAACTTTTATCTTTCTCTTTCCTCGCTAAAAATAAAAACGATGACGAACGACGGCGTTCGTGTAGACTTAATAATTATTTGAGATAAAAAATCATGCAACTGAATAATTTCTACACAGAGAGAAAATCACACGATTAATTACTTTGAAAACATCGTAATTTTTGTTATTGAACCAGAAAGGAATTCACGATTTGATATTATGTAAATTTTTGTAAACAAATACCACTTAGCGTAGCACAAAATCTTTTAGATAGTAATGAAGAGAAAAATGTTAAGATAAAATAGTTGACCAGTAGTTGCAATATCGCAATGAATCATCATTTTTCAGATAGTATTAATTACAGAAATCTTGTTAACGATGAATCATTTTGAAATCGTTATTATTGTTAAGAATGCGAGTCTTAATGTTATTATCGTAATTTTTCGTGTGATTTTTCCGTGCAGATAACGGGAATATTTGTCGTTCGCTGAACGACAAATATTCGACCCGATCGAATATTATTCGGCATTCGGTACGCCTTCTTATCCTCCGGTGCCCTCGACTCGAACGTAGCGAATCTCGAAACGCGAAAATCTGACGATTTACGGCCAGCGCGCCGTAAAACACGGATACGTATATTTTACCGTCGAATTCGCGAGAGGGGCGGAGGAGCGAAGGGGTTGGAAGAGGTTATCGCGAATACAATAGCCTCCCGGCGTAGTCCGATGTCAGACGCGGAATTAGCCGTGCGTTCGTCGACTCTCGGCCGGACGTGAAACGTCGCGAGGTCGAAGTGGTGCGCTCGTACGTGCGAGACGTGGCTCGAGTGTGCGCGTACACACGCGCGAGAGTAGGGGGATGGAAAATAGTCTGTTACGGTGGCCTCGTCACTGTGTTTACGACGACGGCCATCGTAAATCGCGTTACGATGAACGGTAAAATTTCATTCCAACCCCCTCCCTCACCTCCCCGTCCGTCGCGCACCGAGAAAAATAAAAGCGTATGTATGAGCCATTGTGTTCATACAGCCGCATGAATTATACCGCGACGTTCTCAGCCAGGAGTACGACGTTCGTTAACATTCAGCATTGGGAGAGGTCGCTCGTTGGTAATCGAGAAAAATTATGCGCCGAGAAATCGATACCCTCGTCTCTCTTTCGGGATTTGAAAATACAAACTCGGTTAGTATGGAAACTACGAAAATTAGTTGAAATATTGAAAGCTCGAGCAATGTTTGCCTTTGTGGAATTTTTATTTTATTCAAATGTTTGTTTTCTTTTAAATTCGAAAAAGGGAATGAAAATTAGAGGTGGTATGACACAACGCAAACACGGTAACACGTATAGGCGAGTCAACAAAAACTTTTGCCAACAAAACGGTTCGGTGAAAAACAACATTTTCCGTTTTTATCCTATTCCCGGGCTTCTTTATTTTCCATTCGGAGATCGCGGGAGGGGAGACGAATAACGCGCGTATACCGCAGTCGCATCACGATCGCGATCCTTTCCTTCCGCAATGAAATATTGACTCCGCGCGGGAAAGCTCGGCTGGGTGGCGTGCGCGCGCGCGCGCGAGCCCGCGAAATCGACGTATGTCATTCGAAAACATATTGGTCACTGGCCCGATCGACAGATATTTCCCGCTATGAATATTTTACGAGCGTTAGAGAGCGTGGAAAATTTTTTAAAATCGCGAGCGAAGCCGCCCCTCCGGGGTTTTCCTCCCCTCGATCCTCCTTATCATCCCCTCCCACCTACCCTCGTGTACGTGGGGCCACTCGTAGCGCCAAGTGGCGTAAATTCGCTGCTCGATTGGCGAGGAAAGCGAATAAATATACGTTCGAAGATATATATTTCACGTCACCCTCGATTCTACCTCACCCTACCTCTCTTTCTCTCGCTCTTTCTTCTCGCTCTTTTTCACCCTCGCGTTCTCGTCGTCGTCCAGCCGCCACTCGACAGTCAAAGGGCCCTTACGTTATTGCCCACTTGTTTGAATAATACATCCCTTAGCCGTTCTGCTCTTTTCCTTCTCTCGACGCGATTTCCCACGGCGACCAATCGCCGAGTAGTTGAAATAACGTATTACGCGTACGTAGGGGGAGATTAGTATTGTCGGGGATGAAGAATCGTTGTTTCTCTCGATTTTTCCGATCTCGCTTCAATTTCGGGACGAATCGGAGGATTCCCGGGTCTCGCGCCGCTCGTTCCCGTCCTCAAGATTCCCTCTATCGGGCGCGCCTTATCTCGACTAACCTCCCCTATCCTCCGCGACTTTACCCTTGGCGTGAGCTCGATACCGGACAGGAATAAGAATGCACTCGCGGGATACGATAACGTTAGAAACACGTACGAATGAACGCTTATACGGGGCGAGGAAAAATATCGGTTTTCTCGGCGAATTTCACCGGCTCGCGTTTGTTTCGAGCGTCCTTGAACGCGAAGTCAAGGTTAATAACAAAATCGAATGAATCTGCGTGGCAAATCTCATTTAAAATATCGATAATTATCGGGTTTCACTTATTGGAATTCTGTTCTTCAGAATTAAGAACAATGTCAAGTTTGATATTCCTTCACTGAAAATAAGAATTGATTGAACTTGCTCAATATTTAGTTTATATTCATCAAGTATATTCAATTAAATGTTTGTCAAACTAAAAAATACTACATTTTAAACAGTATTTCTCAATTCTGAGTAATAATTCGTTTTAGCGAATTCATTTACTTCTACATTTTCAAATAAATATTGAGTAGATTCAACAAATTTTTCTCGCTAAAAGTACTGAAACTTTTTTTCGCTTTATACGAACATGTATACACATTTACACACGATAGCAAAGGATCACTCACTCACCAGGACAATTGCGCAGGTGTTACCCTCGAAGGAGCGAGCTACGGGACGCTATGGTACATCACGCCAGAGTGGTCGACACTAACGAAAGCGGAAGTCTGGGGTGACGCTGCATCGCAGATCTTTTACTCCCTCGGGATCGGCTGCGGATCCCTGATCACGCTCTCCAGCTACAGCAACTTCACGAACAATTGTCACAGGTCGGAATCTTTTTATTTATTCCAAAACAAACTTTTCAAATACAAGCCCAATATGAACTTATTCGCACTGGCTAACGTATGAGGTGATTTTTTTTAAATATTTTATTTTAAGTCGCTATGTAACATCATACGAGGTAATTATTTTAGTGTACAAAAATAACTAGCATTGTGTGTACTAGTTAATTCGCAATGTTGGTACAGTCACCTCAGTTGAAAGCTTCACTGCTTTACTTGTAAAATAATTCTAGTCATTTTTTTTTACCATATTTTTTTTATCGTTCTACGTTATAGCTCACTGTTATTCATCAATTATCCGAAATGTGAGATAAACACTAAGAGAAATGCCTTCCGAGGCGACTGTACATCCGATCACCCTGGAACAAAAATTATACTTTCCACATTACGATACATATATGTACGCGTGTTTATCGATCGTAACGAGAGCGCGCTTTATTTGCGATGGCGGTTGGTCACGTTAACCGCCCGATTTGCGCGCTATGTCATCGTTAAGCCGTCCCTCTGATTTGCGTCGAGATTGCGGATTGACAGAATGCTCGTGAGCTCACGATGATGCATAATACCCCCGGTATCAGGCTCGTGTAACATCCGTTGGTGTCGTCCGATCGGTCCAGCCCCCGCCGGCTGATCCACCCCCTCCCCCCTAAGCCCCTTACCCTTTTGCACCAATGACGCACTCACCCTCGCCTGTATACAGTCAAACGCTACGATTTAACGACAAATGCGTTTTGACGTCGACACACGACAGACCGGACTGCGCGAATCGAACGATCAATCCCAACCCACCTCCCTATCGCCCCCCCTTCCCCCCAAAAATTCTCATAACAACTGCATTTTCGACGGCTGTTCCAGGCGTTTCCGTTTGTTACCATAAACTATACATACAGTTGAAAATGGTGTGTGTCCACACACAATTTTTTTGTAATTTTAACAAATTTTTCAAAGTTAGAACATTCAAAGCTAGTTTGTCGATTAGTCCCCCGAGTTTCGATTGAAATTTATTATTCGAAAAGCCAGTTCCAATTTCGTGCGATACAATCTCTGGTAATCATAACGAAGTAAAAAGTATTAACGTTTGAGCCTGTCATACGATACACTTGACGTTATCGCGCGATCGTCGATACGGCGGGTATAAATCTCATCCGTGGCATTGTCCTTATAATTACTTCATTATGCCGTCCCATTAGATGGGAATTAAATTTCTGATAAAATTACGCCGCGTACATGTACCGGTGAACGTTATCGCCGAAAAATTCTTATTACAGCCTGTTATCTCTAACGAAGTCAATTCATTTTGCACCTAAATGGTCCTTCTTTTTTTTTTTTTTTGTCCAATGGGTGGAAATTTTCTTCGCTAATTAATTTATTTCTCACAGGGACGCGATATTCGTGAGCCTGACGAATCTGTTCACGTCGGTGTTCGCCGGTTTCGTGATATTCTCCGTGATGGGGTTTCTGGCTCAGCAGATGCGTGTGCCGATCGACGAAGTAGTCAAGAGCGGCACGGGATTGGCCTTCATCGTCTATCCGGAGGCCGTCGTGCGTATGCCGCTGCCTAATCTGTGGGCCGTCCTCTTCTTCTTTATGCTCTTCATTCTCGGTCTTGGCAGTCAGGTGAGTTGGTGTATCTTCTGAGGGAAAATATACATATATAGGGGACGAAAAAGAACAAAATCGAGAACGAAAAAAGACAGAAATTCATCCCTCTTTTATACATGAAGAATCTTTACCGTCTCGTACAATTCAATCTCCGACCGGGGTGCTCTCACAACAATGAACCTTAGGAAAAGAAGATTCGCCAAAGGGGAGAGCGAGAGAGAGAGGGAGAGAGAATGAGAAAGAGAGAACGTGAAAAGAAACGGCGAGAGAGAAAAGGGACGAACATACATATATTTATATATTTATATACATATATATAACGAAAGACGACTTCTGGCTTGCATCGCGTAAATTCCAAGACAACATTCCGCGTTATGAAAACGCTCCGTTCATCCGCATGAGAAAGAAGGGTGAATGCAGCGAGGGGTGGGGTGAGAGAGGAGGAGGTTAAAACGGGAAAAAAAGTTTTACGTCTGATCTGAGCACGGCTAAGAAGACGGTATTCATGCAGCCTCAGAGGAAAACGATCTCTCTCTCTCTCTCTCTCTCTCTCTCTCTCTCGAGTTTTCTCTTTCATATTTGTCAAAAAAGCTGGAGGCGAGAATGCGAGTGGCCGCAATCGTCTCGCGCGTTACTTTTACATCGCGTGTTATACGGAGGGTAGTGATATAAGAGAAAGAGAGAGAGAGAGAGAGAGAGAGAGAGAGAGAGAGAGAGGATTTGGTTGAGTGTACACGGGGCATAAATGTGGGTGAGGTAGAAGTAAATCAGCGGAGATTCCCTCCCTTTTTTTTTTAAAGGCAATTAAGGATCTCGTCCGATCGGATATTACGTCGTTTCGTTTCCACCGGAAATCCGAGTGGGCTCTCGCTGAGAGGGCAAGTGAGAAAAAGAGAGAAGAGGGAGCGAGAGAGATGTCCGTTGAAAATAAAACCGCGAGACCGAACCCCGGGTGCTTTACGGCCTGGTTCTCTTTCTCGCTACTCGCGCTCTTAATTACCGTCCGTACACCTTCGGCCGTCTCGAACCTCCTTCTGGCTCTCTCTCTCTCTCTCTCTCTCGCTCTCTCGCTTGCTCATTCACTCCTCTCGCTTCTTTAGTGTTCCGTACGCGACCGCTATATATATACGCCCCTTGTGGTAATTAAGACGTAGGCCGTAAGGACCGGGGTAAAAAAGAAATAACACGGCAAAAACCGTTTTCATTGCTATGTGTACAGTAAGGGTGGTTTTATATCTGCTCTCGCGATTTCGAATTTAAGAGGGGATCCGGGCTTTTACGAGACTCGATTCTCACTTAGCGAGTTGAGTGCAATCGGGTTTTGCCAAAAGTGATAAGATTTGAAAATATAATACGTCGGGCTCGCAAACTCCTTAGCAGTCTGAAGAGAAAATACCTTCTGAAAATTTTTCTATTTACTGTTTGAAAATGGTACTTAAGGATTTTCAAGGTCGCTGTTTATGAATTTAATATTGAAACGCTTGTTCACAACCCATTCTTGAACATTTTTTTACTCGGTCAACGTATAAACTCTTTTGTAGAAAACGCTTGAAAAAAATAAAAATGACAAATAGCGATACACGAAAACTCAATGTTACAATTTTCACTGGAACTAGTTTAATTTTAACATTCCAGAACGTTATATTGAATTCAGTTTTAATTCAGCATTTTTAACATCGTTATCATTCACCTCGATAATTGAGAAGTATATCAGTTCTAAAAATTGTAATATCGAGAATCAATTTTTCGCGTTATACGTCACAAGAAATTAAATAACGTATACACTTTACCCGATCCATTCTCATGAACGGTCAAAATTCGTAATAATCAGATCGAATGAAAACTCAACGCACAACTTTATTAAGAAAGAAACGGCTCGAAATTCGATTCAAATCTTACTACAAGAAACAGCCTGGTAACTGAATGAGATCGGTCTGAATAAAACTCGGCGAATTATAAGATCCGTGGCGAAATAACTTGGGCAACAACTTTATGGCGAGATGAAATTAGATCTAGCAGGAATCAGGTTTACGAGGTCCGAATAAAGACCTTGCGGGGCTAATTGCGAGATCGGATTGAGACGATCTGTGGGCGCTGTGCGCGAGATTTATACGCTTTTTTTTTTCTTTTACGATGCAGTTCGCTGGCGTGCAGGCGATAAGCGCGGCGATACTCGACTCGCGGCCGGAGCTGAGGAAGAACGAGTGCTGGGTGATACTCGGCATATGCGTCACCTGCTGGCTGATGGCGATACCGATGATCTTCGACGGCGGTATTTACCTGTTCACGCTGATGGACTGGAACACCGCGTCCTGGGCGATACTATTGATCGGCGTGGCCGAGGTCGTATTGGCTTCCTGGTGCTACGGCTGCAACAAATTCCTCCGCAACATCGCCGAAATGCAAATGAAGTTTGGCCGTGTGTTGCGCTGTTACTGGTGGCTCAGCTGGGTCGTGCTCGCGCCTATC
>NCVS01000408.1:0-15749 GCA_003055095.1 Goniozus legneri
ATATGTATTACTAAGTTATTTAAATATATCATTATAAATATTGTTATAATAATATAATTAAAAAAAAATGAAATATCAATAATATAAATTTCTTCAAAAATTAACTTCATATTTTAGATATAATTTTTTTTTATTAAATGTAATAAGTATATAAAAACATGGTCACTAATATTATACATTAACAAGTATAAGGTGTTCGTGAGTTCTTTGATCTCACAATTTCAAGATCAATGTTCTGTTCTAGGCCAGAGGTATTGAATTTTTTGTTTTGTAATCATTAATACTCTTTTATCATAAAAACTTTATGTAAAATTTCAGTCGCTCTGTGGGTACCATTATAAAGCTCTTAACAGGCTAGTCCTAAAGCCACAGTCTTCAGCATACATATTTATCGAACCCAAAAAATATTGTCACAATATAATATCACAAATTTATTGCTCATTAATAGGCGTTTTGAATCTTAACGCCATAGGTATTTTCATAACCCCCTTTTCTTTGCATTTGAGCTTGAAGGCAAGATAATTGCGAGGCATTCATATCCAGATCTCCACTACTAATGTGAGCAGTATGACGGAAATTAGTTGGAGCACCGATCATACTACGATCTAGTCTATGTCTACGTGGTCTTTGTCTCTCGTTATGATTTCTCTGTTTATTTAAACAACAAGAGAAACACTGTATCCATAATTCTCCATTACCTGCCATTATAAAATTATTTATAGTTTGTTGAAATATGGAATGAACAATTTCAACCGTTCCAATGAAAAGAACCGAAAGATATAATTCTTTCAAATAACACCAATAAAAGATCAAATATATAAAAATCTGAGACAACGCATAATGGCAGTGACTTTTCTTGGTAACCTGAAAAGAAGAACAAGAATTACCGAAAATATCAACCTAATTATTTTGCATACATTGAGGATATAGTATGATCTACAAATATCCAAATTTAGGTTATAAATATATCAGAAATGTAGCTTGAATTGTTCATTTTCTTTTTAAGCAAAAGCTTTCATTATTTACAAGTCAACCAATTTGAATCTAGATTTTAATTAAATTCAAACTGACATTAGTAGAAAAAAAGCAATCAATGTTGAATATTATATGTTTATTTAAATTTCATTGATCAGAAATTCTTAATTTCAAACTTATAAATGAACATACCTGCTCATAAGATGAGTCATAGAATTTTTGAATTTGACCTTTGTCGGTAATGTTTATCTTATGTCTCGAAAGAAAGTGACTCACAATCAATATCTTCCACAAATTTTCACGGCTGTTCGTTGATCCAGCAAGTTTTTGAATATTTCTAATAAAAATTATGAAAATAAACAAATAGATAAGTACAAAATAAAGTAAAAGTTAATTCAAAACGAATTCATAATATTGTTGTTGTAAACAAGGAGAGGTGAACAAACGAGTATGGCAGTCAATAAGTTCAAGACGCGTAACGACAGGGGTCGCGAAAAATTTCAGGTTATTGAAATAGTTACGGACTGAATTCTAAACAAATATGAATACTGAGAGTGTACTATTTAAACTTTTAATGAAAAATAAAAAAATTTAAAGAATGTTATCATTTTTTAATTATCATTTTATCAAATTAGCATCAGTTTGGTTCCCGAAATTTTTAACAATGAATTACAACGAATTTTATTTAATATACTCACTTCAACTCGGTTGGAGGTCGAAAACCGCTATAACCTAATTTTTTTCATCCTTGTGTTAACCATTTAAATGTTTTTTTTTTGACAGAGTTACAAAAAAGTTTAATACAATTTCATATCAGTGTTTCGATCGAAAAAAATCCTCGTAATAATTTTCTCGAACCGGTAAGTTTTTGGTATGAAAAAAATGCGAAATTTATTCTTATTTCGTAGAGACAGCGAGCGGTAAAAACACAAGGAGAAAGAGAAGATCTATGACGGATTTATAATGATCATCGTACGGGCGCGTGTGAGTAAATCGGCCAATGATGCCGCGCGATAAACTCATATTGTTTGTCGAATAACGGAGTTTAAACTAGGAAACAAGAGAGCATTAAAGATTCCCGGGTTGCTATCTAGCGAGTAACTATCCATCTGGATTATGGGATTAAGTGCAGCTTTTACACGTAAATTTCTGAGAACGCGATAGCCCAGTAATTTCAGTTTTTGCTATTAAAATCTAAAATTTTATTTTATGATTTACATTTTTTATAAAAAAATTTTTGGGTAGAATTTTTAAACAGCGAAAGGAAAAAAAATTGAACAACATTCTCGAATCCAATAACTTTATTTGTAATCTCAAAAGTATGTCATTGAATTATAAATTAGGAAATATCTTCAGCTAAACTTGCACTAGCGTTAGGATATCCTTTTTTTTAATATGTATTTACAAAATTTTCTGCATTGCCTGTATGAATATTAGATTTGAAATTTATCTTCAGTTTGCCATGCTCGGTAAATTTACTAATTGAATAATTCAATAAAATTTCATTCTCCTTAATCGTAACTGTTATAGCTGAACAGTAATATCGAAAAAATGAATATCATTTACGATAATTTTATGTTAATTGAAAATAGATCTATCCGTTGAATTTTAGAACATTTTGTACGAGCTTGGCACGTGCATTCGAAGTGTTAATCGCGTATATCCAAGGATTAGTCTGGTCGACCGATGTTTTAATGGATTTAACAAACGCGCCACAGAAGAACCTATTCGAGTTTTATGCGCATTCGTATATTGAAAGTTATTAGAATTATCACAGTCTGTATATTTATAGCTTAAATCTCTAATAGTTATCTAAACTTAAATAGCCAAAACGTTGCATTATTTTTTTTTAGTAGTTCCCTCCAATCAATTTTTTTTTATTTTCAATACTCTATTAAAATAACGCTTCTTCTCGTCAAAATTAACGTCTCCGTTTTGTTTCGTGGACGGCAAAAAAGAAAGAAATCCTGTTCGTCGAATATGAAAGAATGCGAAAAAGTGTTATCGCGACAGATAAAAATTGGCAAACTCTTCGAACGCTGGGATTTAATGGATCTGAATTATTCGTCGAGAATAACAAATTATAACACAACAATTTATGCGTTTGTTCGTGTATTCGTTTTACAATTACTTTCAAGCGGTTATAAAAATTTTCCCTTCGGTCGTATCGCGCGTTCCTTACACAGAACATTTTTTCTCAAAAGTTTATTGCACTGCGTTGAAATTATATCAATAAATTGTATTGACTGCATAATTCATTTCGGTAGATAAAATAAAAATCTCTATAGGATTGTTATTTTTCAATTTCATCAAGAAAGCAGTACGCCGTTGTACAACAACGTATACGATATTCATACATTATTCAATGAATCCGAGTGCGTACCAATGAAACAATCTCTCTCGTACGAATAACGTAATAATCGACTACAATTAATTAATATTAGACATAATCTTTTCCTTTTAGTTCTGTATTTACAGCTTAATTAACCTCATATAAAACGTCATGCGTTAAAAATTGCGTTTCCTTTACATTCTTATTTACATAAATAAGGAATATTCTCTTAACACTGTAAATTACGGCCTCAAAAAGTAAAATCGTAAGTTGAAGATTTTCAATTTCTTACTGGTTGCGTCCTTTCTCCCCCTCGTGTTATCTACAACGTAGTAACGCAAATACAAAGTTTATACAAATACTTAAGCGTAAGAAATAAAACGATCGCTCCGTTCGAAGATTTTTACGTAGGACTACACACACTCTCTCTCTCTCTTTCTTTCTCTCTCTCTCTCACCCTCTCTCTTTCTCTCGCTCATACAAACACGTCCACGGTTAAAATAACGAGAATAGAAAATGGTAAATCAGTCATCGAAAGTCAATATCGTTCTCAGAATTGATCAATTGGCAACTGCATCGAGACATAATTCTTTTTCTCTCTCTCTCTTTCTCTGCACCTCTGATACATTTCATTTTTGGCTACAGAGGAGAGGACAGTAACGTGGAACGTTTGGATCGAAAAACGAAAACGAGTTTATCGCGCGAATCCGAGAAAATCGATGAGACGGTCGTTCCAATCGTGCAGCCAATGCGAGGGCCCGTGAGGAGGCTGACGTTGCTTGCAAGGATTGACGTCGTTCTCCGGTGGCATGTACTCTTCCCCTCGGATGCAGAAGTAGCTCTTTATCGGGCTACGGCACATCGGACAGCGGTCCAGCTTGCCAAAGCAAGAAGCGCAGATGCACGTATGCCTGCGAAAAAATTGACAGAATTAAAGATAATTTCTTTATAAATTGACATGAGAATTTAATTAAGTATATCAGGTTTAACCCTTTACTGCATTAATTGGAAAAAATAGATTTATTAATAACAATAAGACAATAAAAGGAAACAAACCATAGACAATTTTTTTGCTATTATTGCTAAGTATATATGTGATGGATTAAAATAGTTTGAATTATTTTATAATACATTGAAAATAAAGATTTGTTGAATTTACTTGTATACGTACAATCAAGTACATTAAATAAAATATATTTTTGAGTGAAAGATACTAATTTAAACAATATTTCTTTATACTAAATAATAATTTATTTCATCAAACAATATATTTATTTGTATATTCCTAAATTAAATAGCCTGAACAAATTTTTATTTTCATTGTACTTTATAACCGCAAGATATAGGGCCATATGAGGTAAAGGGTTAAAATTCAGTAAGCTCAAACTTCGAATTCGATCGAACAAAGGAATTCTCGGAAGCCAACGGAGAAAATTTCTTTCGCGTTCGCGGAGGACGACACCTCCTCGCTCCCCGGCCAATCGAAATTCACAAAATTTTCCTTTCGCCGTCTGACTAATATATTCGGAACTCAAAATCTCGCCGCGTGTCTTGTTTTATTCATGACGTAGTCGTTAGTGTCTCCCCGGCGTGTAAATACCTTTTCGGCGCTGGACCCGCTGCGCGCAAACACTCCTGTCAACTTTTGCAGACGTAGGTTGAAAAAAAAAAAAAAATTGTCCTCGCGGCAGTTTTCGATTGATCACAAAGCCCGAGATCGAAAAATTTTTGTACTTCCGTCGCGGGGAGAATAAAAACAGCCCTGTTTACTCGATTATTGCGTGCAGCAGCGAGAGAGAGAGAGAGAGAGAGAGAGAGAGAGAGAGCAAAACCATTTTCCGCTAAATGTCAATAAGTCGCGTGCTCGATGAATACTTAAAAATAAAAACGAATGGAGCCTCATTTGTGTCACAGGCATCTGCGTCGATTAATCTCGCGCTGCTATGATTTCTGCGCTAGAACGGTAGTTTATACGAGATTCCGCGTTATCCAAGGCAAACCGGTAACCGGGATACACTACTTTTCTTGTGTCGGGAAAACCTGGGTGAGACCCTTGCACCGGTTCAAACACAGTTTTCATTAGCCTACGTTAATTGATATCGCGACGAGTGAAGAGAAAACAGAAATTGTCTCATCGTACGTCAAATTCCACGAATAGACTGAGAAAAAATGTCGAACCAATTAAATATGCAATCCTGAACTGCCAAGAGGATATTTTTTTGAATGGAGTGAAAATCTTTCGTATGAATATTAGTGTGACTAACACTTAAATAAATGAAAGAAAAAAAATATTAATTTGACAATTTTGGCAGATTGAACGATTTCATCGAACTGTCAAAATATCGACTTCGGAGTACATATATGGATGCACATTTAATTGATTCAATGAATTTTTTTCAGTGTATGGATGAACAGATCTGGTGAAACAGATTAGAATAATTGAAGGATAATTCTGAATATTCTCGTTAACAAGTACATTGTAGTAATGGATCAATTATTAAACTTCTCTGAGTTCAATAATGACAAACAAATGATATCA
Source organism: Goniozus legneri (assembly GCA_003055095.1). Taxonomy (NCBI): domain Eukaryota; kingdom Metazoa; phylum Arthropoda; class Insecta; order Hymenoptera; family Bethylidae; genus Goniozus; species Goniozus legneri. Next base: position 5,847 of record NCVS01000408.1, read on the forward strand.
TGCAGAGCAAAACATCGGGTTGCACTTGAAATAAAAAGTGGCAGTTTGACTCATTCTCAACAACATTAATGACCAATTGAAATTAATTTCTGGTCAATTATAGATAATGGCATAATTCCTCATAAAGATTAGGCTAGTTCTGGTTTTTTTTTCTGGATCGATAAAAAGAATGAAGGAATTAATCCTCTACTGCATATGACTTCATATATGGTATTGCAGTTTGATTCAATTTTATTTATTTTATGACTATTTAACTATTTTGATATATTTAGCAATGAAATGTAAAAAAATTGTCTCTGATTACCTAAGTTTTTTTTGGTTTCTTTTTTTTTTATTATAAAATGTCTTATTGTTATCAAATAAAATTGTTTCCACCAAAACAATTTTTTTCAATTAATTCATGCAGTAAAGGGTTAAAGTATAGATTAGAATTATTTTGGTAGTCTCATGCCAAATTTGCAGTGCACGTGAACTGGAAGGTCCAGGCGAACTGTGTGCACTGGTTCGATTCTTTACCTGCAGGGTAAGAGGGCTCTTGAGAGCGGAAAGTATTGACAAACGACGCATAGTTGCTCGCCGGCTGAATTCCAGAGCGATCCCTCGGGATCGCCAGCTCCGGATGCCACCAGGGCACCTCTGCCTCCAGTGCCGTTGTTGTTGCACGGCTCGGCGAGTGCCAGAGCTGGACCGAGACCCGACGAGACGTCACTCTCGTCATAATTTGTCGAGTTTCCGGTTGCCAGGTACAGTTGCTAAAAACATACAATTTGATTTAGTCTTTGTTGAATCTTTGTTTGTTTGTTTAGTCTTTGTTTTTGTTTGTTTTTTCTTTGTTTGTTTATTTAGTCTTTGTTTATATTTGTTTGTAAACAAAAATTTGTTCGATATTTCGAAATGAGTTAACTAGAACAATTTTTATTTTCACTGAATAATATTTTTTAAACATTTATCAATAATTTATTAACCAACTTCCGCAATGTGTATATTCAAGGATCAACAAAAGTCTCAAGTTTATTTTCGTTCCTCGCCAGTATAAAGATGAATTATTAATTCCTTTTTTTCTTGCAATTACCGAGCAAATACGATGACAAAGATAAAGACGTAACAATAAAACCGTAAATCGAATGCTTGCGAGTTCGAAATCTCGAAGGGTCAAACGTCTCCGCTATCGGTTACGAGATCTCGCGAGCGTATGTTAATTTATGATAAAAAGTTATGATAATTTATGATAAAAGCGAAAGAAAGAAAGAGAGAGAGAAAAAAATTTTTTCATTTCGCAAGTAAGCGAGCGCAGTTTTCGCGCTATCTATTTATCTCACCTGGTCGGTTTGACCTTCTGGTTATGGTAATAAAAACTAGTTGCACGCGATTTCGTTCGTTCACTTGGCTCGTCGACGAACCGTGGCGAATTTTATCGCCCCGAACGTTTGACGCGTAAAATCCGACACAATAAAGAGAGAGAGAGAGAGAGGAGAGAGAATTAACGTCATTCATACACTTTTGAGTTGATTTTTTGCACCTCTCGGGGAAAATTCAACTTGATTTCTTTGACTATATTGTGCACTGAAAATAAAAATTTGTTGAATTTACTTAATATTTTCATACGTTCAAATAAATTCAACTAAATATCTGTTTTTGAAAATACTAATTTTATTCTTTTTTTATTCCAAGTAATAATTTAGAGAGAGAATTTTTATTTCCATATTTTCAAACAAATATCAAGTAGCTTCAACAAATTTTCTCAGTGTGTGCACAGCGAACGACAAATTACAGTCCAATCGTAAAGTCCAACCAAGAGTAGACTTTCGATGCAAATTCGCGCTAAAATTCCGATTGGGATAATTTTTTAACTGCTGCTGGTTGTCGAAATACGATGTAATTGAGGTGGCGTTTTTTTTACACTCCTGTAGAGAGACTTTCATAATTGCAAAATACACCCCGTTCGATGTCGACTGAAGTTTACACAGTGAAGATAACGGGCTGTCCAGCTCTCTCTTTCTCTCTCACTTTCACTCTCTCTCTTGCTCGTTCGCTCGCTCGCTCGCCTGGACGCAGAATGCTCACCTTGAGACACGACAACTGTCCGTTAGCCTGCTTCAAGTACTGCGCCAGTATCGAGGTCGGCAGTGTGCAGACGTTATCTTTTATGTGGACGACGTTCACCAGCGCGACCTGTAGAATGAAATAACGATTTTAATAAGTTTCATCTTCTAAAATAGCGATTTTGAGATGGCTGAGTACTTCAAAAGGATTTAAGGATGTCTTACGTTTAGTTAAACCGAAAAATTTAGTTGTTACATATACTAAAAAAAATTAAAGGGACACTCGTCGTTTAAAAAAAATATAATCTAACTAAAAATGATTTAATCAAGTAGGTAGCTATTTTAAAAAAGATTCAAGTTTTGAGACGATTTGATTATTCTCAACCAAAATATTGTTATTTTAAAATGACAAGAGTCCCTTTAATTTTTTTGAAGAGTATATATCACTACGATGTTAAAAAAACTCGTCTTAAAAACACGATCACATGAAATTTGAAATTGATAATGTTTTTGAGATCGCTATGATTATGATATTGATGTTAGAAATACGTTTAGAAAACAGCTGTCAAAACAGCTGTCAAGCCGATCGATGTACGTTTAAACACTCATTTGACAATCGTGTTGACAACCGGCAGTTTTTAAATTTAGATTTTACTACCACATTCAACAAAAAAAAAAAAAATAGAAATGAACATGTAAAAGATATGACTTTAAAAGGATTAAATCTTCTAAATATGTGAGAAACTGAGATTCTGAAAAATGAAAAATTCAATTCCCAACGCAGCAGCTTACCGTCTCGTCAGGGTGTGGATCCCTGTTGTCTCTCCGAGTCAAAAATATTACGAGAGGATAACAGAGCCGCGGGGGTGTGCCGAGCTCGAGCTCCGGCGCCGGGAGCGACAGCCTCAGCGTTTCCTCCACGTGTGGCTGTCTACTATATTTTTCAGTCAAGGATCATAATTTGCATCGTATCGAGTCAATTGAGGCCTTACATACGTCCAGCAAAAAATTTGTTTACAGATTACATCCTAACACCTTAACACCCTAACAAATTCTACCCTACCCTACCTTAGTTTTTTTTTACCTGCTGGATGTACGTAAGACCCCGAGAAGAAAAAAATTTGAAAACTGACATCCTAACATCCTAACAATTTCTACCCTACTCCACCCTAGTTTTTTTTACCCACTGAATGTACGTAAGACCCTGAAAAAGACAAAAGAAAATTTGCGTGAAAGGATACGTTTGTGGTGGTGTGAGGTACTGCGCGTGACCTTGGAGCAGTGTCCCGTTCAAGGATGCGTCTCTGAGCGTGCTCCAGGGCTTCCAAAGAGCGAGATGCAGCTCCCTAATGCTGACACCCCAAATCGCCTGAAGCGAGTACTCCACTTGGCTCGACACCTCGCACTCGACTTCTGCAAAGAAAGAAAAAAGATAAATAAATTCGACTGGCCGTGTCAAATTCGGTCATTCTTTGACCTGTCGAGGTCAAAATCGTTAATACATAATTCATTGTTCGCCAATGAATACACCGAGTTTGGTCGCTCGTGCCCTAACAGTACTCGGGTCAATGAATACTCTTATCAGTGGTAATTGGACTAATTACCGGAAAGGAAATTGGATGTCAATGGCACGCATCTTAGAATTCTCAGTGAAATATATTATTCATTAATATTTATATATTTATGACAAAATTAATTTTTATGTTGAAATTTTTTTAACAATATTTTACTATTTTAAAATTGTTTCAATCGTATCTTGGTTTATTTTCAATTAAATAACTTTTTTTTCTACACAGTGAGTATTTATTTTAAAATAAATAAATAGATATTTTGTTTAATAAAATTAATTATTACTTGGAATAAAGGAATATTATTTATTAAAATTAGCAAATTAAATATTTATTTGAATGTGTGCAAACAAATATTGAGTGAATTCAACAAATTCTTATTTTCAGTGTAAATAAAAAATTTGTTGGATTTTCCAACTCGTTAGTCTCGTGCAAAGACTGAGATCGAAGTCGAGCGATCGATTAGCCGTAAAATCGAAACGAAGGTTCGGGAAGCACGCTCGCATGCTATTCGCAGTGAAGGGTAGCGCAGTGTGGCGCAGGGAGGGTGAACCAACCGGTCCGGATAGATCGAGGATCGTGCGGCTCCGCACGTTCGCGAACAGTGAAAGGGCAAATACCGTCGTTCGTATATTTCGATTACTATATTCGCTCGCTCTAATTACACAGCAAAAAATTAAATTTTATCGAAAATTTATACACTAAAAATAAGAATTTGTTGAATTTACTTTTGTTTGCATACGAACAAATGAATGTCAAGTACGTTCAATAAAATATTTGTTTCAAACAAACAAACAAACGATATCTTTTCATAAAAAAATATTTATTTCTACATTTCCTAATAAATAATAAATAAGCTCAACAAATTTTCATTTTCAGTGTATTCGTTCGATTTTCTTGTTTTTATAACAAAAATTTTACTTAATATTTATTTGTACAACCAAATATTTGTTTCTGAAAATACTAATTAACAAAGAGTTAGCTCGCGTAGTTATCGTGGGATTATCAACGAGAGCAGCACCACCTGAGCGCGTGAAAAAGTTGTGTAAGTGCGCAGCACAATCGCTCGCTTTCTAACTCAGGAAGTTCTAACTCAGTCACTCACCCCTTTTTCACTTCAACCTGCTCGTATCGGTAAAAGATCGAATTTTTAAATTTCATCGAGTGTGCAATTTTTCTCGCTTCGAATCTCTTCCTCTTCCTCGTTTCGTATTTCTCACTGAAGAAACGTCGCGTGTCTTTCCGAGAAATAATCCGAGATTAAGAAATTCTTGAAAGTTTCCATTAGCGTGTGTTTGTCAAATCGATAACATGCAAGTCGTGTGTAGCAAATCTTTGAAATCACGATGCTACGAAATGCCATCGAGCTTCTTTCTTTGTCAATCAGTCTTGGAAATCGAGTTTGTTTACAAGAGGGCCAGAATTAGAGAAAGAAAGAAAGAGAGAGAGAGAGAGAGAGAGAGAGAGAGAAAGAGACAACGAGCGTGAGTACACGAGTACTCGAGTTGGGATGCTGGGGTCAACGGATCCCACCAGCATACACTGAAAATAAAAATTCGTTCAAGCTACTTAATTTGAAAATATAGAAATATATTGTAATAAAATTAATATCTTCAACTCAAACATTTAATTAGTTGAATGTACTAAATTTGTTAAGTAAATTCAACAAATTTTTATTTTCAGTGGTAACCACGAAATTGTATCACAAAATTAGTTTGAGCGTGACGTAATTTCCGTAAAAAAAAAATACCATTTACGTATTTATTTTTTGACGTGGGGTAGGTCCGGTAAAATAAATCATTTAAATGTCACTGGAGGAGTTAAAAATACTATCACAGAGTGTAAAAAAATTACCAGAGCCAACTGATAGGAGCTGTCTCGAAAAGAAATCAATCAAAAGTTCGTTAAAATTCTCGCGAATAACTATTACGCAACGTTCCTACTTTTCGAGCGTACGCGGAAGGGTATTTTTTTGTTCGAAGATAAATCGGCCCTCTTGTAAAAAATACCATAATGCAGACTAAAAAAAAGTGCATACTTATTTGAAAATATAGAAATATTTTGTTGGATAAAATGAAGTATTACTTGGAATAAAGAAATATTATTTACTGTTTTATTGTTTTCATTTAATTCAAACAAATATTTTGTCTAGCAAATTAAATATTTTAAACGTGAGCAAATATTAAGTATGCAACAAATTTTTATCTTCAATGCACCGTTAATTTATGTATTTTCCATTATCTGAGATTACTGAAATTTTGACAAAAAGATTTTAATATACGTAAAAATTCGAGTTATTCTTTATCAATTTCAAAACATTTTTGCACTATCGTTATCGCAAGAAACTCGCCAGCCGGTTGCAAATGCTGGGCCAATAAAAACGTGAGAAAAAACATTTCGTATCAAACGGATTTGGCATGCGAGCAGTTCGTACAATCGTGTTCTCTTTCTCGCGTTCTGGAGCGTTCGCGCACGACGCGCCTTCTCCAGCGCAGCCTTTACGGCACGGTAATACGTGACGAAATATAACGCGGCTGGCCATGAACGGGCCCCGCTTTAATTGGGCAACGCGGTGGAAACGTTCGCCGGCTGGCTCGTTCCTTTTCTTTTCGTCAACGTGAATTCACATCGGCTGATTAAACGACTTTTTTTCTCTTTCCGCGATACAAAAAATCTTTACCCCGCGAAATATTTTCGCTGTAAAAATTATTTCTTAAAAACAAAAATAAAAAAATGTGAATTTTTGGTTGTTTGAAACAATATCGTTAAATTGTATCGATCTCGGGGTCGATAAAAGGAGTAAGAGCCCATTGAGCTCTCGAAAAACGTTCTTTCGAGAACCTGAGCTATTTCGAGACGATGGCGCGAGCGCATTATCATTCACGCGTTCGGAACAACTCGAGGAATAAGAAAATGCAGATAAAAGTACGAAAGAAATTTGGAACTACGAAAAATCTCGACCTAATTTCTTTTATCGTGAACTTCATTTTCAGAGCAGTACACTAAAAATCTTGTTGAATTTATTCAGTATTTATTTACATACATTGATTATGAACAATAATTGATTTTATTGAATTAACATTGATATCAACATTAACACTAACATTAACATTTAATTAATTTTATCGTTCATGTGAACGTATGCAAATTGAGTACATTAACAAAATTTTCTTTCAGTGTAATGGTCTCTCTCGGCAAAAAAATTTTCTCTAGTTTCTAGTAAAACAAACTTGGTGCAAGTTACAAAATTTTGGTTTTCAAAAAAGTAGGGTACAATTTTATGCACGCTGGGGTAACTCCGCTGGAAATTTCTGCATCGCGTGAGAATTATCCATGGGATAGAAAAATTCGTTCAAAGCTCTTTGACGAATCTCGGAGCTTCGAATTTCTGCACACGTTCCGCATTTTTCGTTACATCTGGAGCAGAAAGACGGAAGATCCGTTCACTTGGCTACTTTTTCTACACCGCGACTGCTGTGGAATTACGTGGAACTAGGTTTTGGGAACGGACTTGGTTTTTACGAAAATTACGCTTGAGCGTACCGACCAATACGAACAAGCAACACGTGCTGTAATGATAATTTTCAATCGAATGCTTCTACTTTTTCCTCTTCTCTTTCCCACTTAATTTGTTGTAACAGTACACTGAGAAAAAATGTTGAATCAATTTATGCATTTAATTGGCAGTAAATGATTACATATTTAATTTGGTCAACATTTTCAACATTAACATTAACATTAACATTAACATTAACATTAACATTAACATTAACCTAACACTAACATTAACACTAACACTAACCTAACATTAACATTTTTTAATAATACATGTATCTTATCAGTAGCGTTTCTTGCCTATTCATTTGCATGTATTTTTTTCCAATAAAGTATTCAGAGAAAATACAGAGTTTTTGGAGTCACCAGTCTCAATGAAAATTCAGTCACGGTTAAATTTTATTGACAAAAAAAATGGAAAAAAACCGATATGCCAAATGCCACATGGGTTTTCCCGGATGTCAAGGGTAAATTCTTCGCAAACAAAAGGACTCACACCCGATCGTAGTAAACCGCGCCTCGCGAATAAATTTTCTCCTTGTTCGAAGAATTCGGCAGGACTGAAGAAAAAAAAATTAACGACCGATAAAAGAAATGACAACGGGCATGAATATTTATCGGGCCATCGAGAAAGCCTCGTGTAGATGCGCCGAGGGAAAAGGAAAGGAAAAAGAGACGCGATGTAAGAACGGAGTTTGTATTCTTTTCGTTGAACGACTAGCGTACAACCTTGGCTCTCTCACGCGCGCGCACGAGGAATGAACTTGTAAACGGTCATTGATGCAAAATTTCAATCGGCTGTACTCTCATATTTTTGTATTTGGAAACTGTAGTTCTCAAAATTATTCCCACCTGATAAAACACACAAAGTACTAAAAGTGCTAAAAATACTTTTAATCCTTTGTTTACATAATTCTTCTCCGCTTACTGATTTGTTAAGTAGTTCATTAAAATTTTCTACTTAAAGTATTCGAGATAATAAACTTTGAAATATTTTTAAACGTTACTATTTATATTTATGTATTCATATACAATGCGTTTATTTTTATACAATATTTAAATATTCAAATGATAAGGAAATATAAATTTTTAATCACTGTCATTGTGCTTGGATGTTTAATACGAGTCTTCCGATAAAATAAAGTTCGAAATGAGAATACTCACGGTGCAAACTTCGCGAGATACGAGGCAGTAAACTCTTAAAAAGTTTACGCGGTCGCTTGACCTAGGTCATGGAAATTTTGCCCTTCGATAAGGGACCAATATGGAAAGAGAGTGAAAGCGAGAGAGGGGGGAGGGATCATTTTAACGGTATCGTCTCGTCTCGACTAAAAATAAATTGGCCGAGTCTCGCTCTTTCGACGGATCCCTTTCGCGCGAGATGAAAACAAGTTTTTCAGGTGCACAATGCGTGTGGCCTTCTCGAATCACCTGATCGCATCGATTTGCCGTACTTGCTTATCGAGCCACGAAATGGTTCGTCTCATCCAACAAGAATAAAAATTGTAATGACAAAAACACGTTTTCAACAGCTGTAAGATTTTCTGTTCTCTGAAAAGCAGAATTTATTCTAACTGTGCATTGAAAATAAAAATTTTTTGAATAAGTTGTTTGGTTGTTATGTTTATTTGAAAATATAAAAATAAATATTTTCTTGGATGAAATGAATTATTACTTGGAAAAAATAATGCTTATGATAAAATTAGTATTTTTAACCCAAACATATATTTTGTTGAATGTACTCGATATTTGTTTGAATGTATATAAATATTAAATAAATTCAAATTATTTTTCAGTATAATATTCACCTGTTTTGTGGATACCTAATCCAGCAGTGTTCAAATTTACAAATCATCACTTTTTTTATATACCATTTCTCTACTTGAATCGACTTGACAGCGCGTTTTCTATTTGACTACACGTAAATATGTCACAAACAAAACTCTTAAAACTTCCAACCATTTAGTGGAATGACCTCAAATTTTTTCGAGGGTCCTACTTGTTGAAATCTTCATCGATTTTATAAAAAGTATAACGATTTCTCTCTTCTTGAAGACCCTTAACCCTTTATGGGCCAATGTAATTATCGTTTGAATTTGAAATTAATTTCAAATTAAATCGATGAATTCTTCTCTGTACATTTGTATTTGTTTTTCTTTGTTAATCAAAACTAATTATTCTTATTTATGTAATAGCAGATTGTAGTTGCATATTTGGAAAAAGAAGTTAAATACAAAAGTAACAAACATATCACGCTGCCTAATATTTATTTGAAAATAAAAAAATAGTTGAAACAAATATTTCAACATTAAATTCAACAAATTTTTATTTTCGGTGCAGCAATTATTAAATTTGACCAGTGAAAAATGACAAACTTTCTAGTTTGACCAAGAGGCAGCGCGTAACGTCCGTAACGAGAATAGGGAAATGTTAGTTAAAATATTCCCGCCGAGAGATTTGTTCTGAAAACGAGCCTGCAATCGGCTTACGTCTTTCTTGTAAGGTTCGCGTTCCGTTACGTCATCGTTACACGCTCGGCGCTAGAGCCACGGGTTGCAAAACCTGGACCCCAAGCTCTTCTCTTTCCCTATAGTAGCGAGGAAAAATAAAGAGCGCGTTACACAAGCGAATTCGCAAGCCGCGCGTATAAACGTCAATAAAAATAGGACCGACGGCTTAATTAGTCCGCGGAGACGAGAATAAATATGAATGAGAGCTGCTTTGTTCGGCTCGGCGGT
>NCVS01000408.1:15771-44156 GCA_003055095.1 Goniozus legneri
GGGCGACACGATTGGATGATTCATTCCAATTTAATCACGGCCTCTCCGTCCGTGAAATATTCCGATCGGGAATACGCGGAGACAATGAGAAGAGCCACACGTGACCGTCGTGAGTTAACGTTATTGACCAAACGAGAATATTTACTAGCAGCGGGCATATCGGAGACGCGATGAGTGACCCACATTGTGTTCCCTCTTCAGCGATTCTCGATTGCGTCATTCGAGATGAAGTCTCTTTTCTCTGCGCGAAATCTTCGGTTCGAGCGAGAACGAAGGATACTCGTTCGATTTTTGCTCGAAAAATTTTGAAATGTATATTTTTAAAAAAATGTGCCTCAAAGGGTTAAATTTGTCTAGGTTCTTCGAATTTCGGAAAAATGAAAACTAGGCTGAGTTGTGTTCAATTTGTGCTATCCTGTAACGTCAAGTTTGTTAAAAAATTAAAAAAAAAAATTATTTTCATTCTAACCTACTCAATTGTTGAATAAGCCATTTGAATCTTTCTATCAATTTCTAATAATAAATATCAATTTTCTTTCTTGGAGAACATTGTTTGATTCTTACACCCAAACAAAAATTTGTTTGTATACATTAAAATAAATATTTAATTTTCTAGACAAAATATTTGTTTGAAAGGTACTAATTTTATTATGAACAATATTTATTCATTCTAAGTAATTGTTTTGTTTTATATTTTCAAATATTAGGAGTGCTCAACTAATTTTTATTTTTGGAAGATAGAGGAAAAAATAAAAGAGCATATGTCGATGAAAGCATGTGACACGAATTGGTACGAGACTTTCGCGAAATTTCAGGTTATGAAATTCAATGAACTTGACATTAATAACGAATGGAGCCAGTTTCGCGCGAACATAATGTAACTTGTTTCTCGCATTTTCGTTTTAAATATCTCTCGACAATTTATATAAGCTCACTATTAGATACGAAATTGTCGAAGACGAGCGGAATAATTTTTTTCGTCACCGTCATCCCGAACAGTCGTATTCGCACTTTCGATGCGTTCCCACAGATTTCAACTCGATTATCGTTTTGTAAGAATACATTAACATTGCACACGATAAAATTGCACAAGCCGCGCTGTATTTTATTCCTCTTATCTCGCCTGATGGCTAGAAGTGTCGCGGTTAATTAAGAATGACCAAATTGTATAATTGAAATACATTACGACACTTAAACGAGTGTGTCAAAGTGTCGAAACGTTATTCTATAATTTTATATAACTTTGTTATACGATTCAGCGTGCTCGGTGTGCAATTACACGTGGCTCGTTATTATCTCACCCCGTTACGTAAATCGTCTACTCTACACCGGAAAAAAGAAAAGAATTTCGAAGAAATTGTGTCTCGCGGACTGACGTTTCGGATGTCTAACGACGGAATCGCAATTAATTCGATCACACGGAAGTCCGAGGCGGTTCTGTGTAATATCGGGTGTCTAAACTTGAAAGTGGCTTTAAATAATGCAGAGTATCGGTTTGAGAAAAATTCGCAAGTTGCGCAATTTTCCTATACAGAGTGGCGTGGAATTAACGTATGACCTTTCACTATTGCATGGTCCGTAAAATTCTGAATTGAAGTCTATTATTGTGATAAAATCTGACGCACCTCTGTGAATTTTTTTAGTCAGAAACAATTCTCAACCACGTTCTTATTTTTTTCGTTGTAAACTAATATTGGAGTCCTCGAAGTTAGCCCCTCACTTTTTGTAATTGAAATTTTTTAAATTGTTCTTCTAAATTTTTATTAAAAAATTTGTACTAATTACCAAGAAAACTCAAAAAAACCAAAATAAGGCCTTGCTCACCATTCTCGTCCAAAATTGAAACTAAAGCACTTAATAAATCGTTCTATTTGTTTTGTTCAAACAAATATTAAATATATTTAACAGAAATATGTTAAACCATTTTTCTTTATACTTAATAATAAATTTTATCAAACAATATATTTATTTCTATAATTTCAAATTAAGCAGCATGGACAAATTTTAATTTCCAGTGTATAACTATACTGCAATTTATTTGGCCTAGTTAAATTTCGCCTTCGGAGTTCTTCGAGTGTGACATTTCGAAACCCGAGGACTAAAAAATATTGCCGATTTTTCAAATAATTTATCCGATCGTTGTTCACCTTCGTTGAATTTCGAGACCCTTCGGTGAACGCCAGTCGGTGCTCCCGATTCACGAGATAAATCCGAGTAAACGCGTCCTTGACCCATCAATGAGATCGAAAGTGAGAGCTCGATGGAAGTTTATCGTCAAACTCTGGACTGGCTACTTCTCTTTGTGAATGCAACTTTTACGGGTTGTCTTGCTTCACGAGGTTCGGCAATTTCATTTTTTTATTGCTCGAGTCATGAAATTCGCTGATAAATCTGCAGTGATTCATTTTTATGCATTTCAAACATTTTTCCTCATAGTATTAATATTTGATTATTTCTTATTTTTTCAGTTTTTATATATATCTACTAAAAGCTCACAAAGGTTTTAGCAAGAACATAAAATTTGGTTGTGTGTGTGTGTGTTGTATTCAAAATTAAAAAATACATTCCAACACTTGATAATCTCAACTTTTGCCTACAAAAAATTCTTGAATGCATTTTTTCATAAAGCAGGACATCGTTATCTCATTTACGAGGAAAATTTTCTCAAAAATACGAACGAAACTGGTCCAGATCAAGTTTGAAATGCAGAACCCGAACGTCCTTCTTTTCGGAACGTCAAAAGCCTCCCTCTCTCCTCTCCACATGCCAAACAAGATTTCGCATTCAGGATGGATTTTCGCACGCGAGTGGCATTCCGAGCGCGTTATGGATGTTCTATCCGCTTAATTTCTCTTTCTCTCATAGATACTCGATTGCACTGGCTTCGTCATTTCGAATCATTTGACTGGGTTCAAGGTCGTAAGGTATCCCGCACGTGAAAGCTGATTTTGTACCTCGCATGGCCAAATTGATCTTAAATTGCACCGACCTTGACCCACTAAAAATCGCGTGCACCACACGAGAAAAAAAAATTTCATTAGACAACCTGTACTAAAAATAAAAATTTGCTGGATTTGATATTTATTTGAACAACAAAGAAATATCAAGTATTCAACAAAATATGTTGAAGTTAAAAGTACTAATTTTAAACAATATTTCTTTACACTTTCTCTCTCTCTCTCTAAATAATTTATTCTAACAATTTATTATTATATTTTCAAATTAAATAGCTTAAACAAATTTTTATTCTCAGTGTGTTCTCCTGTTTTTACACAAGCGAAACAATTTGCAATTTTGCAATTAAAAAAAATATTAAAATTTGTAATATCAAAAAATAATATTAATATATAATATTATAACATATTACTATTAAATTTTAATATTTTAAAATATTTTGTTATGAGTTTCTACAGAAATACACTCGCGACTGAATCCGACGCATAATATTGAACAAAAATTCACAGTAGCATTGAAAGATTCGAGCACGTAGAGCCGATACGTTCTATATAACGTGGTACGTGTCTGCTCGTAAATCGGTTCTCTCACGAACGAGGTTCTTCTTTTGCTTCGCTGTCGTAGACAGCCAATCCCCCGACCCGCGAACTCGTTATTTTCCCCTTCGAATACTCGTCCCTCGAAGTCATCATATCCACCCGCCACTAGCAATTTTCCTTCAGCAAGGAATTCAAGGTTTACATGCTTTTCAACCTACGGGCTCGTTAATGTAAACAGGGCAACGACAAATATTGTTGAAAATTTCTGTAATGAATTTCAAATAAGAAGAGAGAAATTGCAAGAAAATTCAAATACAGCACGTAAACAAACTGACTTTTAATTTTGAGGATGCACTGGGAATAAAAATTTGCCGAGCTTGTTTGAAAATATAGAAATAAATATTTTGGTTTGGTGAATTATTTGGAAAGAAATATTGTGTTGTGAGTGTTGTGTTTGGAATAAAATTAGTATTTTTAATTTAAATTTTTTTCAGTGTAAGATTTATCTAAATGTGTAAAGTTTCATTGAAAAAATTAATCTTACATACTTATCGATTCGCGAAAAGCATCTGTATTTGCCGTACCGAGTGGAAACGAAGAAAAGAAAAGGAAGAAGACTCGGACGCTCTAACCATTCGAATCATTAGAATGAGAGTGAAAATTGTCATAACGAGAATACGGTAGTGCGTTCAAGCATTTAACGCTCGAACGAAAGAAAATGCGAGAAAAAGGAAAATAGGGTATGCTAATATTTCTCGCGATTTTCACTCGTGTACTATCACTATATGAATTTAACATCTAAGTTTTAAAAAAATTATTTTTTTCCCATTTAAAAAATTTGAAATTGGAATTTTTATAACTACAAATAAAAATAAGTTCGCTACAAACAAGAACAAACGATTTTAAATTTTTAATATAGTTTCACTCGTCAAAACTTTTACGGTGAATATTTATTTATAAATCAACATGAAATTATTTGAGGACCTCTACAGATAACTTATCAACTCATAGACAATTTTTTTACGGCTCACGTTATCTTTTTTTACTCGTGTAAGGAAGAATTGGCGTCACGCGTTTGAAATCAATTACTCATCCACCGTCCGATATGCGATAACGTCGCGAAACGAGCTGAATGAGCGTGTTCGATATTCATTGATGAATAACCAATTTTTCTTTTCGTTATCATCGTCTCCGACGATGATCGCGTATACGCAATACGGCAGACCGACCGGCTCACGTGACGGTAATGGCACGTTTCTCGTCGAGCGATTATACGCCTTCGTATAAATTTTCTATCTGACGACCTGTTTTTCCTCGTTTCAATCACGCCCCACTTTACCTCGCTTCTAGCCCAGTAACTTTAAACAATGAAATCTGTCTGCGAAGTTAGTCTAGCAATTTTAAATATGGTTCGAAATAAAAAAAATTGTTTTTTTTGTATGAGCGCAAATTGTATAGAAGTGAAAATAAAAATTGAGTAAAAAAGCTTGATAAAATAACAAAAGAGGTTCAGAATTAAAAAAAAATATTCATGTATGTATTTTTTGACAACAGTATGAAATACTATTTGCAGTAAAATTGCTTTGATTAGAAGAAGCTTCACTTCTCGTTACACTCCAAAAACGATTTTCGTTATTTGCGAATAATTGTCATGAATTTTATTCGCATCGTGAATATGTATAATAGCCAACCTCGTAGTGTCGATAAAAGTTGAGCAGGAAAATTAATTCGAAAATTAAAACTTCATCGTTTCATCAATTTTCATGAGACTTTAGTAAGATGCATGAAACGGTGAACCGACATGAGTAATCGTTTTACTATTCACGATTGAATACGTTAGTATACATTTTGTTTATTTCGAGTTGCTCGCTCGAACACGCACGAGCGAGACTCACGTGATTTGGCAAACACGCAGCCTTCGCGGGTCGTTCGTTAACACGAATCCAACGATCGTTCCGTTAAAGGAAAATTTATCCTCGAGTTTTCCGATTCTTCAACTCGAATGTACACACAAAGGCATTATTACAGACTTATCACTCAATCGTTGGTGTAAAAAAAGAAATAGAAAAAAAGATAGTACAGTTCGACGAGTTATTAAAAAGTACTTGTGAATGACTTATGCGACAAGTGAGACGACCACAGTCGTTATAGCGGTGTTCATAAATTTTCAATTCACTAGAATTGCTATCGAGACGAGAATGGTATGTTCGATCGAGTTGACAATTTTTCAAACATTTCTTGTTCTTGATGTACAGGATGTTCGAAAAAGAGCTCTCACGGTTCTATGGTAGGTAGTACTCACTATGATGAATCGAAAAGATCCAAACATGCATTGTATCTCAACTAGTTTGGAGATATAAGCAATTTTTTTTTTTAATCGACGACCACAGAAATATTATTAAGCAAAAAAAGAAAAAGGTATTGACAATAATAAACTGACTGGTATTATGTCTATCAGTTAATTATTATCAATATTATATTTTCCTTTTTTCATTTAATTATTTTTGTGGTTCTTGATGAAAAAAAATTGCTTATATCTTTAAAGCTGTTGTGTACAAGCCATGTTTGTAATATCTTTTTGATGCAGCACAGTGCTTACTTTTTTTTTTGAACACCCTGTATACACCGAGAAAAAAATTTTGAACCTAAAATGTGCATTTGTATACCGCAATATGCATATCGCGATGGAATATTCAAACGATACGTGGAAGTATCGAAGTTATCAAAACACGTGTACTGTTTGCAGTTTCAATCCACGAGTTGCATAATTCGCTCTCCGAATCTTCGCCGATGATTGTATAACGTCGCGTGCCGGATAGAATTCGATAAGAGGCGTGACGAAATTTCTGTATTGCAAAACGATTATCCGGTAAAAATTACGTTCGTAATGAGAGGACAATAGTTCGATCTCGCATTTTGATTAAATACTTATTAACGAATCTAGACTGATTTTCATAAATGGAAATCCTTCGTTTCGAAGTTTTTGAGATAACATTGAATTTTTAACGAGGATATTAAAATTCAAAAGTTTGTTTTCTAGTTTTGATGAATCATTACTCACTGATTTTTCAATTCTAAATAAACCAATAAGACAGAGATAAAAAAAAATTATATTCATTTCAAGCTTTTGTATGCAAAATTTCCAATTTTTAAACTTTAATATCTCCAAGAACGTTTTCTTATTCATTTCGGTTGAAATAAAAAGTGAAATTCTCTTACTCACCGGCGTAAGTGCTTCTGAAACTTTCGTGGAGCTTGAACGTGAACGGTATGTGGACCTTCATCATCTCCATTTGAGGTATGCGCGGTGTATGCGCCATAACGCCGCCATTGTCACCGAACATCAGATCGTCCCCGTGAACTCGCAGCACGATCATGTTTCTGCACAATCGAATAGTTTCTCAGAAATCGTTCAAAAAAATTGATAATTTAATTAAACAAAAAATTAAGAGAACGGTGAAATTTCGGCTAAAAATGATCAAATCCAATCGATCAGCTGATCTTTTAAAATTTGAATCTTTCTCTTCAGAATGATCATCTAACTGATTCAATTCAATTATTTTCAATCGAATTATAATTGTTTGAAAATGACGAGTGCCCTTTTAATTCTTTTTTGCATTAGAACACTGAGAATACAAATTTTTTCAAGCTACTTAATTTTGAAGTATAGAAATAAATTATTTAGTATAAAAAAATATTGTTTATAATGAAATATAACTGAAACATAAATTTTGTTAAATTTACTTGATATTTGTTTAAACATATTGAAATGAATATTAAATAAACAAATTTTTATTTTCAGTGCAAATTTCTCTCAATGTATGTATAAATTCTTGAATTAAAAAAGTGAAATGAACTACTGTAAAGATGATTCACCAATCCCAATAATAATATTCAAATTGTTCTCGAGAATGTAAAATTTCTTACATCCTAAACAAATAGAACTGGCATAATTAATACAGTGCTACCAAAAAAATGATCTCAACGAGAAAAGCTGTACGATATTTACAACTAGTCGAGATTTCAGTAAAATCGCACAAACATTTCTCCGAGGGTATACTCAAATATCGTTAGACTCTCCCCCGCCCACTCGAAAAATTGCTGTATCAACATCTCCTTTTCGAATCACTCGGACAACTTGGATAAACTTCGCGTTTGAATAAGACTCGAGAGAAAATCGAAATCCCCAGTGGAACCTTGTGTAATGAAAAAAAACTAAAAAAAGGAGCCATCTCGACACGAAATTTCGAAATTAGGCGCGAGAAGTACGAAAACAAAAAGTAAGAGATGTAGCCAGGCCAGTTGCTAGATAATACGCTGTATGTGACTACGTACAGCACTAGAGTAAATGAGGTGAGAAGAACAAAAAAGACAAAAGTGAAAGAGGAAGAACAAACGTCGAAGTGGGACGTCTAATATTGTATAATGTTAGTCCCACACTTTTGAAAAATGAAACTTGAAAATTGTACTTTATTTGTAATGTGAAACACTCAAAAAAAGTTAAAAAAATATATTCTTATATTTAAGGAATAATTAATAAGGAAAAATAATTAAGGATAAGGAAATAATTAAGAAATATATGAATTTGAAAATTAAATGCAATTACTTGCATTTTCGATAAACCAGACGCCAGGTAATTTAAATGCTTTTTAAGTTTTTTTTTAATTTTTTTAATTTTTTATACAATTTTTAAGTTTAATTTTTGTCGTACACTGTTAAGGAGTCCAAATTAGAAAATTATTCGAATTTTCAAAACTGCAATCAAAATTTTTATTCTTGAAACATAAATATGAAATTTATTTTTTTTTTTAGTTTTACTTCCTACATTTAGTTGAAATTCAACAGAAATCTTTAAAAGTCAATTTAATTGCAAAAGAGAAGAAATTCGAAAATTTCTTCGAAACTCTTTCTCTGAAAACACGTCAATTCGAATTGTCAAAAAATTGTTTACTCCAACCGGGGAATCCCGTTTGAGTCGTCGTGCATATACGCGAATTACACACTCGCGTACGTCACTGACGAATTCAAAATCGCGTGAAATTTGACGCGACCTTTCGATAGATAAGATAAAAGGCGTAATGTGTCCGCTCACGAAACTGTGACGTCACGCGCCCGGCCGATTACGTTAGCGAGCCGAGAAACACGAGAAAATTATGTCATTCCGAGGCAGATTCGTACGTATCGTATACAGATCGTGGAATTCCGTAAAGGTCGATCGATTTTGGCCCGAGACGCCAAACGATACTCGTATGTTGCATAACGAGCGTCTCTTTCCCGTTAATCCTCACGGATTTTGTTTCCAAGATGGGAAAACCTGAGCGTGAAATTCGGCCGTGAAACGACAATGAACAATTCACGGAAGAGGAATTTTGTATGTGGCACGAAGCCTCGGTCACTGTAATCAAATTAATTGCACTTTTCTCTTGCACATTCTTTTGTATGCGCACTGAAAATAAAAATTTGTTTATATTGTAGTGAATGGTTCATTTATTTATAATTATATAATTATAACAAAAATGAATTATGTTCAGGAATTTAACTTGTTGAATTTAAATTAATTTGTTTACTGTTATTTTGAAATTGTTTGAATCGTTTTTTGGGTTATTTTCAATTAAATAATTTTTTTCTACACAATACAATGAAATTAAAAATTTGTTGAAGCTACTTAATATGTATCTGAAAATATAGAAATCTTGTTTAAAATAGTATCTTTGACTCAAATATATATTTTGCTGAACATACTTGATATTTGTTTCAACGAATACAAATAAATATTGAATTAAAATTTTTATTTTTAGTGTAAAGTATATAAAAAAAAATATGACCTCCATTAATCCAGACTAACTTAAAGAAAACCAAGGGAATTGGCTCTGAGATTACTTTTTCTTCAAATATTTACTAAACATACTTCTTGACCAGGATGAATAAATTCAATTCCGAACAACAAAACCGAGCCTACAACCGACATCAGGCATTCTAAAAATTTGTCTACCCGGCTCGAGACAAAACTCTTTCTTTCTCTCTCTTCTTCTCTGCTTTCGTTACTCCACGAGTTCTTTTTTTTTCGTAATTCCTGCCCCGGTGGTTTTGAATAACGTTTTAAGAGCGCGATTACATAAGCGCAATAAAGTCCACCGCGTGTTTAGCGGCG
This sequence comes from Goniozus legneri, assembly GCA_003055095.1. Lineage (NCBI taxonomy): Eukaryota > Metazoa > Arthropoda > Insecta > Hymenoptera > Bethylidae > Goniozus > Goniozus legneri. Next base: position 25,417 of record NCVS01000408.1, read on the forward strand.
CCCGGTAACCCATGTAATACCCAGCGAGCGCGCTCCCGCAATGTAATACTTTTTTAGAAAGCGCGACATAAGCGCGCCGAGCTCGCTAGGTCTCGCGTTTGTGTCTACACATACATACATTTTGCGCACGTGTGTGTGTGTGTGTGTGTATACGGTGAATGCACGAGGCCTCTCTCTACGAAAGTATTTCGCTCATCTTTCCTGATCTCTCTCTCTCTCTCTTTTTCATTGCTCAAAATTTTTGTTTCAGACTCAAATTGAAAATATACTTGTACAAATTTCATCAAGTATCGAGTTTTATCTTTAGTTTGAATAAAATTGTATAGAGGCATCAAATTTAATCTCAAACAATGAAAATTTAGATTGTTTCATTGTATAATTTAACCCTTAAGTGCATGAATTATTACTTTTTTGTAATTTCATTTCTTATTAGAAATCGTCTAACAATTTACCACTCAGAAAACTCAAACGCGAAGGAGTCTCGCCAAAAATCCGCCAAATCACGAAAATTTCTCGCCCGCGATTGAAAAGTCGACAAACGGACGCTTTCGACATTGCCTACTTTCAAAGCAGACGACTTTTATCACGCGTGACAGTCTCGCCTTGTCACTCGAGAAAATTCGTCCTCGGCGCCTTCAATTCGCTTCGCACAAATTCACCGAGACGAGAGGAGGAAGCAAAAAAAAAATCAAGCAACATTCTCGCGAATCGCAGTTTTCACAAAGTCGCTGCAGGCCTGTGAATATTCACGCACGTGCGAACGCGAAAGTCGAATGGAAGTGGGGGATTGTCAACAGCTGTCAAAAAATCAGCTGAGAAAAATCAAGGTCAAGTGTGAGCTCGCGTAGATTCGCCTAAATTGTCTAATTTTGGTCACAATATTTTTCATGCTTCACATCATTCTTCACAATAATATAAAATAAATGATATAAATAAATAATAAATAAAAAGTAAATGAAGTGTGTGATATATATAAAATTTTGAAGAATATAAAAAAATAACAGTCTGATTACCTCATTATGAACAAGAAGACCCCGCAAAAGCAGATGAGTACCGCCAGAACGGAGAAAATGTTCGACAACTCGGCCACCGAAACCAGCATAGCCGTCATTTTGACTCGTTTTCACGTGTTTGTTTTCTTCCGGTGTGAGAAAAAAAAAATAAAGAGGGCACCCTAACCTCACACGTATCTGTCAGTGTATTTTTCGTCTACCGGTGTTCTCTCCTTATCCGACCCACACGTGCATACTAACCACTAACCACGTTTCCTTAACGAACACATAAACACACGAACACGATTTTCGATCGCGCTCGCGCGGTCAACGTCAGTTTTTCATTGTGGGTGCACAAAACTCGCACACGCCTAACCTCATCCGACTATCTAACGTTTTTAACGTTTCCTATTGTTTCACTAGTTCACCTTGGATTCCTCGAGAGATCCTTCGGTTTCTTCCATCCAGCGAGTTGGTACATCTCAGAACTCGAGATTCGAATTTTTACCTGCAATCGTTTCGATAATAATCGATATTCGACTTGTCAACAAATCCAATCGAACTTCGATATTCCTGTTCGATTTCTCGATCGGTATCGACGATTTTTCTACGAAAATTCGACAGTCCGTACGATTGGGCAATATTCGTCTCTAACTTTGCGTCAACGAGCACAGCTGGCGATACGCAGTGACGAATTGGCGAGCATCTTTTTTACGCTCGGCTTCGATATTTTTTCTCTTTCCGTCTACCCCCCTCCCCCCTGCACCTCTCGACAAATCGCGAAACTCCGCAGCTAACGAGTGCGTCGGATAGACTCGTTGCAGCTGAAACAGATTGGCATCGCACGAATTCGCGATATCAACGGTCCGTGTGCATGTATAGACGTATACGGACGACTTATTGTTATGTTTTCTACGCTCGATCGAATCCCGGTGCGACGAGTTTCGCACCGACGAGTTCACGCATGACGCTCGTATTCGGCAAGTGTCGCTCCCGCTGTCTCGATATGCTTGACCAGTATTTATTGTTTTTCGTACGACGTGACCGCAGTCTCTCGTTTTCTACGAAACACGCACGCGCGGAAAAATACGTCAACCGACGAGTGTTGGCCGATGACTGAAGTGTCAGCCGGAACGTTCGGGAATAACCGAGTTCGAACAATGTGAAGTGAGAGGCGAGTGGGTTGGCCAGCGAGCTCTCGCGGTTCCGTCGATTAATCGAAGGTTCGACTTGATTCGAGTATTTGCACTCGTACCGAGCCGTTTGTTATGTGACGGTTATAAATTTTCAAAACTTTCTAATGAGGTGTTAGTTTAACGGTTTCATCGAAATTAATTTTCCAATTAAAAATTTGTAATTTTTATTTGAACTTTTAACCTTATATGAAATTTTTAAAACATTCTGATAAGAAGACTTCGGAAAAGGTAAATTAAAGCTAGATTTAGTTAATTCTTGAGTAACCTGTAAATGTGTATGTTAAACATTCATATTAATTCATATTTTAATTTATACAAAATTTGAATGACTAGAATGATCGATTAATCGATCGAAATAAAATCAGTCTTATTTTAATGTAAGATTGGATAAAGAGTGGACGAAATATGTAAATACTTGAAAGAAATTTAATTTGAATATTTTAATAGAAGTTCTAGAATTAAAAAATTTGTTAGATTAATGAATAAATATTACTCTCCAGTAGGTTATTTCTCGTAATTGTGTACTGAATGATTACAAATTTATTTACGTATAAATCAATCTTTCAACGAGAAAATTTTCTGGATTTTGATATCATTTTGAAAATTGGTTTTAATCTCTACTAAAATTATTATGGAACTTGGAAACGATAGTCCACACTGGTGACACCTACAAATAATGAAGTAAGTACACAATTTCGGTTCATAAACAAGTTCGCGTTTTGAGAATCAATTCGCATGTTTTGATTGTCATATGATTATTTTCAAGTGTTCTACTCTCTTAATTATTTCGATTTTAGCTGTCACGTTCGTCTATTCGAGTGATACTTCGCAACAGCACAAGGAAATCGAAATGTCGAAGTTAGTAGGGTTAGATTTTGAAGTTTTCGGGAGAGTACAAGGTACACCGCGAACTGAATAAAAATTTTCGAAAAACATGATGAATAATTGATGTTTGTTTCAGGTGTTTGCTTCAGGAAGGTAAGGAATCAACGAGATCGTGTCAACGCGTATCACATATGCGCATAAACAAACATTGACAGGCTCGATCGTTGAATTAAATTTGAAGGTGACATTTTTACCTTGCTCATATAAAAAATGCCTTGCTCGGTATGAAATATATTAGCAGGTGGTAAGAATGTACACTTTTCTGGCATCTGAGTCGGTAACGAAAGTTTCTACATTTCCTACTATTTTTGATAACTATGTTTTTGTACTTATTAAATTATGAATATTAATAATAGTACTATACAAATTACATAGTCATTATATTGTAGTATTATTATTATATTATTCTTTTTTCAAAATTGTGATAATTATTATATTTATGGAATATTATTATATTATTATTTTATTTTTAGTATACACGAAAATATGGACATGAGTTGGGTTTAAAAGGCTGGTGCATGAACACAGACAGTGGTACAGTTGTGGGTCAATTGGAGGGCGAAAAATCAAAAGTTGAAGAAATGTCAGTACATCAATTAATACTTAAAAAAAAATTATTAATCATAATTTTAAAAAATTATCTAATTAATATTTTTTTTAGGAAATACTGGCTCCAACACAAGGGCAGCCCTTCATCCGCCATCGATAAGGCAGTATTCAAAAACGAGCGGGAAATCGATAGCTGCTCTTTCGATAATTTTTATATTCGGAAATGAATTTGAAGTTATCATCGATGACAAACTACAAATGTATTATAAATAGCTAGTCGAAAAATATACTTCTATTTATGGAACTGATAACTTCGAAAATATCTAACGTTGAAAGCAACAATGCATTATTTTTTGTTTAATGTCGTTAAGATAAGAAACTTGGTACAAAAAGAGCGATAATATTGTAATCACATCAGATCGTTCAAAAAGGAAATCACACAAACAAGCACTCGCATATATTAGAAATAAAACTATTTATTTTAAGGTATGAAATTAAAAATAAATGAATTAAATACATACAAAAATACATGAATTAAAAAACATTGTTAATTTTAATTTTCTATTTTAATTTTTTATATTCATTGTTTTATTTTTCATTCATATTCATAGAAAACAGCGATGTTCGTGAAATCTCGGCCAAACGATAAATTCCAAAGAAGGTGGTGACCCCGGGGTACGCCGGCACCGAGACGTCGAGCAATAAATCTCGACTAGCGCGGTAGCAAGCGGCGCGAGATGCGAGCAGACCAAAAGTAAGAGGAGAGGTAGCGACCACTCGGCCAACGAGAACCGAGTGAGGTTACTCATTAAGTAGTGAACGTGCAGCGAGTGAGCCTCGAACTCGGATAAGATCTCTCAATCTTCATGATACACCCATTCATCCTGTTCTTTCCTAAAATTCGAATTTTTTCTTCTCCAGTGAAATAGAAAGAAAATGAAAACTTGTACGTAACGTCTCGACACTGGAAAATTCGAATTTTCCAGTCGAAAGGAGTGATTTGGTGAATGCAGTCTGTGCGTGAATGTACGGCTGTGAGGAAAAAAGAGGAAAATCGAATCACGGCTAAAAATAATTGCAAAACGAGATAGTGGAATGCAACACGGCATGAAGTGCTTCAAGCTCATCTTCAGACATACCTGGCAGCCGGAGCAGGTGCGGAAATTCGAGCTGTGAAATTATTGTTTTCCTTAGCGATAAGAAACTGGTAGACAACAAGCTGCGGAAATATTATCCTTTTGAGTAATCAAGAGACCGAGTTTTGCGCAAAATCGTCTTGTTGTTTCAGTGCACTGAGAAAAATTTTGTTGGACTTCAAATGAAAAATTTCTCGAGCGAAAAATGTAAATGATTGAAGTATTTTGTTTTGTGATTTAAGTTTTGGTAGTACATTTAGTTCAATATTTTTTTCTCAGTGTATAGAGTTATGAAAAGAAAAAACAGGACGGTTGCGGTTGAACCGAGTGTTGATCTTGTTACGAATTCTTAACGAGATAATTCTCTGCTTCGTACGTTCGCGCTCGCGAAGCGAACGCAGAAATTGCGAGCGAGTATTCGAAATGTCGATACGAACGTTGTTGCAACAAAAGTGACGTCGCGACGTCACGACGGATGATATGAGCGAGCGTACGTGCATAAATATTCGTACGTAACCTACACTAGCATTTACAATTAGGCCTTGGGGGCCTAAACGCTCAAACGAGTTTCACTGTTACTCGTAACTCGTCGACACCGATCGCTTTCTCTCGTCTTGTCTCCCTTCGCTCTCGATCCAATCTGATATCCTACACTGCTGAAAATGCTTGACATTTAAAACTAAAAATAAATTTCATTTTAATATGCACACTAAAAATATAAATTCGTTCAATTCACTTAATATTTTTACACGTTCAAACAAATAAGTACATTCAACAACATTTGAGTTATACAAATTTTATTTTAAACAATATTTTTTTACTAAATAATAATTCAAATAATTTATTTATTTTTTTAAAAAATAGCTCGAACAAACTTTTATTTTCAGTGAAATAAATTGAATAGGCAAACTATGGGAATGAAAAAAGTAATCTAGATTAATTAATTAAGTAATATTTCATTTTTCAAATTTTATCATATTCTTATAATTTGATATAGATTTATCAAAAAAAATTCAAGATTGCATCGGTGATGCAACAAATCAAAGTGCGCATTGACTAACCTTTTGATTCGCCGATTCTAAACTTTAAAGAATTCCGTGGTTGAATAACTCGCGAGCATGCAGCGCGAATGATGCGGAAGGGAACGCGAGGAGAGAGCCGCACAGCAGCACGAGGTGTATTATATCGAAAATTTCGTAACGACGCGACAATCCCGGATGTGGCGACCTGTTCGTCACGATTGTTATTCTTCTTTTTTTCCTGATGAGCTATAATTCAAAATGAAACAGGTTTCGAGAAATTATTTTTGAATCTAATTAGTTGTTGTTAGTAATAATTGCTGTGAAGCAGAATTAATTCAATCAAATTAATTTGAACGTATGCGAGTGAACATTTATAACCTATAAATTTATTTATAGTATTTTTATCCACTTATTTGAAATTTTTTTTTTTATGTACATTGAAAATATTTGTTCACTTAACTTATTGTTTATTTGTATACGTTCAAACAATAATTCAACAATATGTTTGAGTTGAGTATATTATATTTTAAACAATATTTCTTTATACTGAATAATTCATTGACACAATATTTTTTATATTTTCAAATTGAGTAGATAAAACAAATTTTTATTTTTAACGCAGAAATTTAATTTGATTGACTTATGAATTATAAAACTATTTCGGGTTAGCGTCCCGTTATTCGAAATTGAGCGTCAATCGAGACGCGCGGGGATTAGCGGTGTTTTGATTGTAACACGAGTGAGCAAGGAAGCGGTAAAACAATAATGGGCGCGGATCAGGGGTCGGGACTGATAACGAGTACTGATAATTCTCCCGGATTGGTTTAACTAGCCAGTTCCTATCGCGTCGCGCGAGCGCGACGTTCTCGCTTCTCCCGCTCCCTTGTCACTTTTTTTTCATTTTTCTTTTCAATCGAGTCACTCCATTTGTTTTTTTTATTTTCGAACACAAAGAAAGTTCCTATCGACGCAAAGTGTGAGAACGGTGCGCCCGATCGTTTCGTGTGGCACCTGATGCAGCTAAAGGTCAACGAAATGTGAAAAAAAAAATCGAAGAAAAAGCAAAACGAGTTTAACATGAGTTTCGATAATCACCTCGATCTCACTTGCGAGATTAACGGACTCGATCGTGTGAGTTGTGAACAAAATTTCGGCTATTTTAGTGTTTCTTTTTTTTTTAAGATTTTGAATAAAAAGTTAAATTTATAAAATTGTGTGGCCGATAAGGAAATTAATCGATACGCTCGACTCGTCGAGCGTACTAATTTATATCGAGACTGATTTAAGAATTTTTCTCTTTATTTGCTTTTTTCTTGAGAGATAAGGTGGGAATTAATTACATCTCGAGACACAAATTTGGAGTTTTCATTGTGATAATGAGCCCCTTTTTTGTATTAGATACAAAAAAGTTAAATTTTGTTTAAAAATTTTTGGTATATCGTGAAAAATACGTGAGAAAAAAGAAACAAGCGAATCTTTTTTTCTGTTTTAGTCATCGGCTTCAATGAGTTGCACGCGCGTTTGGAATTCGAAAATAAAATTTCGTATAATTCTGCCATTTTTCTCGTGATTTTCGCTCGTTTCGATCGCAAAGAATTCGCTTTGCTCCGCTGAATCGAGTGTCGATAATCCAACTCGGTAGCTTGAAAACTAGTTTATTAAAAATTCGCGACATTCGCTTTACACAACTTAATTCTCAATAAGTCGACACTTTCATTTCATGCAGTCCCTCGATAAATCCGCGATATTATCGAGCACAATGAATCGATAAAACCGTAACTCGAGAGAAACGATTTATAACGGAAGACGCACGACGCATGCCTAATGGCATCTCGTTTCCCTTTCTTCGGTTTCAAAAGAATTGTTATTTTCACTTTTTTTTTGCCGAGCTCACGACAGAATAGTAGATAACGGCCTCGATAAACATCGAAAGCCGCGAGGGAAATGGTGTGATTATGGTTTCGGTGGATAGAAAAAACAAAAAAAACACTCGTGTTAAATTTAAAATTTTTTATTTTTTCAACACTATTTTCACAAGAATGTTTAATTTTAAACAATAACGAAATGAATTTTCGTTGAAAAAAATTGTAAACTAATCTAGTGTTAAATTATTTATTTAAAGTCGCTGTATAAACATTGAGATCATTTTTATTATTCAATTATCAATAATATTATTAGTTATTATTCAGTTACTATTTTCAATGTTTTATTTGCAATTTTTATTAAAATAAAATTTATTTTCAGGTATGTGATGCAAAACGAACGGAGTCGTCGAAAACGGAGATCGTCGAGAGCGACGAGACGGAGCTGGCCGAGGTGAAGGCCGACGGACAGAACGCGCCGATTCGAGCCGAGAAAATCGAGAAAACCGAGCCGAGATTGTCGGTTTGCAAGAATGCAGGCTGCAGAGGAAGACTGAGCCACGATCCTCGCTCGGAGAGCCCCTGGCACCTCCTCAAGACGATTTTTCTCTTCACGATGATCGTAGCCCTGATCATCTGGGTCATCGTCTACACTCTGCTAGCTCAGTACGAGATTCTATGAAGTGTCAAAAATTTCGAGCCAACGATTAAATTGCGCCGTCCAGGACTCCGTCTCGCGACTGTTTGTTTTCCTCGCGAGAGGTTTTTCCCCGACGATAACGAGAGTAAACGATGTGATAAAAAATATCATTTTTCTCAGTGTTGCGCGACTGAGGAAATTTTTGCGTAACTGAGAGAAATTAGTAGACTGCGGTTTCGAAGGGACTATTTTTTTTACTGTAACAATTTTGTTTTGTCAAACGTCGCCACGTTCTCGGGCGAGAAATGTTTAGCAGAAGTCCCACACAAGAGGGAGTACGTGTAATCTGATTGAGGAAACAACGTATCGTCCCGAGTTGTTTGTCGTTCGTGGACGGTGGATCACGATCGATACAACTCTTCGAAGAAATTTAAGTGCTCGACTCTTCGTGACATATTTTAGCTTTAAATTCAATCGCGATAAGAAACTAACGTCGGTAAATCAAATTTGTTTATAAATTTGTGAAGCGACTATTTTGTAATTTCATTCATAGAATTTTTCATACCTAACGTTCATAAACTGCGATGTTTTAATTGTTAAAACGTTATACTTTTTAAAATATACTGTTTTTATTATTTAAAACTAAATTATTTGTATTTATTGAACTCGTTTGGATGAATTAAGATCTCGGTAATTTTATTTGAACACAGAAATTATAACGTTATAATATTGATGTGATTAATAAGTTATAGATAGTATTAGTTATTAGTTATAATATTTTATAAGCCAATTTACAAACTAAATTAAATTACCAAATCTTAGTTCGTCTGAACACACCCATTGTTACAACCGTTCTGAATACAGCTGAGATCAAAGCGATAAAAAAAAGAGCATCAGTCACCCAAATTGCAAATGGAAACTCATTCGGTTAAAATGAATAATGTTTATTCCTACAACTTTGTGACAGTTTGATATTATCGTACCATCTCTCGACATTGACAGAAACCATTCTATACGAAGGATACAGGTACTGCAAAATTTTCCAAACAAATTTGAATTCTTCCCCAAAAGTTGAAGGTTAACACGTGGAACTGAATAATTATAATATTTTAAATGGTCAAATGTACGTGTATGAATCAATAATCGTTAATTTTTCATTTAAAATATTAACAAGTTAAAATGCAAAATGTATAAACTGAATTAATTAAATGTAAGAAAACCGAAAAACTGGCTCAGAAAATCACGTGGGGCAAACTGAAACTCGTGCCTGGGAAAGCCGAGAAAGAAACGAAAAGTAGAGCAGATTACGAGGAGCCCTCGACTTCTCGTGCGGTGCCCTCAGCTGCGATACTCGCGTCTTTCTCCTGTCCCAACTCGCCAGAAAAATGTGACGCTACTCGCGAAAGGGCTCTGCAAATGAAGAAGTACTCGAGCAACTTTGGGTTTCAAACAGATTCTAATGATGAAGTATGGTTTTTCTAAAACGTTTAAATTTTTTAATTGTATTGCAGATTATAAAACTTTTTTTTTACTAAATATTTGCATACATTCTAAATATTTATTTTGATAAAATGAATTATTAATTATGATTAAATATTAGTTTAATTGGTATCTGTACAATCATTTTGTTTAGCATAAAATATTTATTTGAACGTATGCAAATGAATACATCTTACAAAATTTTTTTTGCGGTGTATGTAGAATAATTTTTTGATTTTCAGTCAATAACTGAACCAATCGTCACGCAAAGATACGTTCTGGTTGGCTGGGACAAATTCAGAAGCAGAGCAATGCTCACCCTGCTTGGCTGTTTTGCAATTTGGGCAGGACTGTATTTTCCATTTCTTGTTTAAATAAAAACCTACAGATAACATTTTTGGTATTAAATCTAAAATTTTAGTATTATTTTTTTTTTAATTATTGATTTTTTGCAGTAAGTGCCAAAATAAGAAACATGAATGTTTTGTTCTCCAACCTTCTTCGATCACACCCTTCGAAATTTCGAATTCATTTCGCGAACAATCTCTCATTCGCTCTCAGAATCAGATTGCATAATTGGCTTTTATCATTCGGAACGTGCCGAGTGATTCGCCCTGTCTGAGATACACAGAGATGGGAATTAAAAAGCCTGACATCATCGCTAACTCCGAAGAATTTCGTATCGTCTCGCGAAGACTTCTTCGTCCTCGCGTGGAGGACCAATCGCATCGCGACCTTCGAATGTCTCAACCAATCGGCTCTCGGTGAGGGAAAGCGATCGACTCTTGGATCCTCTCGGATTATCTCTCTCTCTCTCTCTTGCTTTCCTCTCGAGTAGTCTGAGTGTTCCAGCTCGACTTCGATATTCCAGTCTCTTGGTATCGCACTTGGACGACATTGCTCCCACGTACGAGCTATTAAACTTCAACTCTTTCAAGGTAAACCATTTGAAGAAGCAAAAATTTACTAATAAACTAATTTAGAAATTGTGAGATTTCTGTGAACGAGAATTCGAGTTCACTCGAATGTTTGTTTTTTCAGTTTTGTTGATCAGATATTTTCATTCGATGCCGGTGCGTAATTTTCCTTTCGAATGCAGAGTACGTTAAGCTAGACGTTCTCGAATTGTCTTTTAATATTTTGATTTGATAAATTGCTGAAAATTTTTGAAATTTGAATAGTAATGTCTCAATTAAAAAAATTATTACTAACGAATATAAAATACTTCATTCATGATTAATTTAAAATTTTCAGGTTTACATTGAGAAAAAAACAGCACAATGATCGGAACCAGCAGGGCCACCTCTGTGGTCCTGATTATTTGTTTGGCTCTCGTGATCGGTAAGTAGAGCACCTAATCTTTATTTTCTACTCGAATTTTTTTTAATTCTCTGTCAACTCGAAATCAATTTTGATACATAATAACAATATGCGATGTTGTATCGCTTAAATACATAACTCAATCTCGTGTGTCAAAGGGCACGACCCAGCTCGTCTGATTTCGTTCCAAGCTTGGTCCAATTAGATACCACGAGTCGTCTCGAATCGATTACAAAATATATGATCGTCTGAATTATTTATCGATCCTCTTTTATAATTTCTTGAAAAAATCATAAAATTCAGAAAATCTTTACATTTCTTTTATGTTTCAAAAAATTAGAGAGTACTCTTGTGGAATATATAATTACTTGTAAATTTGCCTGTCAATATTTTTTTATACACACGCAAATTGAGGTGTGTTACCGGTGAAAGGCAGTTAGAATTTCTAGAAAGTTTCAGCAAAAGTTAGCAAAAAATTGATAAGCTGTTCAATCATAGAGAAACAGAAATCATTTCCTGGTTCGTTTAGGATTTTTTTTTCTTGCTAAAAATCCCATGAGTCACGAGTATTTATACACAAATAAACATCTGAAAGGACCACAAACACGTCAGTAAAGAACATATGTCAGTTACGTTATTGTTCAATTCGTTTCTGCACGTGTTTGCCATTAATTTCATCGTAAAATCTTCGGTAACAGCGCTCTAAATGACAAATTTTTACAACCTGAGCCGATTCGCAGGTGGCGCGCATACTCAGAGAAATTCTCAATCAGATTCACTTTACTATGTTGTTTATTTTTATACTGCAAATAAAAATCTATTGAATGAGCTTATTTATTTGCATACGTTCAAATAAATATCTAAATTATTGAATGAAATTTCATTATTCTAAGCAATGTTTAATTTAATCAAACAAAATATCTATTTTTATATTTTTAAATAAATATTAAGTATAGCTTCAACGCATTCTTTTCAGTATAGCAATAGGAAATAATAAAATAAAAAATAAAAATCAAATTTTTTAAAAAATAAAAAATGATATAATAAAATAATAAAATTGAATTGATCGTCCAGGAAACGCCGAGGCCGGATGGAAATTCTGGAAAAAATCAACAACCACGACAACAGAAGTTCCAGCTGTTGAACCTGCCAAGACCTCTGTGAGCTCAACACCGTCAACAGTCTCCACCTCGACGACGACAGTCAGGACGAGCAGCGCCATTGGCAATGCTGGCAGGGTCGGCGTGGCAGTCGGTGGGGGTGGCAACGTCGACCTGACTCGTCAAAATGCACCAGCTCGTCGTCCAAATCCAGGAACCGAGGTTGGTCTCGATGTGGGCCAGCCGAGACCCAGCAGGCCAGGAGTTGGCCCAGGTGGTCAGGGCTACCGTGACTGGGCTGCCGAATTGACAGGAGCTGGTGAACCGAGACCGAGCAATCAGGGAGCCAATCGGCCAGGATCGGTTCCAGTGGGTGCCTCGTCGACTCAGCAGCCTCCAGTGCAGCCGAGACCTCAGAGTCAACCGACTCCTCAGTCGAGACCTCAGCCTTCCCCAACACCAGCTAGAACTCAACCATCTCCAGTGCCAGTTAGGCCTCAGCCTTCTCCGACACCAACTGGACCAAGTAAGAAAAATTAGATTTTCTAAAACTCTTTTAATACTAAACTTAATTGATTGTATATTTATTTTTACTGAAGTGAGTCAAGAAATTGTAATTACCTACACTCTAACATTTAACACCTAGCACCTTAACATTCAAACACCCTAACACTTAACAACTAACACTAGATTTACGTTGATTATATGTATACCTGTTTTTTGTAAGTAAATTAATTCATACAACAAAATTGAAGCTTTTTGCAAAAATACAGTTCAAACTGTAAAAGATTTATTAAATAATTCGTGAAAAACATTTTTTACGTATAAACTCTGTTTTTGAAAGAAATGAGTCAAATTAGATAAAATTTTTTTTAAGGTCAACCCTCAAACGATGGCAAGCCTCAAGTTTCGACTCTACACGTTGGAACATTGAGACCAGGGAGTTCGACCACTCCTTATCCAATCATGAGGCAGAATGGTCCAGCACCTGTTGTGCCATCTACACCCTCGACTCCAACTGGTGGAAAGTCTTGGGCCGAAGTTGCTGGAGGAAGTCGTCCAGGCTCACCAACACCATCCAGACCCGGAATTTCTAGAGGAGCTGCTGCTGGTGCTGCTGTTGCTGGTGGTGCTGCTCTCGCTGGTGGAGCAGCTCTCGCTGGTTCCTCGACTCGTCCGAGTACTCAGGCCACCCCAACTGTTAGTACAAACACTAACAAAGTGTACTCCAGCAACCCAACTTACAGCAAGGGGAATACCATCACCGACGAAGATTTGGAGAAACTCTCAGAGGCCTTGTTCATCAAAGATTCCAACAACGCGAACAGATTTATTACTTTGAACCTGCAGAAGAAAACTACTGGCAGCAGCCCTGTGGATGAAGCTCCTCAACCGTGAGTATCACACTGAGAATAAAAATTTGTTCAAGCTATATTTATTTGAAAATATAGAAATAAATATATTTGATAAAATTACACTCAAACATAAATCTTGTTGAATGTACTCGCTATTTGTTTGAATGTATGCAAATAAATATTAACTAAATTCAACAGATTTTTATTTTCATTAAAATTAAAAAAAAAAATTCTATGCATACTTTTTTTGCAGATTGTTCAATGTGAACCCACAAGCTCATCAAATCTCCACAATTGAGAAAGTCAAGACTATTTACGATAATTACAACTTGGACACGCGTACCAACGAGTACATCAGCCCAGCCCAACGACAAGAAGAGAGTTTGTTGGTGGACACCTTCCTCAGTACAAACGTCATGTCTGCAGCTATGAGATTTTTGGCAGACAAAGGCCATGTCAGGAAAGACTACTACGAGTACAAAGACACTCTGAGAAGACTGTGGTTCAACTTATTTTCACGTGGCGAAGGAAAAATAGGCAGCTCTGGTTTCGAGCATGTCTTCCTCACCGAATTGAAGAAAAATGGCAACACCAACGAAGTCAGTGGTCTCCACAACTGGATCTATTATAGCAACGAAGAAGCCAATAATCATGCTAATTATTTGGGATATATAAAAAAAGTTGATTTGGGAGACGTAAGTTTTTATCGGTCAATAGATTTTTTTTTTTTTAGTTGATTACTACTTTTTTTCTAATTTTGCAGAAAGCCTCGATCATCAAGATCCACACAAAGTATAACGATTACGACAAGCCAGTAACGACAATGTTCGTGGGAACATCGCCCGAATTGGAAATGGCTCTTTACACAGTTTGCTTCTACGCCAGACCGGACCAGTCGTGCCCAGTTTCCCTTGGAGGCACCAAATTCAACATCATCACTCACAAATTCCGATACAGGGGAAAAGAACTGATCGGGTCTGCTTATCCTGACATATAAGACGATCGAAAAGTGTGACTATAGTAATTAAATAAATTCCTACACGTAATATCTCGCTCTCTTAACGATGTAAGAATCCTACTTACTAGACGAATATTTTAATAATTATTTTAGGAGGAATACGCTGAGAAAAAAATTTTGTTGAACTAAATATGCAATATTATACTACCAAAAGGATATTTTGTTAAATAGAAAGGAACATTTTTTGAGTGAAAATTTATCAGTTGATAAAAAATATCTTGTTAGATTGGACGATTATTTTATTGAAATGTCAAAATGTCATCTTGACAGTATAGAAATGTATATTTTGGTTCAACAAATTTTTTGTCAATGTAGATAGATCTTCTCAAAGAAGTCGCTACAGCAATTAATAAGTGTTTCCTAGCTCTCTCAAATATGTGAAAATCCTACTTACTAGACAAATAAATATTTTAATAATTCAAACGAGGAATGTGTAGATTGCATTCTCAAATGGCTACAGCAATATAAGTTTCCTAGTACTCTCACTATGTAAAAATCCTACTTAATACAGACAAATAAAATAATATATTACCATTATAACACTATCCAAATTTTTTTTTGAAAATTCAAATTTATTAAGCTACTTAATCCGAAGAAATATAAATTATTTAGTATAAAAAAATATTGTTTAAAGATAGTATCTTTAACTCAAACACATATTTTGTTGAACGTATTTATTTGTTTGAACGTACAAATAAATATTAACTAAATTCAAATAATTACAAATAAATATTTTTAGTGTACGATTCTTAACGATCTCAAAATACCCGCGCATTTTGGCTGGGAGAAGCTGAAACGAGAAAGAAAGAATAAAAAAGAAGACACGAAACAGTAAACGCTTGATCGGTAAGACGAGCAAACAGATAAGGCGGTCGATAAGAAGAAGCTGCGGTGAGCTTGAACGATATCGGAGAGTCTCGCTGGTGGGAACTTATTGAACGATCAATTCCGTTCAATCGTTAGGGTCAGTGACGTTAGTGAGTATGTACGCGAACGCGCAAAACGCACTCCGATGCCGTGCCAGTCGCACGCGGCTCGTTCTCAACAACGTGACGAGGTTCTACCAGAGCGAATCCGGTGTTTACGGTTACAAACCGAAAACTGAATTGAGCTACGAAGGTGAATATTTCGTTCAATTATTCATTCTGAAGAATTTTAAATTTAAATTGATCGAATTGAACGTATAATATTGCAGTATGTGTCGTTTAATTTACTTGATTTAAAGTTGGAGTTGGTATTTTAACCCTTTCAGGCACTTATTTTTCTGAGTCAAAGTATGTCCCACTGTGCCCTAAAGGGTTAATTACTTCATTTCACTTAATCTGAAGTTGTATTATTAATTATAACAATATTATTTTAAATAACTGTAATTAGTTTTAAAATTGAATGAATAATAATATTACAACATTACAAGCCATTTGACTCACTTAATTTAAAGTTATATTATAACAATAATTTGTTTTTTTTTTTTCAATTCAACCAATTTTTCGAATGCTGTAATACTTTGTGTACGAGATTCACGTACTCGCGGTACCAGCACGTCAATAGCTTCGGTAAATTCGTTCAAATCTTATCAAAGGTGCCCAGATTGGTTATTGTCACAGATACGAATTCTAACTACGAGATGTTTTGATGGTACCGTACATCTCGTTATATCAGCTCGACGATAATCATCGTTTTTTAATTCCTCTCGTTAACCGAGAGAGTTGTGTATCGATCGAATTACCGGATTACTGGCCACTCGATCGTTTACGTCACGCGAACAGCGCGAGCTCCCCGAGGCAGATAAACACGAGATTATGATAATTCGCGTTGGTCCTATCAGTCGAATGGCGATTTTTAAAATCAACACGAATTTTGCGAATCGTTATGTAATTTTATGTCCGAGCAGCAATTTTTTTTATAGCATTCGATACGACAAACTTTTGTTTTCATTGAATCTCGAGATAAAATTTTATCTCCAAGTAGCCGTGAGGAAGATTTCTTTTGTTTTCGACACTTGATTTTTCGTTCTGTACGATCTATACTTGAAAAGTTTTCTGTATCAAATTAAGAAAAAAAAATTCAGTTTTCAAGGAACATACCTATGAAGTTTTCTTTTCATACAATTCTTTACCCGAAGAGTTTTCTGTGTTAAATTTATTATTTGTCTGATTCTTTTTAATTAAAAAATTTTAGTTCCCAAGGAACACTTGAAGGTGCGAAATGAGAACAGCAATTTCTACAGACTCGTCAGCGCGTACAGAGAACATGCCCACAAGCAGGCAAAAATTGACCCGATCGCGGTCAAGGAACCGAAATCGGTGCTCGAGTTGCTTCCTGAAAAGTACAATTTGAGTTTGACCGACAAAGTAACATTTCAAGGAATCCTGGCAGCCCCTCAAAGCGCCGGTACCGTCGACGAGGCACTCAACTTCTTGAACGAAATTTATTCCAATCATTTGGGATTCGAATTTTCCTATCTTGAGGTAAAATTTTAACAAACAAAAAAAAAATTCACAAAAATTATATAAAAATTTATTTATTATTGAAAATTTTTTTCAAATAGACCGAAGCAGAGAGAGAATGGTTCGCAAATGCAGCTGAGAAATATGCAATCGAACAGCTAGACAGCAAAACTCGTGTAGACATCGCAAAGGAAATGTTGAAGAGTCAAGCTTTTGACAATTTTCTAGCGATAAAGTTCGTCAGTTTCAAACGTTATGGCGGAGAAGGAGCTGAGAGTATGATGGCATTTTTTCACAAAATTTTCCAGCTTTCTGCAGAAGGTAAAAATCTAAATTTTATAACACTGAAAATAAACATTTGTTGTTATTCAAACAAATATCAAATATATATCCAACAGTGTTTAATTTAACGCTAATTTTATTCTAAAAAATTTTTATTTTGTCCAACAAAATATTTATTTCTACATTTTAAGATAAATATTGTAGCTCGAACTTTAATTTTAGTGTAGAATTCAAGTTTTAGTTTTTTAATTTTAGTTTTATGAAATTTTTTTTAGAAAATTTGGAAAAAATGGTGCTAGGAATGCCACACAGGGGGAGGTTGAATCTCTTGACCGGAATGCTGAATTTTCCTGCTGAGACAGTTTTCCGGAAAATTCGCGGTTTGTCGGAATTTCCCGGAGATTTAAGATCGACTGGCGATGTGGCGAGTCACTTGGTGTCGTCGACCGATCTGCGAGTGGGTGATAAAAAATTGCGAGTCACGATGCTGAGGAACCCCTCGCATTTGGAGGCAGTGAACGCGGTTTCTATGGGCAAAACACGAGCAGCGATGAGAGACCTCAAGGACGGTGCTTACTCCGAGGACTCTGAACGTCAGTGGAGCGATAAAGTTATCAACGTGCAGGTAGGAAATAATTAACCCTTTACTGCCTTTTCTTGCATTTTATTGCACTTAAAATAGAAATTTGAAGCTTCTTAATATTTATTCAAAAATATAGAAATTTTGTTCAATAAAATGAATTATTATTTAGTGTAAAGAAATATTGTTTAAAATATAGTATCTTTAACTACAAACTCGATATTTATTTAAATATATAAAAATAACTAATACATAAGTAAATTCAACAAATTTTCATTCTCAGTTTGCTAAATAGATTTGATGAATTAGAATAGTTTGAATTATTGTTATTTAGTTTATTTTATTATTACTGCTTTTTTAAAATTTTTTTTCCAAAACTGAAATACCATATATGAGCCTACATGTGGTAAAGGGTAAAATTAAATTACTAAAATATTCAAAGGTTCACGGTGACGCAGCCTACATTGGCCAAGGAATAAACCAGGAATGCCTCGCGTTCTCCACTGTTCCACATTTCGAGGTGGGTGGCTCGGTTCATTTGATGGTGAACAATCAAGTTGGCTTCACCACCCCAGCCAACAGGGGCAGGTCGTCCAGATATTGCACGGACATAGCCAAATCTGTGTCGGCTCCGGTTATACACGTGAACGGCGACAAACCCGAGACGGTCGTTCGTGCAGCCAAAATTGCCTTCGAGTACCAAAGAAAATTCCGCAAAGACGTTTTCGTCGACATGAATTGCTTCCGCAGGTGGGGCCACAACGAGCTGGACGACCCAACGATTACGAATCCACTCATTTATAAACTTATTCACAATAGAGAGTAAGTAGAAACAATTCTTTAAAAAAAAATTGTAATTTGATAAATTTGTTTCTAT
>NCVS01000408.1:47470-70029 GCA_003055095.1 Goniozus legneri
AAAAATACAATAATCATTACATTTTGAATGGCGTTGTAACGAGCGCGAGATCCTTCGAGATAACATTGTCTTTGGGAAGAACAAATCCGTTTATTGATTTTTCTGTGTGGCTCGCCAAGAAACATTCGAAACGACTTACACTGAAACAATTATCGTCAGTCGAGGTATACACCCCGACAATTTTGATGTACCATACTGGGATCGGATCGAAATACAAATGTTGCCAACCACGACAGTGGTACTTGGTGTAATCGATGACCCTGTGCCAGTATCTTCCCTCTGGGGAAACCTTTGAAAAAAAAATAAAAAAAGAATAAAAATATAAGACGAAAAAATTGTATTCTCACCTCGACGAAATAAGAATAAATCGCTGAGTTCTCTTCATTCAACAACATTTTGAAATAATTCATTATACGCGGTTTTCCAATTCTCAAAAGGATCCAATTAATATTTTTGGCGGATAGCTTGTGTCGAAGACGTCTGAAAATGATTTCAGTCACATGCGATGCATTGAAAAGTGTAATAAAAAAAAGGTCACTCATTTACCCAAACGAACAACTATCGGCAGCATATTCCACTTTACTGAAATAATAATCACTGCTGACCAAACGATTATTGTCACCCCTGTCGCCATCGATTTCTATCATCTCGATGGAATCATCGAGATCATCTACATTGTAAGTTCTATTTTTAACGAGAAACATCTCGTTAACGTGATAAGTTCGTTCAACAGTAGTACCAACATCTTCCTCGTCGTATTTGAAGAAAGTCATATGTTTGGGACTACCAGTGTCATGCTCGTTATAGTCGTCTTTGTGAAAGGCAATTCTTTTCTTAATTATAATCGTATTGGTTAATTTTTCTGGGTCTCTGCCGGAAATAATCCCACCGTCGAATAGGCGGTGAAAAAAATTGGTGTCTACTGGATTGTTTTCTTGATGAACTTTGGTTAACAAAATGCATTTTGCCTCACCTTGAAAGTTAATATATTGAATATTATTATTGGTGTATATTACTCAAAATCAAGAGGACACTCGTTATTTTCAAAATATTATAACTCAAATAAAAAATGTGTGTGATTCCTCCTCAATAATTTTGAGGAGTATCTATTCACTTATATATTATATGTATATTACTTTTTTTTATTTTATTATATTATAATAATACCTAGCACATCGACCAAGTCAAAATTTTTATTGGCTTTTTGCCAATTATTTAATGCCAAGAGAACATCTTTTGCAGGAGCATTGAACGATCCTCTTGCTACGAATTCTCTTAAACTAGTTGGACTAAATTTTAAGAAACATTCATGGTTTATGATCTCTCCTGCATATTTGTCGATATGACTATTGCAAGCCTAAAACGATCAAAATTAGATTTTATCATTATACTTTGAGTAAAAAAAAAAAACAGTTAATTAAAATTATTTTACTAGGAATATTTGAATAAAAAAATACCCCTATCAACGATTCCAGTTTTCTGAATCGCATAGCTTCTACCAATCTACAAATAACATCGATGGAGAGAACTTCTTGCAGGAATTTCGCGATCCATTTTTCCAGATCGAAAAAACGCAGTTTGTGAGCTGCAGTGAGAATTTCGACGATATTCTGCAAACGAGACAAAGTTCTTATTTATCGCGAATTGATCGAGTGTCGAGTACTAACTTCTAGTGGCTCGTCTTTCATGGTGAACAAAATCACACGTCCAGTGTAAATGTAATTTAACATAAGTTCGAACGCCGATGGGTTAAAGTCTGGAAGAGGGATTTCTTCGTCGGGTAAATTCTTCCAGATCGTCATAAATAGAATCGAGAAGTATTCGCTGCGTCTCATTAACATGCTTTTGTGAGCTTTGAATTTTCGCCCACAGATCTCAAATGTCACATCTGAATATTTACACGTCAATTGAGGTTGGACAGGTGGAGATTTGGAACGATCGTACAATCTCTTCCTGCTTTTTTCTGATGCTTGTTTCATAGTTGGCAGATGAATTACACGGTGAAGTCTGCAAAATCACAGAAATATCACATTGATTCGCAAAACTCCATTTTTGTTTTTCTTTTGTTTTATTCAACGAATGCTTGTTGGGACGAACCAACTGTCTCATTAAACTGTTAAAATATTTTACAGTTTTTTTTATTCTCACAAGATGGAGGTGCTCATTCAGTTAATACAACCAAATTTTTTTCCAGTGTAATCAAACTGATAAATGCGATAAACTTACAATTTCAACAGAAATAATTCACAACTGATGATTATTGAGTTGTTTAAATAAATAATCACTTTATAAAATTGGGCGCAATAATCAAGCAGGTAACAATAACAATGGTTTCAATGCTTCAACATGTAATCTAATGTCATCGTACAGCTACGAGGCAGCTAGAGAACGGAAGGTTAATCGGTACTGTAGAAATCCTTGGTTTGTGATAGTCAAGCAAACAAAAGTGGTCGAGAGGATAAGGACAGAGTATCTTTCGAATACACGTGGGTTTAAAAGTTTGTTTATCAATATCTCTGGACAACTTAAGTAAGATACGTAAGATGAAACAATATTGTTGAAAAATCGAGTCTCATTAAGCATCACAAAATTTTCATTTCCAATATTTTGTATTTCATATGATTACAAATATAAAGATTTCTTTAATGACAAGAAAATACATAATTTACATACAAATTCATTAAAAAATACATATTAAAACGACATCACTTTTTGCAATATGTAACAATCATAAAAATAATTTTCCTCGATATCACAAAATCATTACAAATTATGAGAGAAAAACAATAAATATGTCGCAACAACTTATAAATACGAGTTTAAAAATTTTTAATTACCTAAAAATATCAAAGTTGTTGAAGAAAAAATCGATTAAAAATATTCGTTTCGTTTCTAAGGAAACTAGTAAAAATTAATTCTACAAACATGAAAAAGTGAAACGAAGATATTCACAGTCATTAATGCAGTTAGCTTTGTCTAAATATAAAATTCCTTCATCAACGCTGAATGTATCAGCGTTAATACTTCTCAGTTAATTTTTTTCGTTTATTGTTTAATGATTTAGAGGTTTATTCATCATCATCGCTGAACTCATCGTAATATGTCTCACGTTCGTCCAAAATTTGAGCTGGACATTCAAAATGTACGCAACGGAATTCCTAAAAAAATTTCAAAAATACAAAAAAATTGCAAAATTAACAATAATTTTAACAATTTTGTTGAGATTTTACTTTATCGATAGATTTCGTAATTTTCGTGCCGATGATACGAATATAAACAAGTGCTCGTGGATTGTCAATCGTGATTATTTGCCAAGAGCGACAATCTTGCTCGGTGAAGTCGGCAACACGTTCCCAGTTCATTCTGTTATTAGAAACTTCGATGTAATATGAATAAGTTCGATCATCGAGGTCCCATAGTAAAAATCTGTGAAAAATGTAATTAATGTAATTAACGTAATTAACGTAATTAATGTAATTAATTAATTAATTAAATTGTTAATTGTTAAATCTCAATTCTTATTTTTTTTATCAAATTCAATTCATCGAATCAAATTATATGTAGCTTTATTTTTGTTTAGCTTATAGATTCTTTAAAAACAGTAACTGAATAATTTTTGGTTCAAAGTTCTGCTCACCGCATCGAATCTATCACATAAGGTTGGTTCAGTGTTATCTCGAAGCCACTCAGTTTATCATCGATGACGATAGATGCATAACCACTTTTTTTGCTATAATCTGTTACTCTTCCTTCCAAAAGCACATCCGCTCGACTGGAAGAAAAAAAAACAGTGAAATTGAATTCTCATTTGTATAAAAAAAAAAATTTATTTAAAAGTTTATGAAGGTTAATCACTTGTAGAGAGTGTCGAAGGCCAGCGCGCCCAAACTTTTTTTAGCAATGTTGTCTATGGGCACAATAATTCCATTTTCCAATTCTATAGTGTGGCTTGCGTAGAAACATTGGATCTGAATTTCTTCTAAATGATGCAAAACAGCGCCACTGATCTCGGTAAATTTGACATAGCGAACTCTTACTGGCTCAAAATGCAAATGTTGCATGCCAGTGCAATGGTAAGCCGAATGGTCGATGATTCTTACCCAATTGTCGGGTTCCCCAGCAATCTCGATTCGAGAATAAAAATAATAATAATATGTTAAATATTTTAATAATACATAAATATAATATAACATAATATTTTGTATTATTATCATATTATAATAGGTATATAATTTTTTGTTAACGAATGAAATTAATAATTCTCACCTCGATGAAGTAAGTATTGCAAATATGCTCCCAAAGTTTATTTAAGTATATTTTGATACAATTCAACAAAAAGGTGCCTCCGAGTTCCAAGACGACAAAATTATGTCTGGGTAACCCTCTCATGATCACATTGTCTCTGGAACACGCAAACGTTATTTCAAGTGTACAGAATATTGCATATTTATTTATCGTAAAAATTGTAAAGAAAAAGTTGATCATACTCGAGCCATTCCAGGGATGAATACAATCTCGTACCGTAACAACCAAGACCCACATTTACGTCTTGCAAAATATTTTTTCGGCTTTTAAATTCGAATCTTCGCGGTATTGCTTTGGCGATGATTGCATCGGAAGTTACGTCCTTCTTCACCAATCCAGATGGCCTGACGATGTTCACCAAGTCGCTGATCGATATTAACACGTATCTCACTTTACCTTGAAATTTAAAATCGAAAAAAATGAATGGATGAATTTAAAATTTATTTTAAAAGAGATAATTTTGAGGGTGAATTGTCACACACTTATTGCCTCTTCGATGTCCTGATTGGGATTGGCTATCGCCCACCTGCGTATGGCTATGAAAATGTTAATTTCGGGTGCACTGCAATCGTTGCTCGATATTAACGCGAGCAAATGTTTGTAACTCATCCGGAGAAATCTCTTCGATTTCATGACCTCCATTGCATACTTCTTTATGTATGCAAAACATTCCTAAAAATGATGATAATAATAATTTCACAACTATTAATTTGTTGTCTCTTTAAAGAAAACCAAAATACCTCTACTAAATATTCTTGTTTATATAATTCTGCAGTATGTAATATCGCACAAGCATTTCTAGTACTGAAAAGTTGTGGTATGTAACGTGCGAGATAATCTCCTAAGCATGTGTAGCCAAACATAGATGCAGCACC
Organism: Goniozus legneri; assembly: GCA_003055095.1. Lineage (NCBI taxonomy): Eukaryota > Metazoa > Arthropoda > Insecta > Hymenoptera > Bethylidae > Goniozus > Goniozus legneri. Next base: position 52,651 of record NCVS01000408.1, read on the forward strand.
TTGAAGTTCGACAATTTCCTGTAAACAAAAACATTTATAAACGATGCAATTGAATTGAATAAAATTGAATATAATTGAATTTTTGTGTACTAACTACTGGCGTGCAATGGACTAAAATCAAACATCCAGTGTATATATATCGTAGAATTAGTGTAAATGCTGTTGGAGAGATTCCTGCAAGAGTTATCTTTTTGTCCTTCTCGTGTTTCTTAAATAAAGCTTCAAAATATAGCGAACTATTGGCCAATATCATCGTGTGAACTTCGAATTCCTGTCTATCGACCACCAGCGTCTTATCGGCAAATTTACGTGTGATATAGAGCGATGCAATGTTTTCGCGAACTGCATTGAACTGATTAATTACACCAGATAATTCGGTCTTCTCTCTTCTCGACCTTGACGATCTATTCAACCCCCCGTTTACTAAAACCAGAGCCATGGTGAAGACTGAAAAGTTGATTGAAAGAAGTTAGAAAATTGTATTATTTCAAATCGATAAACAGTAAATATTAACGAAAGTTAATATTATATATAATATTGATTGACTCTAGAAAAATTAATTTCTTGTAGCTTGTATAATACAGTAATTATTTTAAATTAAATCAAAATTTTCACAAAATTTCAAATCTGTCAAATGTTGATAGTCACGTGTTAAAAAGAATGACAAGATATATTACTCACTATTTTAACGAAAATAAACAAGATTATCACGTTATGAAATCGAAACAGCGAAACAAGAATATTTAAAATTCGGTTTTTAAGTAGTTTATAGTGAAAATTAGTTTCGCTATTTCGAGGTGTTATTTAACGTCACCACGCCTCTGTGAAACCAGAAGGACGTTTGAGGAAGACACAAAACGGAAGGTCGATACGCTCCGTGTCTTAATTTGTACTGACCGAACAGGTGAGAGGTGTCAATAAGCAGAGAGGGGCAAAAAATCATCTAAATATATTCAGGGATAATTGTTTATTTATTATTAATTATTAAAATTTTACGTAAATATTATTGCAACATGAAATAAGGCAATAGAAGCAATTAAAATTCGAGTCAAACTCGATCGTGTTGGCAGGTCATGACAATTGTAAGTAAACAGCATAGTCGAATGAAATATCAATACGGTTGGCAGACCGAATTTCAAGTCCCAGTACAGAAAAAATATAATAATTCAATGTTCGAAATACACAAATTTACGTCACATCTTACATTTTCACAATTATTGTGTGAATATATGAATTAGACATGTGATGAACAAAGACACGAGACCCAATAATATTAATAATAATATATATAGAATTAAATGGCTCAGCATTATGAGGCTGTTTGAAAAAGATCAACTTATTCCAATTTTTATTGTAGGGAAAAGATTTTATTGTTTGATTGCTGTTCATTAGAGCCACTGGAGGTCTGTACAGCAAAATTACATTAGAACACCCAAAATGTACGTAGGCAAGCCCCTCTGGAAAAATAACATGAAAAGTGTAAAAAAAAAAAAATACAAAATTTATAAATTTCGTTCAAACATTCTGTGCTCATTATTCAACAATGTCAACAGACTATGAAGTATATAATCACAGTAATTGATAATTCAAATAATTAACAAGAGAAAATCAATTAATTCAGAAAGAGAAAGAAAAAATTAAAAAAAATTGAATTTAATTTTTAAATTGAATTGAATAATCGTTGCTATTCAAAGTTCGGCTTACCACATCGAATTTATGAAATAATGCTGCTCGAGTTGTTTCAAGTTACCATGTTCAGATCTGAATCGATGATAAGCAAAACCTTTTTGGCCATCATAAATACATATACCTCCATCTGTAATCGCATTCACTGAACTAATATATAAATATTTATTAAAATATCGAATATCTATAATTTTCTCTGCGACTGTTATTAAATTATATTTCAGCAATATTGCTGAACATCAGGATAGAGTAGGGAATAAAAAATGATGTTCAACTGATCTTTAAGCGATCAGTTTCCAACATTGACTAAAATTAGTTGATAAAACTTGAAAATAATTTGTCATTTTTTTTATTTAAAATAATATGAAATCTGGAAGATATCGTACAAGTCAAATTGACTAAAAAAACAATTATGATAACAATAATAATTCAACAACGAGATTAGCTTAAATTAAATAGAGTAATACAATAAAAAAATCGAACGTATAATTTAAGGTTCCGAACTGTGTCCTTCGATTTCCAACTCTTCGTTCTCTTCTGACGTACTCGATGATTCACCTACTCTGGATAATAAACTCTGATCTGGACACTCAAAATGTACACAAGAAAATTCCTGAAACAGTTATTCATACAAAAATTGTTTAATTATTGAAAATTATGACTGTGTTAGATTATTTTTTTACCTTTATAGAACTATCTGAACATTTTGTACCGACAATACGAATATGAGTTATCGGTCGTGGTCGGTCGAGAATGAGTGACTGCCATGATGTGCAATCTTCATTAGTCTTGTCGATAACTCGTTCCCAACTTTTTTTGTCTAAAGACACTTCGATGTAATACGAAAATGATGTAATGTGAAGATCCAACAACAACAGCCTGTCATTTATTTAATAATTCATATTTAATAAAATGATTCAAAAATTGTTATTATTTCAAGTTTGATTTACCTCATCGAACTTATGATGTAAGGTTGACCCAGTTGAATCAGGAAGCCATACTTACAACCAAACTTGTGAGATACATAACCACTCGACTTGTCGAAAGTCGTTGTATTCCCATTTATGAGCACATTTGCTGAACTAAATGAAATAATTTCATAAGTTTTCACATTCGAATTCATACACCGAAAATAAAAATTTGTTGAATTCACTTAATATTTGAGTTAAAGCAAAAAAAAAAACAATATATTGTTAAATTTTAAACAATATATTTATTTTTATATTTCAAAATATGAAATAGCTCGAACAAATTTTTATTCGAGTATGAATATTCATTCTAAAATAATTAAATTGTTCATTACGCGTTGTTCTTTTTTGTAGCCCACGCGCCAAAGTCAACTCTGGCAACGTTCAGTTGAGGCACAATGAATCCATTCAATATTTGGTCCGTATTATTCGAGTAAAAGGCATGGATTTTACGGATTTCGAAACAATCGTGCGCCGAATTTCTCACTGATCCAGCAATCTTTATGTACGATGCTCTTCTTGCTTCGAAACACAAATGTTGCCAGCCCCGACAGGGATAATCCGTGTAATCAACCACCCTGAACCACTCGATGACGTCTATAGAAACCTGCAGAAAAAAAAAATAGAATTAAAAAATTCGATTAAAATTTAATAAATAAAAAAAATTATTCTCACCTCGATGTTATAACTGTAAGAAACCGACTCGCGGTCATTTAACAACATTTCGCAACGATTCAACAGGTAAGGTGTTTCGAGTTTTATTATTATACAATCATCCATGGTTCCGGTCAATTTGTGAGACATGATTCTATTTCGTGTAAGCATTGTATTAGTTTTTTTTCATATAATTATAATTGGATTAAAAATTATTCAACCGAGCAGGTGATCATTTTAAAGAGGAAGTTTTTAAATGATCACTTGCTGATCATTTTTAGATGAACAGTTATTGAAAAATGAAAACTGTCTCTAATTGTTTTGAGTACTTGAAAATGATCAAAATATAAAAAATTTACCCAAAATTTATATCGACAATGTCATCGCCATAATATTCGGCATACATTAAATCGATTGGGTTCGTGTTGTGGATCATCTTAGTGCCGTAACTCGCGTCAATAACATTTTCATCAATTAAAATACCGTCTCGTGCGTAAATGTCGTGGAGACGTGGTCGTGTTTTGGCAGCAATCGCATCCAAAATTGTGTCATTTGAAATTAGTTTAGATGGCTTAACAATATTCACCAAGTCGTCGACCGACATCAGGGTGAGTCTTATTTTACCTTGAAATTGAAGTTTTTTTTTTTTTTAAAAATAATTTTTTAGTAAGTTTTTTTGAAGTAATAAATCACACTATCAGTATACTTAAAATGGGCTGCGAGTCAATTTTCGGATTGACTTTGACCCACTCGGTCATTGCTGTAAAAATATCAGGTTCTGGAGCACTGAACGAGTGTCTCTCTAATATTTCGTTCAGACTTTCAGCGCTCAGTTTTAAGAAACATTCGTGCCTTACAATCTCCACTGCATTTTTGTCGATAAAGTTGTTGCAGGCCTTAAATAGAATCGTTTGGATAATATCGGATAAATTTTCTTTTTTAGTTTGTAAAAAATCAAGATACCTCTACCAAAAACGTAGGCGAATAAGGTCGTACATATTCCAATATCGAACAAACATTACCGACTTCGAAAATATCTTCCAAGTAATCCGTGACTGATTCTTCCAGTTTTTTGAGGCCAAATTGATGAGCTACTCGATGAATTTCTAGGACATTCTGTAAAAGAGATAATTTTGATTTGTATTGTTTCTTGTATTTTATATTTTGTGTGCACTGGGAATAAAAATTTGTTGAAGCTACTCAAGCTTGAAAATATGTAAAATATTTTGTTAGAATTATTACTTGGAATTAATGTTATGTGTCTTTGATTTAAACAAATATTTAAAAAAAAATGTATATGTATAGATAACTATTAAAATCACATTTCTTTGTGATATGTTAAAATTTGATTCGATACTAACATCCTCCGTTTGTTCGTTCAAAGACAGATGTCCTGTGTAGATATATTTCAGCAACAATTCGAGCACTGTCGGTGTAATTTCTTTAAGCTCAATTTCCTGACTGGTCGCTTCCGTCATACCCCCACAAAAAAGATTATTTAAATATTCGCTGCGAGGGCCTAATACCAACTTGTGAGCACTGAATTTCCGTTCAGCGACCACCAGTGTCACATCCGAATATCTACCCGACATAAAAAACGATGCGACATTGTCGTACACGAGGTGTGTGTGATTAACTTCGCCGAAAGGAGACCCTGCACTTCTGTGGGAAGTCATCTTTTCTTCAATTTAACGCGCTCGACGGATGACTTATACAGTGAAGAGTAAAACACGAATCGTTTCCAACCGAGTTTCGACTGAAAAATTGAACAATTCACCATTAGCAGTTCTCGTTCGACAATCGCAACAAAAATTTGAATTTTGGAATATTTAAAAAAATTATTCTTTGTATACCTGTTACTCGTTACTCGCTATTTAAATAAAAATTTGTAACCGATGGCTATCCTCGACTCGATTTAAACCTGAACAAAATGAGGACAATTGAAATTTGAAAAACTTTCTGTTTATTCAGCGAATAACAATAATTTGAAGATTGTTGTCTGTCTCGCACGTTTACGGGACTAGAAAGTCGACTGAGGAAAATTCAGTGGTTTACAAGGATGTCAGCGGGGAAGGTCAATCGGTACCTGCGAAAGTCTGCTCATTGTCAACACAAAAAGGGGCTGTAATAAGGGAAAGGAAAAAGTCTTCCGAATCTAAAAAGGCTAAGCATTTCACGATGTCGACTTAATTTAACGAAACTAATTATGTATTTTTGTACTTCCAAAGTTATATTTTAACAGTAAAATGAAATATTCGATTTGTAACAAATGTTTGCTCAATCTAACTACGAATCAATCTTATTTTCATTCTACAAAATATCAATTTAGCAGTGAAAAAGTGAATGTGTAACTTGTTTAAAATAATTTTTTTTTAATTGGTGGTAGCTCAATTCAAAATTATCAAAAATATTTGCTCGGAAGTAGCGCAATCTTGTGGAAAAATAGCACACTTTTCGAATTATCGTAAATATTCAAAATTTCAGTTATTCTTTCAATTTATTATTTAATACTAGATTTACAGAATTTTGAAGCTTTTTCAGTTTCTCTAACATATTTCATACAAATATGTATCTCTTCTTCCTATTGAAAGTTAATAATTTATAACTATAATTTACAATGTTTCCAAAGAAAATTTATTTCGTTATTATTTCAAATTTAAACGTTCTTGTACACTGCAAAAAAAAAATTTGTAGAATGTTTTGCATACGTTCAAATAAATATTTAATTTAACAAATTATTGTTCAAGTGACTAAATATTAGTTTAAACAAAAATTAAATCTGTAATTCAATTATTTAGCATATTTTACAAAATTTTTTTTGCAGTCTATGTGAAAATTTGTAAATCTAGTGTTAAACAACGCATAAGAATAACATTGAAAAAAAAAAAAAAACGAATTATTCACAGTAGCTGTGCACTGCAAGGGGTGAGGAGTAGCGCTCACCTGGATCCGGAAAATAGGTCGTATTACTTCAATTGAGGCGCAGCAGGTCGTTAGCGGAACAAATCGCACCTAAGCGAAGCCGTGTAATTTTAAGGTCCTTGCTGGCTAATAGCCAAAATTCGTACCTTTACGGTTTGGTTATAAAAAGAAGTCATGTCCTCAGAGTTGCATTCTCCCAAGAGCGTTGAGAGTTTTGTCGAGATGGTAAAAGTGTAATGAAAAGGATGTCTCCTCTATTGTTTGCGTGATTCATCAATACCCATGAAAGTCAAAAAGGTACGTATTGTCTCGTACTTACGGTAAGAAGCTCGGTTTTAAGGCTCTCTTAGAGAAAGCGTTTGAGGAAACTTCTCGAAACAATTTTTCAACTTTAAGTAAACATTTATTTCAGTGAGAAACTATTTTTACGAATATTCGTGCGTTTAAGAAACTTTTTAGTATTGAAAAAGTGCGAGGAAGAGACTGATCGAGTGAAAATTTTCAGGTTCAATGACCTACTTGCACCAATCTCCTGAAGAGTCAAGAAGGGACAACTTGTACCTACACTAAGAACTTTGTTTTCCAGTTTTCTGGGGAGAAAATTTGAGGAAAACTGTTTGCAAAATAAATTTGGGAATTCGATAAGACGACGTTTGATTTTGGTAAGAAATAATTTTCAAGCAAAATCTGGTTCTTGAACTTTCTTGAGACAGTACCTGACAGAATTTTAGTGTACCTTTTTCACAAGACTGCTACCCGACTGCGAAATTCTATCTTTTGTTGAAGTTTTTTAATACTTCAACCTTGAAGTGCTAATACAATAGAAAGCAGTGAGGAAAGGCAGTTAAGGGGACCATCAAAATTGTGAAGGGGTTGTCTTTTGCATTTTCACCCCCACTCTCGAATTTTCATCCCCGCCCTCAGATTTTCATTCGCTGTCTTTTACCCCCACACGAAAATGTACGAGATTTCCCGAAGAGCCGAATTTTCCCTCCCCACTCTCGAATTTTCATCCCCACCTTTACATTTTCACCCCCACGCAAGGATGTACGAAATTTCCCGAAGAACCGATTATTCCTTAAATTTTCACCCCCACTCTTGAACAACCTACCGACAAATTTTTATGCCCGCCTTAAAATTTTCATCCCCACTAAAGGTACTAGGTGACGAGGCTACGAGCGAAACGACGACATTCGTGTTTTTACAACCGTCGAAGCACGATTTCAGCTCTCAACCGGCTGTTATCTTCAAGTTCTCGAGTCGTAACTTGAGTGTTAGTTCTCGTTCGATTAGTGCAAGTGTGACATTGAAAAAATGGCTTACAAGTATCCAGAAGACGCGGAAGCCGCCGAGAGGAATGCCCTCGGGATCGTGGAGGAGCCCACGGAATTGCTGCTGTCTTGTCAGAAGAAGAAAGACAACAAAAAGAGCAGTCCTTTTGAAAAATGTTGCAAGCTTTTCCAAACCAAGAAAGCTGAGAAGACGCGACCCGATCGCGAGAACTTCAAAACTGTGGCCCAGAGGACAACTGAGAACAGCCAGAGGATCGTTGGGAGAGATTCTAACTGGATTCGTCAAGATCCAGCCAGCAATTACCAAGAAGAGCAAAGGCAAGGGCAAGAGCAAGGGCAAGAGCAAGAGCAAGAGCAAGAGGAGGAAGAAGAAGAAGAAGATCTACTAAAGCCGTTCGACCTCGAACGCGAAATGGATCGTCTCGATCTCAAGTTCAATCCACCAAAAGACCAGGGCTTGCCGACGGCTTTCTCGCCGAAAAAAGAGCCCGAGAAGACTGGGACATTCAGAAAATATCTGAACATGGCCAGCAATTACAGAGCGAAAAGAGCTGCCAAGAATATGGCGAAGGAAACTGCCAAGATGGTCTCGAGAGTGGAGGCTGCCAAGGAAGCCGCGGGTTACATTGCTGACAGCGGCATGAGGCACAACCAGTGCAACAACAGTTTCAACAAAAATCACAACAACCGCTTCAACACAAATCACACCATCAACCACAACATCACCTACAACAACAACTACACCATCAACCAGGCACCAGGCGATGGTATCAATGCCGAACAGCAAGCAGAGGCATTCGCAAATCTCGACGATACGATCAATAGGTTGTTCAAGGAGCAGCTCGTTAGCGAAGGAGTAAACCCGGAGGACATGACGGAGCAACAGAAAAACGATCTTAATCTCAAGATGCTACAGTTTCGGAGATTTGTGCAATTGGCGACGAGGAATCAGCTACTAAGTAATTTTCCGAGGTGTGGCAAACTGCCGGATCTCATCCCATCGACGAAAACGGGTAGCACCAACGTTGTGATCGATGCGAGCAATGTTCTGCTTTTTGCAAACAACGTCGGCAATGAACGCAACAACATGGAATCGGCTCGCGCGAATAATTGCCAAGGAAATCGTAATCGTAAACCTCTGATGAACAGGACGTTTGAGGTTACAGGCGAGGAAAGAGAGGATCCAACATACGATGAGGTGCCTTTCGAAGATAATGGAGAATCTAACGCGTGTCGCGTGGGTTCTGGTTCGCCAGTTGAAGCGAAAATTGAAAGTCCCACTGATGAGTTTGACACGGCTCGCTCAGAAGAAACTGGATCGCTCGACATGGCCGAGCTCAATGAATTGATGTACGACGTCTTCTGGCACAACCTCACGGAAGACATTCACTTCCAGATGGAATGTATATTGTACGCGAATCGAAAATGGCAGCATCTAATTGGTGAGTGATTTTCAAATTATTATTTTAGAAGGGTGAAAAAATTGAAAAAATACAGAAATATTTAATAAGAATTCACTATTATTATTATTGTTGTTGTTGTTGTTATTGTTATTTTTTTTTTTTTAATTTAAATTACATTAAATTTCTTTTAATTTCTTTCACAAATAATTTATGATTATTATCTCCATCGCAGCGCACAGCAAACTGTTCACCGATTACCAAAAGAAATTGTTGTACAAGTCTCCCGATCCCCCCCGCCAGATGGTTACGATGTGGCGGCAAAGGAATACCCGCGTGAACGATGTGTTCATGGGGATGTTCGACGCGAAAATCATAGCGGGCATGGTCTTGCTCCAGCCGTACGTGCAACCGTCCTTGCGGATGTTGAAAAATGTGGTCAAGGTCCGTCTGATGAAATCGGGCCACTGGCAATTGATGGACCTCGACAGCCTAGAGAAACAATCCCAGTTGCCAGGCGGATTCGGGATCAGGGGAAAATACAAACCCAAAAAGGATTTCGGAGATGTGAAAAAATTCGAAAGTTACGAGATCCACCACATCACCGATTATTGGGACGGCAAAAACATTCTCGGCACCGGAACTTTCGGCTCTAGTTATCGATGTGAGTACAGACTATTCGTTAATTGTCAATTAACACGAAAAATCGTTAGTTTTTGTTGTTGTTTGTTGTTAATTCACACAAAACAAATTAATTTTCGAAACAGAAAAAATTGCTAATCGTTTTTAAAAAACAACAGCAGCAGCAACATTGTTGTCTTTTTGTTGTTGTTAATCGCCAACAGAAAATTAATCTTCGAAACAGTCGCTAACAAAATTCTCTCGTGTTTAGGCAAATTCGGAGGCATCGAAGCCGTGGTGAAGAGATTGACAGTGTTTGACTCACAATCGGAGTATTGTCATCAAGAACATATTAACAAAACGGTGAAGACTATGGTGAGCGCGTGTCTGTGCCCGCACGAGAATATCGTGACCTTGTTGGGCTTCTGTATGAATGGAAAGGCACCCAGTATCGTCTACAGGATGGAAGAGAGAGGAAGCTTGAGGAGCAACCTGAAGAATAACGCAGAAAACTTCAAGTGGGACGAGAGGATCTTCATCGCCAAGGGTATTATGAAGGGACTGCAGTTCCTCCACACGATCGAGGAGGAGCCCATCTATCACTGCAATCTTCAGAGCTCAAACGTACTCTTGGGCTGCGACGGGGAGCCCAAGCTCACCGACTTCAACCTGGGGACCAACGTCGTCGAGCCGCGCTTAAATGTGAGCAAAAATTAATCAATTCTTGCATGTAAAAGAATTTTCTGTCTATGCATAAATATAATTATTTTTTTTAATTGGATTACTTTATGAAAAATAGAATTCTTTGAGAAAAACAAAATTGATTTCATATAGAGAAATAGGAAGAAGAATCGACGATTATATATTCTTGGATGAAGCTATAATACTATGTATAATATATAATATTTTTGTTAAAAAATAGTTTTTCTATCAGCTTAGACTTTTTTTCATCTAAAAATTGAATACTAAAATTGTTTCATTCCAAAATTTAATTCCTTTAACTGTAAATTCTCGCTCAATATTACTTTTCAATTTTGCTTATACCGGAATTCCCTTCGTTTACAGATTTACAATCGCAGCGGTCTCCGTCCCTATTTACCTCCCGAGTACTTGGAAACCTTCGAAGCCACCGAGGCCGTGGACATATACAGCTTCGGTGTTCTCATGTACGAAATGGCGACCGGCAAGGATCCCTGCAACAGCGTTAGAGGTCACATCGTCGATTGGCTCAGAGGAATGACGTACGAAGACAGATCCATGATGTACGACCGCAAAGTGAAAGATTACGACCCTATGGCCTACCACGCACTGCTGCGTCTCGGAAGACTGTGCACAGTGGTGGACCCTGAAGGCAGACCCACCGTCGACGAGATGGTCGATACCACCGACAGATACTACGACAAGCACCGCGACATCATGATGCAGGAACAAGAGATCTGGAGGATCCAGAGAGAAGAAAGATTGAAGAAGAAAGAAGCTGAACGAGCAGACAGAGAGATGAGACTGAACAGAGGAGAGATAGTCGAGCAAGAAGACGAAGAAGAAAGCGAGGACGAAGAAGTCAGAGACAAGAGACTCAGGCGTGAAGTGCACGTCAAAAAAGAGCTGGAGTACCACCAAAGGAGACTAACAGAGACCATAAGTGATAGAGTCCAAAAGATACTGCAGGTAAAAGAAGAGCAAGCGATAGAGAACGAGAAGCAAGAGCAGATCGAGAGGGAGAGGAGGAAAGAGGCCAACATTAGACGTGAGCAAAAAGGTAGGTTGCAAATTAAGCCTCTTTATTCTTCAACGTTGACAAGAAATTCGAGAGGAGATGGTGTGCAGGAGCAAGAGGGGAGAATGTGGACCTGCAGGAGGGACAGATCAGAGAATGAAATTTGGACCTCCATGTCAGAGATAGGAAGGGCTGAATCGGATGAATGGTGGTTCGAGCCAGAGCAAGTGGAGTACAGGAGGGAAGCGAGGATCAGGAAGCTCACAGATTCTCACATCGAGATTGAAATCGACGAGTACGGCGCTAAGGGTCGAGATGAGCAAGTCGTGGAGCAAGTCGTGGAGCAAGTCCTGGAGCAAGTCCAGGAAGACGAACAGGTTGAACTGGTACCCGAGGAAGCACCGAGGAGGCGCCCAAACAAATTAAAGCGATTCAAGAAACGACTGAGCAAATTATTTCATCGTGATTAAGAGCTGCGTCCTGTAAACCCACATTTCTTATTTATTTTTCGTGTTCTTTTTATAAATTTAGCGTCGTGTGAAAATATCCATTGCAAGCTAATTTGCAAAATTCGAAAAACCAAAGCTATTTTTACAGAGATTTATTACAAAGTGAGGATATTTTCATTGGACGCTAAAATTGTTATAGTATTAGAGTTTTATTGTATATAATCTTTTGTACAGCCTCTTTTATGTACATTAACGAAATATTTTTACTAATCGAACCATTAAGAGAAAATTTTAGCCAAGACCGAAGTATAAAAAAAAATGTTGACTGGTATCAGAAACATAACTTTTTGTTTGAATTTAAAGACAATAGCAAGATATTGTCTCAATTATAAAACTAATCTTCAAAAAGAGTATGAGTCACATACTAAACGTATTTCCAATAGTATTTGTTACTATGTAATTAAATTTAAATCACTATTTCGTGTACACATTTGTATAAATTTCGCGCAAGTTACCTTTCACCGTCGTGTAAAAATAGCATACCTACACAGAGTACCATGAATATTATTAGAATTTCCAATGTTGGAAAAAGATGCTCATAGAAGCCAAACTAAGATCAATATTAAGAAAATTGTATAGCGATTATTATAAAATAAGGCGAAGGAATTAATTATGGTGTAGGTTTTTAATGTATATAACACTTTGTAAAATAATTTGAAGGTATCCAAATAAAATATTTATAATAATCGAATTATCAGTATTGATTATTAGCGAGCCAGTTCACTGTGAAAAGAAAAATTGTTGAGAAAAAATTTGATCAAGAATTGAATTAAGAAAAATCATTACCATCATCAAAAGAAAAAAAAAAAGAATTATCTATTTGTATAAAACGTTAACAATTTTTAAATATTGCTATAACTATTTATAAAACAAACCATACTCAGTATATTTTCAATAGTGAGTTATTATTATTATATAATTAAATTAATATTTTGATATCACCTAAACATACTTGTTTCATCTCGCGCAGTCAAACCATATCAATTGACTACACGAGTTATCGAAATACCTTATTGTTAAATGAATGAATGAAGAGATTTTTATTCGCCCAGAAACAGGTACTACTTTATTTTCAACATTGATTTTAATCTAAAATAAAGTGTTTTTTGTAATTTAATAATACTTAATATTATGTATATTTAGATATTTTATATCCTTAGATAATAAGTTATTAAATAAAAAATTACTTCATTTTTCTTATTAAAATATTCAACTTCATCTTCTATAATACGAATCTCCAATTATTTAATAACAATGATTTATCTTAGAATTTCTCAAAAAGTTCCATTCTCAAAACACTAATAATAGTATATATAATGAATTGATAACAAATATTCGTAAGATGAAGCACAATTATTAATAAGTAATATGTGTATAGTCATTAGTATAAAATGATAGGATGTGACTATTTGATGGGAAAATTGTCATTTTTAACTTGTCATCGTTATATTTCTCATTAAATTGGAATGAAATATTATTTTTTATTAGTCGACGTTTCAGCTTCCAATTTTTCATGTTCTTTAGCAATGAGATTTTGTAATTTTTCCTAAAAATGAAAACATTGTTTGATCAAATTAAATTTTAAAATAATATTATTACTGAATATTAATTTAAAATACATACACTCCAACCAAGTTTTTCAGCTAATAATTGACAGCCTGTGTCGCAATCTCCAATCCAAGCAACATCTCGACCTGCATAAGAGCTTTTTGGGTCGAATACCAATCCTTGTTTTATACCCAAAAATCTAGCTATTCGATCGGTCATACCAACTTTCTCTTTGTTAATAAGAAGTCGTGGACAGTTGTCAGGTACCCTTAAACAAGTACTTAATTTAGTAGAAATAGTTAAAACAGAAAAATATTTTAGCTACCTATCGATAAGAGATGCAAAAGGTTGTACCACCAAACTTGAACCAAGAATTATAAGTAAATCACATTCAGGAAAATCACGTCCTATGAGATCATGGAATCGATCAGGTAACATTTCTCCAAAAAATACTATATCTGGTTTTACAACACCTTCTTCGCACTCTTCGCATTTTGGAACAATCCCTTCCAATATCTTTTCTGTGAGGCGATAAAAAAAATTTTCACGACAGTTAAAAAATTAAATTTACAAAAGTATTATTAGCTTTCGAATTAGCATGTGATTCAAAAACCACAAGTCTCAGAATTAAAAGAAAACAATTACCTTTCATCCAGGGTAAATCATAGGGAGCCCGACATTTCAGACATCGTCCAGTATGGAAAGTACCATGAGCCTCCACAATTTTTTCAGAAGGCAATCCAGCTATTCTTTCTAGTGTATCGATGTTTTGAGTGTAATGTCGAAGTAGTAATCCTTCCTCCCATAATAACCGTATAAAATAGTGACAAGGTGTTGGCTTCAGTTTTGCAGGCAATAACTCTTTGGCCAATGTAAAAAATGGTTCTGGATTTTTAGTGAAAAAATCAATCTCAAAAATTGCCTGGGGATGAGGTAAATTATACTTTTGCAAATTATGATAAAGGCCACTCGAAGGGGAACGAAAATCTGGAATTCCTGCAGCTGTATAAAATTTCACAGTTAAAAAAAGGTGAAATAGAACTATTAGAGAAAATGCGCTAAGTATACTAAAATATCTTACAGGTGGAAATACCAGCTCCTGCCATTGTTATTATTTTTCTTTTTCCTTCTTTTTTAATATATTGAATAATACCATCTAAACTTAATTCTTCCAAGACTTTTTCTTCCTGAGAAGGTGGATCGCTCAATGTTAATTTTTGCGCTAAGAATTTGGCAAATAAATTTTTTTTCAATAGTAATTTTTCCATTGTTGAAGGATCTTCTAAATCTTCTTCTTCGGAAGATGAACCACAGGAATTTTCAACCTCTGCACCTGCTACCAAAAGCAATATCAGTTAACTCAATAGATATTTTTGCAGTTCATATTAATTGGTCAATTTTCAATGCAATGACAATTAAATTTAAAGGTGTACAAAGAATTGCATAGAGAGAAACAATTATTATATAAATTATCATAAAAGCCTATAAAGTAAAATTTAAGGAGCAAAATAAAATTAGTGACAAATGGTATCAATGTAATTAAATAATAAAAAATAATTATTTTACCTCTATCATTATCACCAATTTCTTTTTCCATGTTATTTACAATTTATTGTTGAGTTCCAGAGGGCTTCAAATAATGTAGCAAATATACAAAGCTAAAATAGTTTAAAACATTACAGTCAATACACATAAATATAGTCATTAAATGGATTTTGTAATTTAATACAATTATTTATGTACAAAACAGTATTTTGAAAAACTACTCATGCATTAAAATAAAAAAATATCTATGTTAAAGAAACTATCTAATTTTACCAAAATGAATTAAAAGCTTTTTGGGGAGTGATTTACAATTTCATTAAACATTACCACTCTTATTTTTTTTATTGCTCTGATTAAATCAGAGCGAGTAACAACAAACTTCTGATAATTATCCAACTCACAAATTTTAATCCACACAGGGTTTATGCGCGTCAAATTGAACTCAACATAACATAACCTTGAAAAATGCATCTCCAATATGACATCGCGAATACTTGAGAGGATAAAAAAATGATTCTAGCAGTTAGGGTTTTAGACTATAAAAAGGACTAAAATTTTAATTTAATTTAATAATACACTGATTTACATCTTACCTTTTTAATTATAAATGATAAATTAAATTCTTAACAGACGGACGGGGTTCCTTTATTAAGTGGTATAACGTTGGATTGGAGGTTTCAAAGTGACGCAAAAATCGAGAATTCGTAATAGGATAACACACGAGCGAGGAGGTATATAGAAATTTTTTAGCCGCGCAAAGCTCCGCCGTGTCGCGCATCTGGTGCGCGACTAACCTAACTGACGCAGTTCCCCCCTATGTATACTACCCCCTCCATTGTTTCACAAAACAAAATGGCCGCTCTATTGAAGTTTGAAATATAAAATATTATATTGTAATTAACTAAATTAATTTTTTTTTAGCGTTTTAAGTCATAATTCATGTTACAAAATCATTTTGGTCAACGTTTTGAACACTTAATTTTTTAAAAAGTACAAAGTTATCTACAGTCTACGGAAAATGGCATTTATCGATAAGATGAAGATGAAAAAAAATTCAAATCAATTTTTTGAGATTCATGGATTTATTTTCTATTCATTAATCATCTTTTCAGTAATAATTAATTCATTATTTATGCAAATTAAGAGCAAATTTGTTATGTTGATAATTTACCTACTGTGCTACTGACTGATGCATCTCCTACGACCGCTTAGTCGGTAACTTTAAGTAAATAACGTATTTTCGAATTATTCGATAATATAAAATTCTTTTAAAAGTGCAAGGAATAAATTAAATAACAATATAGTATTGGAAATAATATTTTCGATATAAAATAAAAATAAAATATATTCTTTCAGTCTCTTGCATTACAATACAAAACTTTTACTCTTTGACACATTTCAATTTTAAAATTATTGTTACAGAATAATTTAAACAATTAATGAAACTATACAAATAAATATATATTATCGAAAAATTACTTCATTATCTCAGTATACTCTGAATTGACGTGTGAGTTTCACTTCCACAGACTTCTAATTCTTGTGAATCTTTGATATCTAATTTGTATATACGCTTATCTTTTTACCCAGCAAATGTTTTTATTAGTTCATAAAGAATCAGTAATGTAAGTTCATCACAACTATGTAGAAATTATAAATCTCTTATGTAATCCATTTCGTTGTCTACAATCTTTAGTACAATCATATAGAAAGACAACAATGGTGTTTTGTTTCACAATAATGATTCGGTATCTTCAACGACCCTCAGAATCCATTCTTGTTATCAGTCCTCTATTGAATTAGTCCAACCATCCTACAGGTGACATTCACATGCATCATTAATTAAATTGTACAGAAATAAAAAAAGAACTACGATTATTAGATAAGATACATACTTTGTTTTCTGCTTCTTCACAGTAATGTAATGATGGTTTTCATGAACATCTTGATTGTATTCTACAATTGATAGTTTTGCATCTCAAAAACCTAAGAGTAATTTGTTTCCTTGGGAATCAATGAGATGTACAGCTTGTATCAACATATTATTACATAGGATACATTAGGCTAGATGCACTGGGAAGGTTATTTTCTACAATGAATAAATTACATTATTACATAGTTTTTCACAATTATACAATTTTTAAGATTGTAAATGGATAACCAACCTGTATATTTATTTTTCTTAAACATGTGTATCGAGAAATAACCGTGAAATTCTTTTGAATTTTCTCCCGCCATTCGAGACATCTATTGTTTGTACGAGGTTAGTTTAAACATTCGAATTAGGAGGGACCAACTGGCGAATGCTGTAATAAAATTAATAACTAAAAGTAAAATCTTAATTTAATTTAATAATATTTCGATGTTCATATCATCTCTCACAATTATATCGAATTAAAATGTCAATATTAGAGGTTATGTTGAATAATTTTAAATAAGCAGACGTAAAGCTCCGCCGTGTCGCGCATCTGTAGGGCGACTAACCTAATTGACGCAGTCGCTGAGCAGATGTACATT
>NCVS01000408.1:70062-92907 GCA_003055095.1 Goniozus legneri
CTGCTCTTCATTCTGATTGGCCCGTGTTCTCTAATCATCAACGAAATATTTGAAATTCTCGGAAACGACCCAATACTCAATCATGATTCGCCAAAGTGTTCTCTAATCACCGTCGCCCCTATTCGTTGATTGAAGACCGCGTAGCCAATCAGCGTGCGTCCCCTCCACACATCGCCCGAGAAAAACAAAGGAGGGGGTAATATACATAGGGGAGGAATTGCGTCAGTTAGGTTAGTCGCGCACCAGATGCGCGACACGGCGGAGCGTTATGTGGTCCAAAAATTTTCATATACCTCCTCGCTCGTGTGTTATCCTATTACGAATTCGCGATTTTTGCGTCACTGAAACCTCCAATCTGACGTTATACCACGAAATAAAGGGACCCCCCGTCCATCTATTCAAAATTTAATTTATCATCTAATATTCACGATTTTAATGTGATTGTAAACATTAAAATGTACATCTGCGTATTATTAAATTAAATAAAAATTTTATTTATTTATGACATTTTATTCAAAGTATATTCATCATATCATTCGATAGCTGTGCCATCCTCGTTCGAATGTGTCTGGCTTCGAGCAGCTGGAAAGGTTATGTCACGTAAAAAATTACGGTTACAGCACGAATCCACAAGGCAGCGCTGTCAAAACCCGGTTTAGCCGGCCTTGTTACTTTGTCAGTTCTATCCGGCGAAGAAAGTGCTCATATAAAATTCCGAACGGCCTAACCACGAAATTCACGATTTTTTATTTGTACAGTTTCGTCTGACATTTCCCTATTTGAATATTCTGACATAACGTGAAGTTCAACACATTGCCATGGAAGACGATTTACCGTTCCGCGTTGAATACGCAAAAAGTGGCCGCGCTTCTTGTAAAGGATGTAAAAGTAACATCGCAAAGGAGAGCCTTAGATTAGCAGTTGTCGTTCAGGTAAAAATGTTTTCGAACAAAAGAATTCCCAACGTACAGTAGAATTTCTTTGTTGTATTTAGGATCTAGATGAAACGTGTCTGAACGGGAGAAGAATCGTTTTTTATAAACGTATCGCTAGTTTTATTCTTTTACTATCGTTATTTCGATCTTATATTTACATTACTTTTAATTGTGTAAAAGTAACATTGCAATGGAAAACCTCAGATTAGCAGTTTTCGTTCAGATAAAAATATTTTCGGACAAAACAAACGAACGAGAATTTTTATCTCGTGTTTAGAATCTAGATGAAATATGTTTAAGTAAATTAAGAATAATTTTCTATAAGTAATCAAATGATAATTTTGTTTTCTTATTATTATTGTTTTTAATATATTTTAATATAATTTTTACTCGGTTATATGGAAGATGGATAGTCTTAGGCATTGTATTATTAAAAAAATTTAATACACTGTGGTAACAAAACAGTTCTTTTCTCATTTTAAAAGTTATAAACTTGATGTAGTCTATTTAAATGATTTGTTTAATTTTTCTGTTAATATAAACAATTAAGACTATCAGTTTTCTCTTTACTTAATAATATTAATAAAAATATGTTAATACAAATTTTTGTTTATAATTAGAGCTCTTTTCACGATGGGAAAGATTGTAAATGGTATCATGACAGTTGTTTCTTTACCAAACAAAGACCAAAATCAACTGCAGAAATTGGACACTTTGATAATATTCGTTATGAAGATCAAGAGAAAATTAAACAAAAAATAGGTAGGTGAAATCTACATAATTTTAAAATCAACATAAAACTTATCGAATATATTCTTTCTCTCTGCAGAGGAGGGAGGTCCAGCAGCTCCTTCTACTTCAAAAGCAGGAAAAAAACGCTCTAATGCATCAAAAGCTTCCGATAAAAATTATCAGGTTGAATATGCCAAATCTAGCAGATCAACTTGTAAAGGCTGTGAAACAAAAATATTGAAAGATGAGATTAGAGTTTCTAAAAAAGATTTCGAGAGTGATGATGCAAGACGATTTGGTGGTGGACTGGATAGATGGTATCACTTACAATGTTTTGTGAAACTAAGGAAAGATCTTGAATATTTTGACAAAGGAGAAGCTTTACCAGGTTTCAATTCTCTTTCAAAAGAAGATAAAGCTTTGGTAAAAAAAGAATTACCTGACATACAAAAAGAAAATGATGCACCAGCAGTAAAGAAAATGAAAATTGATCCTGAAGATTTAGAGCAAGAGAAAATAATGAAAAAGCAAAATAAAGAAATTTTTGCTATAAGAGATGTGTTAAGTTCTCATCCTAAACCAGAATTAGTTAGATTGTTGGAATTGAATAAACAATACATACCTGAAGGATCTTCTGCTGTAAGATAATTCAGTTTAAATCAATTCAATAACACTGAACAACATTTTATAGTAAAAAAATCATCTATGTTGAATAATTCATTGTTCAATTTCTTATTCTAGATTTTGGATCATTTATCTGATATACTATACTTTGGTGCTCTTGAACCATGTGAAAAATGTAAAGGTAAATTTGTATATAAAAGTGGAATTGGCTATAAATGTACAGGTGATCTTACTGAATGGACAAAATGCATTAACGTTGTTCAAAATCCAAAAAGAGTAAAAGCCAAAGTAACTGAAGAATTACTTGCGGAATATCCAAAAATGTAATTATTACTTTAAATATTAATTTAAATGTAATTTAAATATTAATTTATATAACAAATTTTAGATTTGGAAAGCTCAAAGTTCACCAAAGAGTTTTTAAAGTCGTGGCACCAAGTACATCTTCATTTGTAAAGAAAGAAGATACTACTGATTCAGGTCCAAAATTGAAGGGACCGCCTCAACCTCTGAAGAACATGTATTTCTTTATTGTCGGTAAATTAGAAACCCATAAAGAAGATCTAAAAAGAGAAATTATGAAATTGGGTGGAAATGTTACAACAAAAATCACTGACAACGTTGTCGCTGTAATTTCGAATGCGACCGAAGTTGAAAAGATGAGTAAGAAAATAGAGGAAGCTAAAGAGAAAGGTATTCATGTAATCTCTGAGGATTTCGTTGAAGAAGCCAAAGATTACGAAGATGCTCCAATTATTTTAATAAAAAAGAAATCGATCGCTTCGTGGGGAGACGACCCTTCGCTTAAGGTTGCTAGTTGTGCCAATAAGTCAGGTGCAGGAAAAAGTAGATTTGAAAAATCAGCAGCGTCTGGAAAAGTTAAATTAAAAGTTAAAGGTAAAAGAATACAATTTTTTTTAATTTTCATTTTAAACACGAAAATAAATTTTTTTGAATTTTTAGGGGGAGGTGCTGTAGATCCTGATTCCGAGTTGCAAGATATCGCCCATGTTTATGAGTCTGGCAATGATAAATACACTGTTACTTTGGGTATAACCGATATTCAGACTAAGAAAAACAGTTATTATAAACTTCAAATTCTAAAAGAAGATAAGGGGAAAAGATACTGGCTCTTTAGAAGCTGGGGAAGAATAGGAACTACGATTGGAGGAACAAAATTAGAATGTCAGTCATTAGAGTTTTGCAGAGAGACGTTTGAAGAATTATATGAGGAAAAAACGGGCAATCAGTGGAGAAAAAGGCATAATTTTGTGAAGGTTTTTATTTTTTTTTATATTCAATCTGCATTTTAATTTGAGTTTATTATAAGTTAAAAAATCTTATAGGTACCTCATAAAATGTATCCCATTGATATTGATCATGGCGATGACGATAATAACCTGGATTTTTTGAAATCGGAAATCGAAAGTAAACTGAAAAAGCCTGTACAAGATCTTATACGATTGATATTTGATGTTAATACCATGAAGCGAGCTTTGTTAGAATTTGAAATAGACGTTGATAAAATGCCTCTTGGTAAATTGTCGAAAAAACAAATTCAGAAAGCTTATTCGGTACTGAAGGATATGCAAGATCTGTTGAAAAATGGAAAGGACGACCAAACTTTATTAATAGACGCTTCGAATAGATTTTATACTTTAATACCTCATAACTTTGGCGTTGGCGCTCCAAAAATCCTGCAAACTATAGAGGAAATTCAACAAAAATGCGAAATGTTGGATGCCCTTCTGGAAATGGAAATAGCTTACAAATTGTTGCACGATAAGGTTGATTCCGAGAAGAATCCTCTTGACGCTCATTACGAACAATTGAATTCCGAAATCGACGTACTCGATAAAGACTCCAAAGAATTCAAGATGATACAAGACTACTTGAAAAATACACATGCTGAAACTCATCGGGGTTACGAATTGGAGATTGAGGACATTTACACTGTCAATAGGCAAGGAGAAGATAAGCGGTTCAAACCGTTCAAGAAACTCCACAATAGGAGATTGTTGTGGCATGGTTCAAGAGTCACAAATTTCGCAGGTATTTTGTCCCAGGGTCTCAGAATCGCTCCACCCGAAGCTCCTGTTACTGGATATATGTTTGGCAAAGGTAATTATCTCTCAAATTTTTATATTTGAATTTAATAAAAAAAATTATATTGTATTGTAACAGGTATCTACTTTGCTGATATGGTTTCAAAGTCTGCCAACTATTGTTGCGCAAACCAAGTCGATTCAACTGGTCTGCTTCTTTTGTGCGAAGTGGCTTTAGGTAACATGTACGAACGATACATGGCTGATTACATTGAAAAGTTACCAAAAGGTATGCATTCCACATTTGGCCGTGGTTCCACGCAACCGAACCCCGACAAGTCTGTGAAACTGGACGATGGGGTTGAAGTGCCTTGTGGCGAACCAGTTGCCTCCAACTTAAGTCAGAGATCGCATTTATTGTACAATGAATATATTGTGTACGATGTCGCTCAGGTAAAAACAAAATATTTGTTAAAGGTAAACTTTAAGTATAAATATTGAACATGTGAAATTCTTCCTTTAATGGTTTATAAAAAATCAAATGTCTTTTCGTACTGTTCAACGTTTTGCTAATAACATGAATTATTTACATAATTTACCTCCAAAGCTTGCTCGTTTATGTAATGTTCATCTTGTGCTATTCTATTTATAAAGATAATTCAATAAAGTTTATTTTTCTTGAATTATTTGTGTATACTATTTTATTTTAAAAAAGACCTAATTTTTAAAAATTTTATTAAAAAATGTTTTCTTGTATAATTAAAATTAATTTCAACTTCAATACTCGAAATGAAAATCGAAATAAGACTGATCGAAAGTATTGATACGAATGTACCCGTCTTCTCCACCTGTGGAGTAGCTGCGTCCGTTTGGATGAAAAGCCATTGAATTAATAGGTCCAAAGTGACCCTTTAGTCTAGCGAATTCTTCTTCAAATACTAAATGGAAAAATCGGGAATCGAATTTCCCTTGGCGTGCCGATGTTGTTGTAACATCCATGGCGTCTTGTCCACCACCAAGAACAACCTATTGGTGAAATAATAAGATACAATCGTAAATAATAGAGAATTTATCATATTATCATATGAAATTAATATGATATGACTTACATGATCCAAGATTGGCGAGATAGTGGCAGAATTAACAGGTCTCTCTGTTTTGTATGTCTTCAATAACATTAAAGATTCACTATCAAAGAGTTTAGCAGTATGATCTTTAGAGGCAGTAACAAACATGGTACCATCTTTGTTGAATTGCATATCATTTATCAATGACGTGTGGTTCTTTGTACTTGTTAATTGTTTTCCTGTCTGTTAATTTCGTAATACCAATATTAGTAAATGTGAACAGAGTTTTGAGTGAGTTCACAAATTGGTAAAACTCACCCTAACATCCCAAAGAATAATTTCACCATCTTCATGGCCAGTGATGATAGTTTCATCTAGAGCTCCCCACAAAACGGAAGAAATTCTAGGGCCATTTACAGAAATTCTAGTAATTGCATCTTCCATAGAAAGATCGGAGTCAACATTCCGTATATCAACTATAAACATTTCACAAGGGTGCCCTAATGCTCTATCGGTTGCAAAAACAGCTAAATTAGCAGAGTAGCTGAAGAGGCAACACCTGACAGAACTGTTTGTCACGAGTTGACCAATTTCTTTTCCTACAAGAATGAATAATTTAAACATTTCTCTCCATGGAAAATACTTAAAATAATTATTGATGTAATTATATAATTATAATTAACCTGTTTGACAATCCCACACTTTTAGAGAATTGTCACCACTACCGGATAAGAACCTGCTAGTATCCCAATTTACATCGATACACCAAACTGAACCATTATGACCATTAAACGTTCCTAAACGTTCTCCATTGAGGGAATACCAAACATTAGGATTCTTATCTTTACTCGCTGAGAATAACAGATCACCTTCACGATTATACTTTATTTTAGTTATTGCACGTTCATGCCCATGTAACATTAAGGGTTTCTAGAAATAAAAAAATAACTTAATAACAGAATTTTAGAGCTAGCAAATATATTTCTGAACAATATTAAAATGACAAAGGATAAATTTTGATAAAAGATCAATAAGTTATTATTGAATTAGTAATGATTTGAGACACGATGATTCGATGCAAAAAAAATATTTTACTACTATGAAGTAATGTCAGTCAGGTTATGTCATCACGTGTTTTACACAGTATTCTCTACAGAACATGCTGTTAGTAATATTATAAATGATATCTGACAAAAACTGGACAGTTTGTTTACCATTATTGCTTATTTTTTATTTCATATAATGACGTATAATGTACACTTTGCTGCACTCCAGATGCAGCTTGGGACGTTTACAAATGACTTTTTAAGGTTAAGGTGGCGTCATCTGTTAATCTGCATCGGTCTCAAATTAATTCCGATTAATCAATAATGTTGTGTTCGCTATCATTTTTGCAAAACGAAATATACCTAGTTAGAATGGAAAAACTAGAAGAAATTTTCAGGTGTCATGCATTCGAATAAAACAAAACTATATTAACTATCTTTATTTGCTACGTGTACGTCTTGGTTGAACATTTGGCTGTTCAAAATTATGTTACATGTAAAAAAATCGCAAATACAATGTTGGTATACTTTATTCGTATAATCATATAATATTGTACAAATTATTACAGTAAACTATATATTTTCCGTTATCCGCGCGTATACACCATCGTGCAATTTATCTTGCACACAATTCATACGCATAATATTCATTGAATGTCGCGATGATTCGTACGACGAATATATGTCAGTGTTTTTTCTTAATTTTTATTAAATTAAAACATCTACAAAAAACGCACGCTTGACACCACTCACCCAATTTGATTGTAATCGAATGAAAAAAGAAAGGAAAAATAAAAATACAATATCTACACTTCAAAGTATAAAATACGAATCAGATTCGAAGAAAAATCGTTAACCCAACATATAACATTTCGTACCTAAATTTTCATTGTTTATATATATTTTTACGATACCAGGGCGTTCATGTTCTTGACAGTTTTTTCACAAGAGAAAGAAAATTGACGCTTGTGTACTTTTACACGTCGTTAAATTACGCGTATGTGCGTGCTGCTTAATTATACTCGTGATAAATAAACAAACGATCATATACGATATTTATAATTTATAGAAATAATATAAATATATTATTTATCTGTATACATTTGTTTATTTATTCACCGTTTTATATTTTTCCCTTTTTCGTTATTTTAGCACGCGATGCATGTGTTGAGTCATTTTTTTTCTTTTTTCTTTTTTCTGTTTCGTTTATCATCTTTTATTCTCCAGCGGAAAAAAATGTATACACGTGTGTCTGTATGTGTGCCATTCTATTTTTAAATCGATATACCTTGTTCATATTTTTATTCCTATATATTAATGTACACGTCTTTGTTCTTATAAGAGCGCAAAAATAATATTGGATATTCCTCTTATTATAATTATACAACAGCGAATAGTTAAAACTTAATAATAAGTAGATACAATGTACATCATTTTTTTTTATTTCCGGTCGTTGATACTTATTCCTTTTTTTGCACATAAATTATATTTTCCGTGCACACAAATCAAGTGGCATTTTGTTAGACATATTTGGCTAATTATCACACGGCAATAGAATAAAAAAAAAGCTTTGAGAATAGTGAAATTAAAAGTAAGGTTGTAGTCTGAATTAATAATAATAATAATAATAATAATAATAATAATAATAATAATAATAATAATAATATACTAATCTAATGATAAATGATTTATATTGCGCTGGCAAAGACCCAAAACTACATAGAACAATATAATGACCATGTCACGTTAATGAATGAACTTTGAAATTGTTATTCTCGATTTATTAAAATGAGTTCAATTATAGCGACATATTTTTAAGTAAGTATATTCATTCTTTTCGTATTAATTCAGGAAAACTAAATATTTAAATACCGTCTTGCTCTCGAATACACTGATTCGTAATTCTCAATGTATAATTTTCAATATCTCCATTTCCATCATAATCCCATCGATAATAAAAATATAAATTTTTGCAAAATATTTTAAATAAAAATTTACGCGATCGAATAATCATAATGGCAGTCAGTCGGATTCAAATGATTTTAAATTATCGTATCGTGAAAAATTGAAGTACTCGAAGATCAATTTTTACATTTTAGCAAAATTTCGAGTACTCGATGGGTCTCATTGCGGGTACGAGAAAAAAAATTGAAGACTATTATGCTCTCTGTTAAGACTATATTCAAAACAAAATATCATAAAGTAACGCCTAATCTTTACTATATACACTTCGACTAACGTTTGTCCATATAAATCAAAAATCTCCAAAGATTTATCACAGCGTACTTTTATTCTAGCGTGGAGGTTATTTTTCAAAAAAAATCTCGATTGCACGCTTCTTTTATGCTGGTGGATCAAAATTCGTAGCTGGAACTGGATTTTCATTTTATAAAAACAAACGTAACTACCCTGCACATTTGTATACAGCAAGAATTCGATTTCATCTATACTGAAAAAAAAAGAAAAATAAACTTCGTCGATCGTTGCAACAAGTTGACACTCGATAACAAAAGCTCTGAGATTTTTCGAGAGATCGGGAAAAGTGAAGTTGGGGCGCGTCGCAAGGATAAACCAAGGAATCAGACTGAAGGCCACCCTTAGTTGTATGTACAGTCTATTTCACGTGTATTTATGTCTATGAATCCGTGTATCTCTGTATTCGCATTGTTTTTTGTGTAAACAACAATAAAAATTCTTAAATAAATATACAGCTGTTACCTCGCAGACGTGACCGTCGTGCGATTCGCCTAACCTCGTCGAATTAACTAAATCAAATTTTTCATGCTCCATTGCAATATACGGTTTCGCTCACAAATATAACGCATAAACACACACCAGGGCGTCGCGACGCGTTGTCCCATTGGAGAAATTCGGCTCATTTTTTTTGTTTCCTCGTTTTTTTATTACGAAACAATCTTCCTATTCATATATTATGATTATTCTACTTAAATAGATAGCTGACCAATATCGTACAAAACGGAAAAGATACACCAATGAGTGAGTAATCATTATTGAATGCGAATCAAATGTGGTAAGTATATCCAATTTATTACCAGAATTACTTTTTAAAATATTAAAATATTTTTTAATTAAAATATTTTTTAACAGATTAATAATTTAAAAGCTACGTTACATTTTGGAGAATTCAAATGCAGTTAATAGTTATGACGTTCATAATGTTCTGGCTTTTTTACTGTCAAATTTTGTTCACTTTTGGAAACAATAAGGATTCTACAGGTGACTCTGTGAAATTTAACTTTATGTTGTACGAACATAGGTATTTAAATAGAACATTATAAGCTGACATTCTATTTCTCTCCTGTATTCAATAACGCGCCCTGTATTTTGTGCTTCTCGGAGAGCACACGTCTTTTATATATCCTATATTTTTTTTATCATAATCGTTTTGAAAATAAACGGAAGTTAACTATATACAATTTTTTTCGACAACAAAAGAACCTCTTAGGTAAAATGAATTCTCTTTTATTCTTTCGTGTTATATAAAAATCTTCGACAACCAATCGATTCGTACTTCCTCACGATTGAGTGCGCGATAAACGACGGTTAATTCATCCCAAAAGATAGCGCACGTCATTTTCAAATCTTACATTAATTAAATCTAAAACTCAGACATATTTTTCATGAAAAAATCCAACGATACCACTTTATTTTATGGTCAGAGACAACTATATATATGTATATAATATATACTTACATATATATATATATATATATATATATATATATATATATATATGTGTGTGTATTGATACATTTCATATTTTTACACACGTCGTATTTGACGCTAAATAAAGTTATACATGATATCAATGTATCATGTGAGAAAGGCTCGCTATATAAATTAACCAATATCGGTTGAAATCTTTTCGATTCCGCGCAAGCTTCAACGCGAAGGGAACGTGAAAACATTGCAATATCCTACAATAATTATAATACGCGAAGTATTACAAGATTAAAATATAGCACGTTTAGCACCGACTAATTATTTCAATGATATTACTCGTTCGAGAAATAACGATACGATCAGGAATGAATACAACAGATAATCGTTTAAAAAATGTCCAGTTTGTAATTATGAATCTTAATGATTTGATTTTTAATCATTTAATGAGTAATTTATACATACAGAAAATCGAATAAAAACTCTAATGTTGAAATTCTCATTACTGGCCGGTGAATACGTTTCGAGCATATCTAATATAAACTATACAATGATTTGAAACACAGCGAGAGTATTTAATAATAACGTACTCTTAATTCTCCCATGGAAATAAAACTCGATCATGCTGTATTTCTGTCGCTCAGTAGCTTAGTTTTTTTTTTGTATCTACATCAAAAATCGGGAAATTCATTTTTCAATAGTGTGAAAACTTCCGTTCGAGCGAATCAGAAGTATCATAGTGTATCGAACTCCTAGCGATTCCGCTCTGCAGATCGAAAAGTGTCGGCTACTCTAACGGACGAGCATCGTGACGCCCAGTTGGGTGGAACAAATATGCAATACACGTTCGACACGTCGCCTTCGCACGCGACTGTTTCAAGCGTAACAAGTTTTGTATTTAGCTTCGTAGTGTCGTATCTAAACGCAATTCTCTCGTACGTTTCGTACGTGCCTCGTTGACTGATCATTGCTATTTGCTTCTGCCCTGGGAACCACCACCACCCGCTCGTGTAGATGGTTTAGCTGGTTGTGGTATTATTGTGATCTCGTCGTTGATCTTCAACGGCTTGAGAAGAGAATCGTTCGATCGCGATGACGGCGATGTAGGTGCACTCTTCTTCTCCATGCCGCGTTTAGCGACAACACTGTGCGCCGAATATACGTGATTCTCGAATTGTTTATACATGCCGAATGTGGCAGTGCATACTGTACATTTGTATGAAAGATGAGCTGGTTTTAATGTCATGCCGTGATCTCTTGCTACGTGATTTAATAGCTTCCACTGATATACCTGAAAGATTTGTCAATAATAAGTTGGATGTAATTGAAAATTTACCGAATGAAAATATTTTTGTTCTTACTCTGCCACAGGCTGGACAACGACCAGCGTCCTTTCCCTTATTGGCAGCTTCTTGCATACTCGACGTGACGAGTCCATGGGACCCAAGTAAATGTCTTTCTAAACCCTGGTTAACATAAGAAAATAATCAATAATAATACACTTTTTATTTTTATTATAAGACTCGAAATAAATTATACGTTACTCACCTGATCCGTGAAAAATCGGAATTGACATTTCTGGCAGTTCAATGGAGGTCTATTGTAAATCATCTTTGGATGTATTTTCACTTTGTGGATCCACTGCATATGATTTCGTAATTGTTCGAGGTCCTAAAAAAAATTAATTTATGTTTAACGCAATATTCTTTTGGTTTCATGATTTTAAGAAAAATAAACTCTACAAAAAAATATACCTTAATATATCCATCACAAATCTCACAAATAACGAACGTATTTTTGCCTGCCGGCTTAGAAGAAGAACCAGAACCAGGAACTGACGTCTGCGAACTTGTTCGTGGAAGTGGTGTAATCGATATACTAGGCTGGCTCAACAATTTAGCCGCTGGATTTTTCGAACTAGATGAATTCTGAAAGTTGAAAAATTTGTCAGAATTATATTAATACTAGCAAATACGAGTCATTTCTTAATCAAATGCCAATCAAATTTTTCATAAATAATATTGAATAGAACAAACATATTACAAAATATTTTGATATATCTGTTCTTTTTTCAATATTATTTCCATTAGATTTAAATGCAAATTACAAAAATCAAATGATCAAAATGATTATTAATTTTAATGATATTAGTATGAAAAAAAGTTAATGAAAGTATTATCAATGGAGATATTTTTTACTTTTTGTCAAATCAAATTGTTGCTTTACGTTTAATCCACGCATGTTTTAGAATTTTTTGCGAAAATTAATAACACAAATTTAGATGCATCATAACGCAACAAAACGAATGTGTTATTTATAAAAAAAACTATAAATACAAAAATTTAATGAATATTCCAAAATGTACCCAATACGCAATTCAGCGCATCTAACGTTATTGTTTTGCAGCAAAATATTACAGGATTTGTTAAAAGTATATTATGCATATGAAATCAAATACGTATTATTCGTTTTTCATGTTCAAAATGAGAAAAAAAATGAAAACCATCATGCTACGAGTAGTGTTACAAGAAATTAGTTAGCCTTCCTGTTAGATTATTTACCTGTGATGGAGGCAACCTAGACAGAGAGTCGATTACGTTGGGTACAAGTGCAATGGGTGTGGGTTGACCGGAACTGCCGCCGCTACTGCCACTCACCCCCGAGACAGCCGACATGACAGTCCCTGAGCCACCCATCACCTACCACCACCCATACATAATTTACCACTTCTTACAATTCCTCACTTCCTTCTTTACTACCCCACTTCCACTCAATTAAATTTGTTACAATTTTTAAATTCTTTTTGAAATTCTAAATACAAATATTATAAGAAATATTCTACATTGTGAATCACATTCTAAGCACCATTGTCAGGAATAATTTTTGATCCAAACATTAAATACTCTACGTAAATATCCAGATTATGATTGACATTTGCTTATTCGTAAAGTAGTATTCCAATGAAAGTTCTATACCATCTTAACCGAAAACTCTGGTCTCGAGACTCACCTGGAATATTTGGTTACTACCGATTTGGTAAGACGTAGGTACTAGAAGTCCGGATGACGCAGGTCTGTACATCATACCTGGAACGTTATCTAAAATGAAAAGGTAAACATTAGATAATGGTGTCTATGTGATACAAGAGAATTCTAGCAATGATTAGGAGTTCACCTTGTCTCATTGGAGCACCACCTGGACGTAACGTTTTCATATCCGAATACCTTGGCTGCATGGGCGGTCGGCCTCTACCTCGGCCAGCCATCGGTGCTGGAAGCAACTTCGGCAAGAGGGGTTGAGCGCTTTTACCAGCCATCGCCATGGCCGCAAGGGCATTCGTGTTTGCTGCCCCTACCGGTCTTGGTCGATTCAGTCTAGGTATCTTCGCCGGTGGTTCCCAATCAGCCGCTGGTTCCAAATTGCGCTCCGGCCTGAACTTCTTCGCGCAGGCCAGTATATGACGAGTCAGCTTGCCCTTCTGATTGTCTTCGAACGGACAGTTAGGGCACTGATGGAAGGCTGGACCCCGCTCGAGTCTACCCCGAGTGTTGTGCTCGGCCTCCATGTGAAACAAAATGTCGTGCGGACTTCGCACTTCCATCGGACAGAAATTGCATTTGAATATGTAATTACGCATATGTGGTGTCTCTAAATGATGCTGCATCACGAGAGCCGACTCGGTCTTAAAGCTACAGAATTCGCACTTCTTCATTTCTAAGTGGAATGGTTCGTTATTTTCTTTACTAAATTCTAAATTCTTGATAAGTGAATTTATGGCCAGCTGAGTCTCCGCAGATGTGTTGCTTTTGTTCTGCTTGCGTTTCTGCGTTCGCAAGAGATCAGTCTGAACATATTCCTGGACGAGATTGACTCCAATTTGCATGAAGAATTTACCTAGCGGTAGATCGAAGTAGGTAACTACTTTGTTTTTGTCGTCCGCTTTGTCGTCCAAACTCGTAAAGCTTGACTCCGTGAGATCTACGGCGTTATCCGAGGTTTTATCACTACTATCTTTGTTGTCATTAGAGTCATCTTTTTCACTCTCTTGAGTTTTCGCCTTACCAGAATCCGATGTTTCACCTTTATCGTTTTCGGAAGATTTACTGTCTTCAGTCGTTTTACGTTTCTCTTCCTTTTCTACTTCCTCTATGCACTTACCCAATTTCGTAACAAACTCCCTTAAGGGTTTCAAAGGAGGCTTTTCGTAAACATACGGTACAATGAAAGATGGGGCCTCTACTACAAACATATCATCGGTTAGAGTAGGCAATATAGGAGGCACTGGGGGTGTTACCACGCTCACACTAGTTTTTGGACTCAATTGCGATGTTTTGGATGTCATGGGGACTGGAGTGATGGTTGTTCTCATATTGGGATACATAGGTTGAGCCGTTACACCCATTGGAACTACAGAGAATGAACTTGAACTAGATACCGAATGTGGCTTGTTATTACTAACAGGCATTCCACCACGACCCGATAAAATAGAGTTTGTGTCAATTATTACAAGAGTTGGCTCTTTCTTTCCCCCTTTAATAGATTTGCTACCAGCTGCTATTTCTACTAACCGCTTAGTATCATTTACAACAATTGTCGTTTTGCTATTCTTAATGGGAGATTTCAGTTTAGAGTTCTCTTTATCTTTAATATCCACACATGCTAATGGATCTTCGGGCTTGATTTCTTCAATATCCGACCCGTCGTCTTCTACTTCCTCCTCGACTTCTTTCTCGATATAGCTAGTCCTCTTAATGTTTCGAGAGCTTCTTCTAGGAGTTATGTTAGTGAGATCTATTTGCTTTCTAATTTTTTTCTGTTTAGAATCTTTAGATGGAGACATATTATGCCCATTACTTTTAGAACTATCCGTTATTTCTTCAATATCCGGACTTCCACAGCTGCCATTCTCTTCGCAAATTTTTATATCTGACGTATCCATACTACTATTGGCTATATCGCTATTACTTTTATGGATTTCATCATCTACCGACATAACGCTGTTCGAACTTTTATTTGTAGACAATCCTTCTTCGGTATCCGATTGAATTTCCATTACACTTTCATCGAGACACTCAACATCCGAATTGTCATCTACCTCCATAGCTGTTTCTTGGCATTTGGCTACAATGTCGGACACTTCACTATTGTTCGTCTCACTGACACTGCTAGAAGATTCTATCACCTTCAACTCACTGTCCTTTTCTTGAGTTTTGTTATTGCTACACAGTTCCACCGATTCCATATTTTTGGAATTCTCTGTCTGGAGCATAGAATCCTCTACACCGTCGTCATCCTCATCCCCCATTTTATTGTCTAATTGCTCCGACATGGTTTCAGTTGTACCAACACTGTCAAAATTTTGTTCTGCGTTACAGTTACCATTGACACCATTTGGGATTACGGTATCTAAAATGAACAAAATTATTATTATGAATATTAATAAGTGTTGAATTGAAAAAAATAAAAAAATTTTTTTTGTCGAATTCAAACGATCGACGAAAGCAGAACGATAACGAAAGATAAGTGACAGCGAAAAATACCATCTATACGGCTAAGCGTGGTAAACAGAGCCGCATGTGCGTAACCTAAAAGTCACAACCTACCATTCGCAAGTTTTTCAGGGCCAGCCTGCGGTGAGTCCTTAACGGCGGATTCCTCTAAAGCGCCTTCCATGGATAAACGGACGCAATTACCGCGCACAGCTGATCTAAGCAAAAACACAAACCATTGAAGGTAAAACTACGACGAAACAACAATCGGGCGCGGAAATACACAAAATCGCGTAGATAAACGAATAATCACAAGGGCGTATCGTATGCACGGGGTGGCTGATAAACGAAGATATTACAAGGGCTACGGGGAGGGGGAAGTTTTTTTAGCGGGGCCAAATTTTTCAAAATGGCGCTCGACGAGAATTCCTCATCGAGGAGACGTTCCATAACCAACAAATCTCACTACCTCGTCTCTCCCCCAGTTCGCAGAAGAGAAACGCACTGGCGCGTGAATCGCGTAACTCCTCGCGATCGGAGAAATTTATTAAAGTCGGCGCGAATAGAAGACGCGTGGTGTACTCGATTCGGAGCACCACGTATACACGCGCGGGCGTCCTGGCGGTATCGTACTCGTTGTACACGCCTTGAACAACTGATCCTCTCTCTCCTCCCCTCTCTCTCTCTCTCTCTCTCTCTCTAGACTGTTAACTTTTGGCGTCTATCACTCGACACTTACTGAAAAATTTCGGGTGATAAAAGGGGATTGTTTTCCCCCGGAACGGCCCGGAGAGCGTCACCCTACGGAGAAGATTCGCACATCGACTCCTCGAATCACGGAACGTACTCGATATACGCACCACCGAAAACCGTGCACAACCTACCCGACCACTACATGACCAACCAACACGCTCGAACCTGCACGCACACCAACGAAATGCACGCACATGATACGCCGGTGCGCTTCGTATAAACTCTCACAAACGTACTAAACTATGACGAAGAGAGGGGGGAGAGATAGGAAATATTGGAGTGGGGGGAGAGAGAACGAGAAAGAAACCAAAGAGAATTATGTGTGTGTGTGTGTGTGTGTGTGGTACGCATATAAATATATATGTGTACACACCAGCACACGTACGTGTACACTGTTGAGAAAGGGGGAGGGGGAGAGAGAGAGAGTAGAAGAGAGAGAGAGAGAGAGGACAGGAAAGAGAGGAGAGAGCGCGCGCGCAGTTCTCTACACACAGACACATAATATAAACATGTGTACGATGTACAAAAGGAAGTTTCATAGAAAGATCACCGTAATTTAAAGCGCTGAATCGTCGAGACGTTTTTAAAAAAATATACTCAGACAATTTCATTGGTCTAAAAATGATTAGTTTCGATAAACGTTAGTCGATTTTTAGATTGCGGTTTTCGATCGTGTTCAATTATTTTTCGAGCGAGCTGTGCTGGCAGTGTGGTTTGGTTTTTTTTCTCGTTCAAAATCGAGCGACTCAATGAAATTTGAACGAAATTGGGGATTGTATGTATTTACATACACGAGATGAACGGGATCATCAGTGTTCCAATATCGTAACCTTTCTTGCAATCGAAATAAATAAATATATAACGTTGGACTGATAACGTCTAAACACGCTTTTGTCAGTTACACGCGAGTCGCCTATAATTTTCTTTTTCTTTAGCAATCATATATTTTCTTTAATCGTACGAACGTGAAATGAGAGAGAGAGAGGCTTATAAAAATGTGTTTGTTCGCTGTAAGAGTAAGAAAATTGCATATGCTCATACGAATTATACGTCGAGACACAAATTTTGGGATCATCGAGAATGAAAAGAAAATAAAAGGGACTTTCTAACTAAAGCACCGAAAAGTGTGCGCTGCTCTGTTCAGAAGTTAACGGCGCTTTCTGAGCTGAGATTGCCTCGAGCTTTAAGGATGTTTAGTACTGATTTTCAAAATGATACAAAACTAAGAAAGATAGGCAAAAAAATTCGTTTCCGAGAAAATTTTTGAAAATTCAATTTAATACACGAAAAATACAAAATTTTAAAATGCTAAATTTTAATTTTAAATTTTGATATTTGTTAGATAGTTTTTTTTAATTATTAATTAATTATTGTTATCCAAATTAAAATAATTTTCATTTTTCTTGAATTTTAAGAATTTTTCATAAACTTCTGTCAAAATATTAATTTTTAATCATGGGGCCCTTCTTGGCACTTACTAATCTTATTTCTTAATACGTCACTACCTTAACGGTGTATTCTAAGGGAAGCTTCGTACTTTAAATTCAAAAAAAATTTTCTTAAAAATTCAACGCATTCATTTTTTTCGCGTACTGGTATGCGTTTATGTCGCGTTGCAAAATCACGCAACGTGATGTTCGTTATAGAAAATGCAAAGCTCGGCGAAAAATTAAACACTAGAGGGCGGGTGCAATACTGAAAGTATTAAAAAGTTATCACCAGGAGTATACAACGAAAATCGACACGATTGAGGAGACGAGAGAGAAAGAGAGACGGAGAAGTAATTTCTCTCACGATTTCCCAGTCCTGTGAACAATCGCACATTTTCTAATTTGACCCATAGAAATATAACAAACTGAATAAATCGTTATCATTTATAATCCAATTAACACAAAGTGATTTAGTGACTTCAGTTGAGTTATAAATTTTGGTTAAAACTGTCCAGACAAAAATATTCGATATCAAAATTGCACCTAAAAACTACACCAGGAAATGTTTACCCATAAATTTAACAAAATTTACATGAATAATGATAAATAAATAATAAGAATACATAAAATCAAATTTGTTCGAATTCTTAAGTGGCCCATCTAAACTGTTTCGAACATAGTCATGGAAAAACAGTAGAAAATAATGAGCGTGGGGTATCGCGAGAACAGATACGGGCCTGAATAAATCATCATTCGTCGTCGGCGCACCGAAAACCCGAAATTCAGGGGTAAAAGGATTTCCGTATTATTCGCATCGAGAGTGAAATAGCTTGAAAAAGAAAATTTCATTAACCTGATAGAAGTGATATCGACTGACGTTCTCCAAACGAAAATAAAAACTCCCTGGCGTTGTGTTGATCCGGGATTCAGAGCACTCCCGCCATTTTTCTTCTCCCACGTCGAGGGGGGAGGGAGGGGAGAGGCGGAGAGGGGAATAAATGGTAAATCGTAGATGGACTCGCACGAACAGCTGCCCGTGCGTACGGTTTTTCCAACACGTCTAACGCTAGCGCCGATTCTTTCTTATCCCCCTAAAGAGGTCCGATGATAGCGGTGCGCAACGTGCATCTCACGTCTCGCCGATACCGTTAACCTCCTCTGCCTTTTGCTACCCTTTTTTTTCTTAACCTCACCGTCGAACGGATCGCGTCTCGCGCGTGCCACTCTACAAATGGCGTTTTGTCTCTTTTGCAAACGTCGTGACACAACGCATTCACGTTAAGCGACACTCTTCACTGCATCGTCTTTTAATTCCTTCGAACGTTAACTTTTGACAGTAGCACTCGACGATTCCAAGCGCAAGTCTATAAATTTCCGTACCGCCGTTATTACGCGTTCACAACGTCACGGGAGCTCCGTCTCTCTCTCTTCCCGTTTTTCGTCGAGAGAAAACTATCCAAGATGGCGGTTGCGGTCACGTGACCTCTGTGATCTGTGACGTTTTTTTCGGCCTGCGCGCAGCGTTAAAGGGACGCGCGCGCTTAAACGAGTTCAACCATTCGTGTTGCGTGTTCGGCTAGTCACGTGACCGGGTACACGTGCACGGCCAATGAGAAGTTCGCGGGGGTGTAAGATTCGCGGAGAAGTCGTTATTAAGATAATTGGGGCCCCGAATGTACTTTCCTACTTTTTTTTAAAAATTGACAACTTATCGTTTAAATAGCTCTAAATCGAATGATACCAAAATATGCAGTAGCATAAAGTACTATTTCTGTAGAATCATGAAAATTTGTTCATAATTAGGTATTTTAACACTAACTTACCGACGGTTTTTGTTAAAGGCCAATTCACATTGAAAATTATTATTAATTTTAAAGATTCCTGATAAATCTCTGACAAATTGACAATTTTCAACCACATTTATTTGTGTCTACCTATGCAAAATCTTAACTGAAGAATTTTAGAGTAACAGGATTTTCTGTTACGAAAGGGAAAAAATTCTTACTAATTAATAAGTGTTTCTAATAATTTAGAATTTAAATTTTTACTTTGAGTTTAAAAATCTTAAAAAAAAAACAGTTTAGCTACACATTTTTCCATAATGATAAGAATAGATTAAAATGTAAATGAAATTTCTTAGCAAAATTTGAATGATATATACAATTATCAATTATCAAACTTAGTTTTCATCTTCTTCCTCTTCATTGAATGATAAAACACTCTTTTTAGCTTTCGACGTTTTTGCTTTCTTCTTAGGAGGTTGCTCTGTTTCTTTGTTTTTTGCAGTAGATGATTTATTCTTAAATATAATACGCTTTGATAAATCAGCAGGAGTACTAGCTTTTTCTGAAAATAGAAATAAAGATTATACAATATAATACATTCTCAAATAAATTAAATTTTCATAACCTAAGCATTATGTTGTAACAATCTATTACCTTCTTCTTTTTTCTTTAAAATATGATCTGCTTCTTCTGCAGTTAAATCCCCAGGCTTCAACACAACTACGACAGGCTGTTCGTCTATACATTCTTGATCGCTATCCGAATCATTGGGTAAGACTTCTCTCTATAAAAATTAAACATTTAAGTATACAAGAAATTCGCAATATCCATAGTTACTTACCTTTGTGTCAATTGTAGGCCCCTCTTTGTACCCAATCTTCTCTTTCAATTCTCGCAAGAATTTTGGTTCATCTGGTTTGATGTATGATATATTATGTTTTTTTCTAGACATGACTTCTTTCATACCTAACAAATACAGAAAATGTTATTTGGTTGCCATACTTTCGTTGCAATTTCTTACTTTGCTTGACAATACTTATAAATATGTGTTCTATTTCGAGGTTATTAAGGTTAACCAAAGATATTCAAAGTGAAAAAAATATGAATTTTTAAGTAACTTGAAGTTACGTTCAGTTTTTTAAGTCACAAACGATATAAATTATAATACTTACGTTCGGGGTATTTTCTGAAGCATCATTTGTCACTGGTTTTGTTTTTAACAATTCGTACTCCTTTTCGCGGTCTGTCTTCTCTTAGCATTTTTCCTCTCCTGTCTCTTAGCCGGTTTATTTGTTTTTTCGAAGTGCCATTTTTACTGCAAAGTATGTATAACGTTTCTCATTGCAAACCGGTAACTTCTACCACTTAAAAAGTGTTGAGCGGCTCTCGCGTGTATATCTACGTTGTTGTTATTTTTTTATGTCATTTTTAATAACATTGAGAGTATGAGAGTTCGATACTCTCGTGCGAATATCGACGCTTGTGTATTGTTATAATTAAAAAAAAAAACAATACTGATGTTTACGCTCCATTATTGAAAGTAATTATTCCAAAAATATAAATACACTGTCGTAAGCGACAAATTAATCATCAATTCAAATATATCGATAACGGTCAACTAGAATATATATAATCAAAATGCGCGTCGCGATTTTACGAAGTTTGCTTTTGATTGAAATATTTCGTATTTGTGCATATTTTGGTTAAAAAATTTACAACTATAATTTCACGTAAGAAGCTACAATGGCAGAAGAAGAACGGTGAGTATCTTAAATAATGATAAATTAAATCAAATGCATATGGAAAAATTTTATGTCGCTCATAACCCTTCTAAATTTCGGTCCCCCACGAGGAATAATGTACATACGCTAATTTTATTATACAATACATTAATTTATTACATAATACATTTTCGCATAGAAATAGCCTTCACAATCGCGTAACTTCGGAATTATTAGCTGTCCTAAGTTTGCTGTCGGAATGACTCGACCGTCGATGTCTCGCTTGAACGTAATTAGGGTCGTCTTTTCGTTTACCGTGTTTTTCCGTTGAGACACTCTGAATAACAAATCGTTGATTAGGCCCTTCCAAACATTCGCAACTTATGCTTGTCGAGTCGTGATCACTCTGTAATTAAAATTCGTACATTTTGGTAGCTATCAATATAAACAATTTAAAGATAAAACAGATTAATTGTAACCTAGAATTTTCTGAAATTCAAGAAAAGAAATTTCTAGGATAAATTGTATTTGTGAAAAATTTTCATAATAAAACGATTTATACAGGACTAGAGTATCAATAGTTTTAAAGAGGATGCATTCAATGCATCCCATAAATATCAATGTAGTGTAAAGTCAGATGTTTTCCTTTAAAAGAAATATTTTCGAGGCATTGTAATGCAAGAGAAAGAGAGGACATAATACAAGCTCAGACCTGTTTAACTTTTTACGCATTGAAATGAATCGTTTTGGTTAAAAATAACATGCGAAATTGAATTCTTTTAGTTTTATTATTTCGCTCAGTAATTTTAGACAAAACAACTAAAATTGCAATTTAAAACTGTTTTGAAATTTTTATTCTTAATTTTTTTTTAAATTCTTTTATTATCTGGAACTTACGTGATTTATACTTTGGTAATGGTGAGGCACGAGTAAACTCTCTGTAGACTTGGTGGGTTGAAAGTGTCTTGTGGTGGTGCTCTGATAGGAGCCGGTGCGCCTCTGTATCGTCCCGGTTGGGGTCTTTGCACGACCTTGACTGTAAGATTTCGTCGATCCTCGCTCGACGCTGTGAGTTTTTACGGTGCCTGTGTCAAAATATCCGTAACCGAAACCGTAGCCGCCGTACGACTTGGTTGTCAAATTGTCCCAGGATTTGGGCTTCGCGTATTGCAGGCAAGTTGGTGGACGCTGATGGAGGCTGGGCTCCCAGTAGAGGGTGTCCGTGCTGAGGCTCGTCGAGCAGGACGCTCCGCTGTCGGCACCGGACATGTCGCTGCTCGTTATCGAGTGCAAACTGTGACCGGACGCCCGCGAGCAATTGTGCTGCTGCAGGTTCTGAGCCTGTCGATATTTCGAGATTGAATTTTGGGGTTAGAATAGCGAAAAAAAATTGTTACAGTTTTGGGGGTTGTTACGAGAAATGTACACGAGCTTTAAAACTAAATTTATTGAATTGACCTTCAGAGGACGGGAAATTTAACTCTGTAATTAACCTTTTTTTACGCAAATTTTTGCCAAGGTCATGGTTGAAAAAATA
>NCVS01000408.1:92956-130112 GCA_003055095.1 Goniozus legneri
CAAAATGGCGAATGTATTGAAAATTTTTTCTCTTTTATTTTTTTCTGAAAAATAGTATTTCTATGTTTTTTGGTGTGCTGAACACGAAAATAATACTGAAAAAATTCCTGAAGGTGTTCTTGACGTTGTTTTTTGAATTCAAAACACCAAAGTATTGACCTTCGGCCTCTAAAGGTTACATCAATTTCTAGAACTAAAAATGTAAAACGAGTAGATCATTTGTTATCTCTGAATGAACTTCCGATAACAATAACTCCAAGTGGGCAAACTTTAGGGGGTCGAAGGGTTAAAAGGGTCGTTCCGTTCAAAAACCCCTCCAAGAAATTTCACTACCACCGTGAAAAAAGCTGTGGAACGCCTTT
Organism: Goniozus legneri; assembly: GCA_003055095.1. NCBI lineage: Eukaryota > Metazoa > Arthropoda > Insecta > Hymenoptera > Bethylidae > Goniozus > Goniozus legneri. The sequence continues at coordinate 93,319 of NCVS01000408.1, forward strand.
CGAAACAGACCCTTATTTCCTTTTCAAAATTGTAAGCCAAGTTTCCTTTTAAGTAGACAATTATTCTCTAATTTAGGACCAGGTATAGCTAATGAGGCTTAAAATTTCGAGAAAAAGGTACGAGCGTACCCTAACTTTGGACTCGTGTTTGTGATGATGCATCTGTTGCTGCTGCTGCTGCTGCTGCTGTTGCTGCTGTTGTTGCTGGGCATTCTGCTCGTTCCGTATTCGCCGTTGCTTCTCGCGACGGCGCCTGCTGGGCACGCAATTGGGATCGCAGCAAGGACTCGCGAGATCGTAGGCGTCGAGGCTCCCATTATCCGATTGATCGCGACGACGCGTTGCACTCGATATGCAAGCTACGCAGAGGTTGTTCTGTGCACTCGTGTGCAACGCGGCAGCGTTATTGCTGCTGCCGCCGGCGCCGCCTTGCTCGCCGCTAGATGTCGACTTGTGAGACTTGCTCTTGGCCGGCGTACCACTTGACGAGCTACCCATTCCTAACAATAACATGATAAAAATTGAATTGCTAGAATTAAATTGCTAGAATAAAATGTAGAAATAGAGATTTTGTTCGATGGAACTAACTGTTATAACAAAAAAATTATAGAATTAGTGTTGATGTTAGGGTGTTAGTGTTAGTATTTTGTATGTTTTTTAAAAAAACATGAATCACACATCTGTGATTAAATTTTTTCCAATAAATACTTTCAAACAATTAGAATACAGTAATACCCCGATTTACGTTGGTCCGACTTACGTAAATTCGAAGATACGTTATATTTCTGAATCCCCCCCCCCCCACCCCCTCTACTGTTCACTGTTCATTCGTTAATGTTATAATTAAATAGTTTACTTCATTTGTTAATAAATAATATAGTTTATATAGTTTATATAATGATATATAGTTTATATGTTATTTTGGTGGAAATTATTCAAATAAAAATATTACCTATCTACATATGTATGTGAATTGTATACATATGTACATATTAAATTCGAGTTACGTTATTTTCGACTTACGTTAAACGCTTCGGTCCCACCTATAACGTAAGATCGGGGTATTACTGTACTAATATAAAACAAGTAATCAAAAAACTTGTTAGAGTATCAATAGTACTAACGAATATATATAGGTAGTTTATATTATCGAGCAAACGAGAGTAATGTACCTCCGTTTGAGTGATGATAACTGTGACGTGACAAGCTGTTAGTCGGGGTATCGTTTGGCAATTTAGATAAGAGATGATGATGATCGCTTCGCGATCTCGGTGGTCCCACAGCGACCAGACAGGCCGCGCTACGTGGCACGAAGCAGGGCCTTCCGTCGGCGAACTTGGAAATAAAGAGAATCGATCGAGTAATGAGACGCTAATTGGCGAATCGAGGGAAATTGGCGTATCCGATGAATATGTACCACGCTGTAAAGGAGTAAGTGCTCCGTCGAGGTCGCCGGCCTGCAGCATTGTATCGTCGATGAATTGAATGTGGACGAGGAAAGGGGCTGACTGGCGTTCCCCGCGATGATGATGTTGGGCGTGCGTTTTCTCGCCGGCAAGGAGTGGGTCTTCCATCTGCCCATTAGAATCGATTTTTCCCTCTCGCAGAGCCTTTCCAATTCAGCCAACCGTGATTGCAACGCCCGCTGCAACTCGATGTACCGCATATGCAGCTCCACCTAAATGAATTGTTTTGTTTTTATCGAGTCAAAAATTCTTATGGATGATAAATTTCATGTCTTAACCCTTTACTGCATGTGGTTCCATATATTGCAGTTTTTATGCAATTTTATTTCAAATTATTTTAATTCATCAAATGTATATTGAGCAATAATAAGATGCAAAAAATTATCTTTGCCTTTGGGTTTTTTTCTTGTAATATGTCTTATTGTTATTAAATAAAACTTTTCAGCGGACAATTTTTTTTCAACGCTTTAACAATTTGATTGAGTTTAATTTTCAATTTAATTGCACTGAAAATTTGTTGAATGTGCTTATTTAGTTGCATACATTCAAATATCTAAATTATTGAACGAAATATTTATTTGAGTTAATATACTAACTTTCTCTCAAATAACATTTCATTTAATCAAACAAAATATCCATTTTTATATTTTTAAGTAAATATTGTAGCCTCAACACATTTTGATCTTCAGTCAAATGTTCTAACTCTTTTTCTTTTCCCAACATATGTGACGGAACAAAAGTGCTTGTTTACTTTTCGCACGCAGTCCTCGAAGGACACGACCATCCTCATCCTGGCGTCGCAGTTCTTGATGAAGTTCACGAGGGTCTTGTGATCGGCCCGGTCCATCTCGTGGCCGTTTATCGACAGTATGACGTCACCTTCTCGCATGCCGGCTTTGAACGCTGGCCCGTCGTACTCCACGTAGTCCACGTAAGTCACCATCTCTATTTCCTGTTCCTTCTTGTAATGTATGCCATAACTCTGTAACCAAATCAAACGCGGTTCAAATTCCAAAACTATCCGGTTGGCACGGAAATTTTGAATCCGTTATTGTCGCCATTTTTTTTTTCAAATATATTTCAAAGAAATTTACAATGAATGAGTGATTCTCAAAACGAGAGACATTCTTGACAACAAACGTCGAGTCTACGTCAAATTTGCATTTTAAAATGAGTCGAGTAATTCATGGTACGATAACAACATACACCGCTCATTGTTTATTACTTTACTCCATAAATCAATCTGCTAGATCTTACGATCTGTGAACGAAAATAGTAGACTTGACGCAGGTCGGGAAGATACAGCGAAGTATTTTGACAAATATGGTTTTTAAATATGAACTAGAAATCAATCGAGAATTTATCTACATAAATTAACATTACGTAGCTTTTTTTAAATTTTTCTACATATACAATTATACAGTTATAATTTTTCTTTTTCTACTATAGTGCAAAACTCTAATAAAGAAATATTAACTAATAGCTATCTTTAATTTTTCTACATATACACAAATTTTCTGATTGTTCAATAATTGAGTGAAATAGACAAAACTAACATTTTTTTCTTTCGATAATAAAGATTGTAAAGTATTCTTGTGACAAGAATGGAGAATAAACTCGAGAATATTTGTGGGAGATCGAGAAGATATTCGAGATCTCACTCGGAGAGGATGTAAAACGCGCGTATTGGTCGATATGGCGGCACGCGGAGACACGTGGGTACGAAGGGAGGCGCATACTTTACCTGCAACGTGAAACCGTACGTCCCGTTTTTTTTCTCGACGATGATAGTGCGACGTCGTCTGTCCTCGCTCGCCCGCACCGCGCGATCCGACTTTGACCTCTCCAGCACAGCCTGGAACGCATTCGTGGTGACGGACGATGTCGATTGTAGTATGCCGAGGTGTACAAAAATTACGCTTGTTAAAGCCGCTATTACGTTACCGCTATGCGCGCTTTATTATATTACACTTAACGAAAAGAAAAAAATAATGCAATTCGTATTTTTTGTTTCTCGTGAGAGTTCCGTCGTTGTTGCGTCAGTCGATACGAAAATAATCGACGAGAAATTTTTGGAGTATACTGAGAATGACTCTTCAGAAATGTACAGGGTGTTCAGAAAAAACATTCAGAATTCAGGTAGATAATACCCACTGAATTATGAACACGTAATTCAACAAAACAAAAGATTTAACGCTAACCATAACATATGCTATTAACATTAACACTAACATATTAACATTTAACATTTCTATGCAAAAAAAATTGCTTATATCTCTGAAACAGTTGAGATTTCGACCAATTTTTTTTAGAACCTTTTCGATTCGGTACAGTTAGTACTACCTACCATACGAATCCTGAACGCTATTTCTGAACACCCTGTATAACACAGCGGAGTACTCGCTACACCGGTGTAGCGAGTCTCCCCATTCGTTGATAGCAGAAAATAATTCCCGAAGCAAAATATCAAACCTAGACAGCAATTTCTCACAGCCGGAATGCAGCAATTGATTATTTCCCGACGCGAGAGCGACAAAAGACGTTCGCGCGACATCCACGCGGTTATCGATTTGCGGCTCGGCAAAAATTCTCTCGAGGCGGAACATTCGAAAAAAAAACGTCACTGAGAAGGCCAGAGAATTCTCTTACGCATTCTACGACTCCGCTCCATTCCTCCTCGTCGCTGTTGCTGTTGCTGGCGCGTCTCTGGCTGGCCGCCTCGGCGGCCGTCTGCTGCGCGCTGCTGTTCATCCTCGGCCGCGAACTTTGACCCCGTGCACTCTGTACGACTCAAGACACTTCGCTCTCGGGCTCATCTCGCGATCGGCACGTTTAACTGTTGCATTCTCTCTTCCTCGCTCTCTCTCGCTTTGTCTCGCGTTTTCGTTGTTCGTTGCAGCGACGCGTCGCGATACTCGACGCCCGGCGTATCTTTCGGTGAATGCCGTGCACTGTCTCTTCTCACTCTCTCTCTCTCTCCCTCTGTCTCTCTCGTGCTGTTTCACTCGCCCCACTAGCTTCCACCCTCTCGTGTTTCGTCCCCTAGAATCTACTGCGCTTGCCCGACAATATCGGCCTACCACCCCTCCGCCCTCCGTCCTCCCTGCCAGATTTTACCTCCCCTCCCATCCCCTCCCCTCCCCCCTCTCGCCCACCCCCCATCGCCGCTTCGTTTTATTTCAATAGATTTCCTCAATTATTTTCCTCCCCTCCCGTCCCGATCGATCGACGTTTGCTTTCTACTCTGCGGATCACGAGCGGAAGATCAACCTGTTTTTTTTAGACGATGAGCTATAAGGGGAGCTACAGTACCGCTTAGTGTCTCGATATAATATAAATTTTATATAAATTGATGTATAAACTGTAAAAAAATTTTGCAGAATGTACTAAATATTTATTTGCATACGTTTAATAAAATATTTAATTTGCTTGACAAAATAATTATCTGTTTTTTTATTTGAACGTATGCAAATAAATATTTGGTATATTGTACAAAATTTTTTTCACGGTGTAATTTTTCAAAAAAATTAAAGGGACGGTTTTTTTTAATTCAGCTAAAAATGATCAAATTTAATCGATTGAATGATCATTTTAAAACTCGAATCTTCCTGTTTTTTTGCTCGATTTGAATAAATAATTTTATGTTTAAATTATAAATTTTTGAAAATAACAAATTATTTGTTTTTATATTCTTTTTATTCATATTGATACATATATTTTACATTTTTATGTGTGATTTATATTTCACTCTTATCATGGACGAAAAGGAAATCGCGCGTTATCGCGGATTCTTGAAATTCTCGGATCGGCAAACACAGGCGCGATTTTACACGCGATCGAAGTATTCAGCGATTTTTCGGGCAGCCGCAATTATTTTTCGGCATCGGGCTGATACTCGTGAACATGTTAGGACTGATCGTACCACCTTGACACGGTGGGAGCCCCTGCGATTTGGAAGATTGCCTGAAAAAAGAGTTTGAGTTTTCTCAGGCGTGTTACGCAATAGCGATAAGGATCATTGAAATATTTTCTTTGAATCTTATCAAAATGCGATTATTCGAATCCTGTTATGTCACGTGAAATTCACATTTGTGAGCATAAAATTTTACTCGCTTGAAATTTAATATCATTAGTACTTAGTACTTTGAAATTTTCATGTTGACAAAAAAATGTAAAAAATATCTTTTTAATTGAATGAGAAAATTTTCTTTTTTTAATTTAATTTGGATTCATGAAATCTACCCAGTTTGTCGCATAGAGGAAGAGAACGGTCTCGTTTGACGTGTTGACTCGCCACTTCCATCGCTGCCCTTGATTTCGCGCGTACAAGCACACCTCACTGTCTCAGTTTGATTTGTGCGAGAAGGTATCCTCTCGCACTGGAACACAGGACTCTCGTCGACACCCTTCAAAAAATTTTTAATTCGTAGAAATAATGTTGTTGAAAAAAATTTAATCTTCTAACTCCTACACTAAAACAAAAAATTTGTTGTAGCTACTTAATATTTATTTGAAGAAAAAAAAAAACAAATTCAACCAATTTTTATTTTCAGTGTAAATTTTTAATATATTGTTGTTCAAAATGATACCTTGAATAAGAAAGGCTTCTTATTGTGCGGAATTTGAAATTGCGTGACTATTTTTTTACCAAAGCAAGACACCCGAACGAAAACCGTTACGTCACCAACGAGTTGTCCCGTGGGGGTAGAAATTTTGATGGTTTCCTTGCAAGTTTTGCACAGATTCGTTTTCTAGACATTTTCGAAATTAAAAAGTGGGTTAAATGAATTATGTAACCAGATTGAATTACATTGTTTCCGGTGGATCCTTCGTCGCATCGATCGGCAGCTTTGAAAGCTTTCTGCTTGAGTAGCTCGTTAATAATTTGACGAGCCTCGATTTTTGCTCCACCAATAAGCATGACGTCAGGCAGCACCCCGTCCGGTAATTTTTTGTAAACAGATACGCTGATCGGAAAACTCGCCACTGGCCTCTCGAGGACACTACTTGGCAAAGCGAAGAGACACGATTTTCCTTTGTTGAAAATCTGTTTTTCGTCTCTGCAGTTGCAATTCTTCACAGCCGATTTTTGGTAGATGTTAATTGGGGGTAAACTTAGGATCTGAAAAAAAATTATATATTGATAATAAAAATTTTTCAAAGCTACTCAATATTTGAAGATATATAAAATATTGTTTGGTGAAATGAATTATTATTTACTAGTATAATTTTGGGGTGCTGATTTTAAAAATGAGAATAAAATTCTAAAAAATTTTCTTGTGAATTCATAGGTTAGTTTAATTTCTAAAATTAAGGAACGAAAATAAAAGTCCTTAAGATTCTTCGACGCTTACTTGGAAACTAACGCAGGTCATTATAGACAAAATCTCATCATGAACTGCTTTTACGGTTGGGATATTAACGTTATCCACCAAGAATTCCATTAGGAAGAGTTGCTGTTCCGCGAGAGCCATTCTGTCAAATTAGTGAGATCCTTTTCTAATTTCTTATCACTGACAAAATTGTTCGCACTGTTTCATTTCATTCGAGATTTTATTTAATTTTTTCCGGACATTGATTGACGAAAACTAAAAATTTTGCGACCGAGGCTACGTTGTCACGAAAAGCAATATGACGTTTCACCCGTCAATTTATCACGTGAATATGTCACCAAAAAATAATTATAACTATATCATAAGTCAGTGGTAAAGAAATAATTTTCAGGTAAGAATGATTGATTTAAATAAACGGTAAGAACTTTGTGAAATTAATATACATTATGAATAATGATATCATTTTTATTAACAATTACGTTGTTCATATAAAATCAAATTTAATAAAATTTTCATATTAAATTTCATATTAAACATTACATTTCACATTAGATTAGATTTGACATGTTAGATTTTATTTTAATTTAATATGAAATTTTATTTTATATTATTCATAAAAAATTTTATATTAAATTATTTAATATTGATCATCCTAACGCCATACGAAGGCACGATCGTCTTTGGCTTATCCTTCTTCTTCTTCTTCTTCGTATTATCTTCAGTTTGCATTTCTCGTGTCTCGTGTCTAATCGCCGGTGGTATTTCGTTTCTCTTCGGAGTTCTCATCTCCAGCTGAAGATCGGACTTCTCGTTAGCCCCAACGAGGCCCTTTTTGCCGATCCTCAGAATGAAAACGTCGTGATCAGCGTTTTCTGGATCGTCTGGCCTGCTGGCTTCTGCCTCAGTGGCAACTTTGACGACTGGCCTTTTACAATCGTCATCCGTCAGCAAGCCCGAAATTTTCAGCACCACCGCATTTCCGCAATCCTGGGGAAATTTTCTCGACTCTGGCTGCCCCAAACGGGCAGGTTTCCCTCGGCGATCGAGTTGCTTCACTCTTGTATCACCAGCTCGAAAATTGTACAAAATTTTATACAATTAAGAAAAATAAAAATAAAAACTATAACATTGAGAATAAAAATTTGTTGAAGCTACTTATTATTTTGAAAACAAAAATGTTCGATGTAATCAATTATTAAAATTAAAAAATAAAGATTAAAATTAGTATTTTTAAAAACAAATTTATAAATATTAAGTGAATTCAACAAATTATTTTCAGTGCAGTCACCTTCAACTGCAGATTGCAAAACGGCGCCTTCTTTTTGCCCGCACAAGCTGCACTGATATTTATCCTGTGGGCGAGATTTGTACGATTCTTGTATCATTGTTTTCTCTTTGTTCCTCAAATCCATATTTTGAGGATCAACGACGCGACAATAGTATGCAGACGATTGGTCGAGTGCATTGCGGCCCTAATATAATTATTATTATTAATATTTTTATTAATATTATGAAATTATACATTTTCAAAAAATTTTTTTTTATAGACAGTTTTTATTTGGCTACATGTGCAAGTACATACATTTATATCGATACATACGTAGCCAAATAACGCTGATACAAGAGAATCTAGTAAGCATTAAAAAAAAATATTTTGAAGCGTCCGTTGATATCGCCCACGTTATACCGCGTTATCAAATGTCACTGCGAGCTATTTGCTTGGCAAATATTCACACACATCGGCGCCGTGCGTGATGGTCTAAGCAAGAATTTCAGTTACTCTTTACCAGCAGACTCGATGTGTTACAAAAAAAAATCTTCATACTTTTTTTTTTTTTTATTAAAAATGATAAAACCTTGAAAACGTAAGCAGAAGCAAGTTTGTCGGATGGTGGCCCTTCGAATTCGGTGATTATCGTTTGCCCGAACGTCGAGAGCCTGACGAAGACTCCGCAACAGCCAACGACGCCGGCGTCGTGGACGAGAGGCACCTCGCCGTCGAATATTTTCGCCGGTGGGCACTCTTTGCGCCAGCATTGTAACATTTCCTTCCTCAGAGCAGCGAACTGTCGCGACATGTCGAGCTGGCCGACTCCTACGAGCACGTCGGGCTTCACGCCCTGCGGCATCTTCTTGCTCACGATCAGCGTCATCTCGAACTTTAGAAGCTGCAATTAAATTGCATTCTTTTATTTTTTTCATCTATTACATTTGAAAGATGCACTGGTAATAAGAAATTGGAGCTACTCGTTTATATATATAAAGAAATATTGTTTAAAACAAAATTATTAAATAAATTCAACAAATTTTTATTCTGTGTGACATAAAAAATTCAGAGTGAAAAATTGGTCGAAAATAATTGCTTGTTGGGACGAACCGATTATTTCATTGAACTGTCAAGTTTTGGCAGTTTGAAAATTTCATTTGGCAGTATGAGAGTTTGGTTCATTGAACGAAATTTTTTTCCAGTACATTTGTTACGAGTACACGTGGGAAGATTGAACGATATTCTAGGTTCGAGTGATACGATATTTTTCTTGTTACTCTTGATAGCTCAGATGCAACCTTCTGTCGGTGTGCCAAGGTTTTCAATACCCCTGGCCGCTTTTATCGAAGCGTGAAGAAACTGCGTGGCGCGCGTCACGCCTAGCCATTGCAACAGTCGACTTTCCAAGCGTCAATACCGTTTCATTAAATGCCAATTAACAATAAAAATCTATTCGCTATCGTTCCGAGCCACGTAACATCGCTGCCAACTTTCGTACAGTCAACTGCGAATTAGTTACAGTGACAGCTTATTCGAGTAATTAATTCTTGTAAAAGAACTCGAATTAATCAAGAAATTTTTTTCAACTGTTTTATGCAGTTTTACTCATTCGTGTAACATTCGTGTAAAAACTGTTGTAGAATGTACTAAATATTTATTTGCTTACGTTCGAATGAATAAAACAAGCAAACAAACAATTATTTTTTCAAGCAAATTAAATATTGATTTGAACATATGCAAAATTGTGTAATTAGCTCCTTATTAGAGCTACAAAACCCTTGAAAAAAAATTTTTGGTAATGTTCAATATTGTATTGTATTGTATTATACAATCAGTGTCATTATCTCTTTATCAGAGCTATAAAACACTTTAATATTACAAAAAATATTTTGATAATGTGCAACAATGTATTGTATCATGCAATCAGTGTGATTTACACTATTGTATCGTACGATCAATCTGATTTACTCTATTGTATCATATAAACAGTGTAATTAGCTCCTCATTAGACCTACAAAACACTCGAAAAAATCCGATAACGTGGAACATCTGCGTTGTAAAATCTAGCACAGACACGTCAGATGACGAGTGTTGACATTTTCCGGCTGAGTTTTCGTCTTTACATTGGCAATCTTGGGGCGATTTACCTTATCAATTACGTCACAGTGCTCTATCGCAAACAAGACAGAGCGACCAGAGTGGAAGTCCTCTACGTCGCAACCGACGCCAGCCTGGGGCGTGAAAAAATCATCCACCGGGGTGATCTCGATCTCGTCCGATGTATCGAAGTAAGGGAGCCGAAATGAGACGCTCGTGGGCACGAAGAACATCCCGTTCAGTTTGGCCAATCGCGGCCCGGTGATCCTCTCTACGAAAAACTCGACCAGGAAGAGATAACGTTCCTGCGTTTCCATCTCGCTCGCGTCATCGCGAGGCTCATCTGGTGACGTCATCGTGAAAGATTACGAGAAAATTTTGCTCTAATTGCCCAGCATAACCTTATCTTGGATGTTTGTTTTTTTTTTTTCGAGAATTCCAACCCAGCAATTTTTTGACAAGTTTTCTCTGGTTTTTTTTTTTTAATTTTTTGACACGAATTTTATTTTTAGTAAAAAAAAATGATTTTTATCACTCGTAATTTCGAGGAGAATCGAGGATTTAGGGATTTGAAATTCGGTGCAGTCGCTTCGAGAGTTTTCAGCGATACTGCGTTATCTTCGGTTGGCTATCTTATTGGGTGAAAAAATATTTTCTCACTCGAAAATCGTCCTCTCGTTTTGTTCGCGGGCGAAAGTCCTCGTTGTGATAAAAAATGTTTTCAGTTCATTTCGGTTTGTTCTGTGAGAACCACTGAGATAAGAATCTATTTATTAACCAGGAAATCATTATTTCAGTTACCGGAACCTTCAATCGAGGAAACCTCGCAGAAAGGACTTCTGTGTTCGTTTCCGATAAAATTTTATCGTGGGATTTTCCGAACCGGACACAGAAACTTTAAAGTGCATTGATAGTCAAAATTAACCGTTAAAACTAATTTTCGAGATCTTTGAACTTTTGTAAATTTTTGTGTTTACTAGTTCATGGAATTCCAAACGTACTTAGGACACTTTTTTGAAATGTTAGACTGTTAGGGTAGAGGTTCATTATGAAAATCATTAAAAATCATAATTATTGATTTTAAATCATTACTTTTAAAAAATTCTGTAGGATATACTAATTTGCATACGTCAAATATTTAATTCGATTAAATTAATTATTAACAATTATTCCTAGAAAATTAAATATTTATTTCAACGTATGCAAATGATTCGACAAATTTTTTTTGCAGGATAGGCGAGAAGAATAATCCAAGAAACACAGGCCAGGTTATTTAAACAAATATGTGTATTTCAGTCAACTTTTTGAGGGTTTCGTACAATTTTCATGGACCAATTCAGCAGAATTTTTAAATGTCCATTTTTCAGAACATTATACACTTGTCGAAGCAATTTTGAGAACTACCGAACGCAATTAGCGTCTCGCGTGCGGTCTCGTTGCTCGGTATAGCCTTGCTCGAAGCAGCGAGAGTGATTGCTCGATTACATAAAATGTCGTTATTTTCATCGCGATGGGATTAGTTTTCCTTACAGCGTCGATAAATCTATTTTCGAAAGGTCTTCATATAGATTCTTTATCCACGCGGAGCGTGATAGAGTACTCGCTCGTGTTTCACGATCGTCTCGACAAATTTGCACGGGCGCTCGTGCAAACAGAAAATCGCGAATTTCTAGACACGCGGGGGGCCCACCTCGTCATTAGTCGATGTTTGTCGAGCACTCGAGCGGACCTATCAGCGTTAAATTATACCCTACGGATTAGAATCTACCGCTGATAGGAGATCGATATCGCGAATAGTCTGATATTTTGTCTCCTAAAGACAAATTTGCTTAAGAGGGGGTCTAATCGGCATTTTTTTTTTTTTTTTTTAGGTAAATAAATTTTTGTTCACAGTGAGAGATTGTGAGAAACTGTTTTAACTATCCCCGATGAGATCTCAGCCCCTAATGTTTTGTTTCAATAGAGGTCAATTTTCGTCAATAAAAATTAATGGGGAACGCGTTTCGTTTCGATCGGTCCCAGTTTTTTGTTAACCAAATGAGGATCAATTGCCTCGTTAAGAGAAAGGTTCGGTTGGTAGGTTTTGGTAGCAAAACGTGGGAATATTCTGAGCTATGTTACTACACTGAAAATAAAGATTTGTTGAATTTATTTGCAAACAAAAAGACACTAACACCAACACTAACATTAATTCCAAGCATTGCTATTTTGTTATAAGTAATAATTTACTTCCATATTTTCAATGAAAGTATCGTAGGTATGCAAATAAATATTAAGTATATTAAAATTTTTATTTTCAGCGTAGGTGAAAATTTATTTTTCCCTTTATCGCAATTCCGATTTACTTAGAGCGATAGGAGAGACTGCATTAGAAGGTTAGATAAGACAGGTTCGTGGGCGTTTTGCGTCATGTATCGGAAACCTGTTGTCGACGCTCCTACGGCGGTCGTTTTTGGCCGGCTGACGTAATTCGTCGTCTCACGAGCGAATTTCGTCGGACGGAACTGAGCGCCTCTACTCGTTCCCTCGAAAATTCGGTAAATCGGTCACGCGAGGAAAAGAATACAAGGCCGAGTTAGCGTCTACGAGAAGATCAAACATATCCTGTGGTTACACGCAATTCCAACTCCTATCGTATACATACAGATAAATATACACTTGGATCGTAATTTCGATGTATCGATTCTCCTATCGAATTTCTCGGATTAATTTTATTTTTTTTCCTATCGATAATTTTTCCAACTCATTTTCATTTTGTACTGTAATCATCAAATGTCGATAATAAATAGGTATACTAGGGAATAAAAATTTGAAGGTAATATTTTGAAAAGGTAGAAATGAACATTTTGTTTATAAATAAATTATTACTTACAAGTAATAATTTATTTGTTTTCAAAAACAAATTTTTGTGTAAATAGTGTCTGAGATGAAGATACTAATTTTAAACAATATTTCTTTATAATGAATAATTTATTTTATCGAACAATATTTTCTGTTTTAAAATATTAAAATTTGTTGAATTTACTTAATATTCATTTGTATGCGTTTAAACAAATATCAAGTATATTCAACAAAATATTTACTAAATAATTTGTTTCATCAAACAATATATTTATTCCTATATTTTCAAATAAATATTAAGTAGCTTCAACGAATTTCTATTTTTCTTCGTCAAAGGGTTAAATTTTCGAACTCTCGTGGGAGTGGAAAAAGTCGAGAACAGCAGGGAGGGAAGACCCGGCGAGGTTGTATCGCGTAGGCCGTTACTGGCAGCGTGGCCAGCGTGGGGTGAGAAATTCCGGCCTCGCGACACGCGCGTCGCATCGAGCCGCACGAGTCGAGCAGCGAGAGCAACTTGGCCAGACCAGCAGTCAGTCGTACGTGATCGTTCACGCGGTTCGAGTCGTGACAGTCGGTGCGTCTCACCTGGCCGGGTCACCGAGTCGCGCGTTTTTCGCGCGATTTTTTCTCACTCTCCTCGACTTTTTTTTTTCTTTTTCGTTTACCAAAAAAATTTCTCCTTCTGGCCAGGAAAAGAAAACTTGGAAAGTCTCCAATTCATCTTGCAGTGTGACTTTTTTTTATTCCTAACGGTGAACTCTCGCGAGGAAAAAATATTCAGGTACGTTTTACTTTCACCAGGCAACGCAAAGTTACTGTAAATCGAGCGTGGAGTGTGTAAAATAGAGGAAAACGCGAGTGCTCGTTCTCTGTAAAGTTCGCGGTGCATGTATCGATTTTTCGCCGAGGATCGATAGCCGCTTCCTCTTCCAACTCTCGATTAGGAGCTGTCCGCACTACGGCAAAAATTGACGAAAATAGTTCCAAATGAAGAAATTGAGAAATTTAGAAAATCTCAGAGCAAAAATTAACAAACTTGCATAAAAAATTTCGCAGTGAAATTCGTAATCACAGACAAATTTTTATTCGAAAAATAAAATTTCGAGTGATAAGGTATCGCAAACTACTCGGTAGTTGAGTGTTAAAGATTGAAGTGAAAATAAAAGTGGAAGAAAAAAAAAATGATGCAATAAGAATAGCTGAAAGCATCAAAGCTGTTCTTTCAAATCTTAAATAAATTATCTATATAAAAACGATTAAGATTTTTTTTTTTTCGATAAATACATAAAACTAATTCCAAGATAAAATTACGAAAAAAATATAGAAATATTGCGTTTACAGAGGACGTAAAAAAAAAGCGTGTAATTAACGAATTTAATGATTACGAACAGAAAATAGGAGGGCAAAATGTTTTATCAGCTCGGCTCTATCGATTGGGTTTGAAGGGCGCGAATTAGACGACCTCGACTAGAGGTACGAGTTGCATGCACGCGCCTGAAACACGTTGCGGCTCTTTCGTCATCCACGGGACGCGCGCGCACGCGCTCGCTTTGGGGTTAGGTTCTCCTTATTAGTTCGATTCTCGTTCGAGATTAAACTCGACGGATCGAGTTATGCCACTCGATCCGGGAGGGTAATCGCGTTACGCGAGCCGAGAGGGAGAAATAAATTGATAAGGCGCCGTCGAGGATTCTTCGCATGAAGAAAAAAAAAAGAAAAAGAAAACCACGTGGAGAGTCGGCGCGCGCGCCAGCCAGCGGAAGGGACCACGCGACTTGTATGGTTAGTAATGCCAGTCCGAATTTTTGTCCGGCGAGCGAGCGCGTGCATGATGTAACCTCGGCCTGGTATTTCGGCCCATCTCGAGTCTTCGACGACGAGCCTTCGCTTTTCCGCTAGTTTTTTGGGAAATTCTACTGAGAAAATTTTCAACTTTCACCTTTTTAATTTTTGTTCAAAAGTATTGGGCTGTACAGTAAAATATTTGTAAAAGTTTGAATGAATGGAACTACTGTGTAAAATCATTTTAACCCTTTGAGGCACAATTTTTCTTTTTTGGATCAAAATTCTCTTTATGTGTTAAATATTTATTGTTACCAAATAGTTAATTATTTATTAACTATATTTTAGACATTATACGTAACATGAACCTAATAAAATATTTTTTCTGTTCATTCATCAGTAATAGAATTATTTTTAAAAATGTATTGTTTTTAATTTGAAAAATTAAATGATTGTTATCAGGTAGATACACTGAGAACAAAAATTTGTTGAAGCTACTTAATATTTGAAGATCTAGAAAATATTGTTCGATAAAATGAATTACTATAAACAATAATATTTCTTTATATTAATAATTTATTTTATCCAACAATATTTTCTACATTTTTAAATATTAAATGCAGCTTTAACAAATTTTTATTTTAGGTCTAAAATTATTTTGAAATTCTGCAACAAATCGAATTTTTCAATTTTAGTTGAATTGCCCAAAAAACTAATCAAAAAATCGCGCCGTCGAGGTCTCGCAGACGTCGCACAAATCGAGGCCATAAAATTCTATTTTTGGATTCTTAGAGAAAATTTTAGCCGCGGAAATAGAACTTCCTCGTCTTTTTTTCTCGGGAATGGGAAGTAGGCGCATTGACTCGCACGCGACTCACGAGTCGTAATTTTTCGTTATAGAATAAACATTTGGGGACTCTTCTCGGTCCGTGAATGAACCTAACCGGGTTTCTTTCGAAATACCACCTCGCGTTTTCTGAATCGCTCAATCAACGCGTAACAATGAACTAGTTGTGAGCTATTTTCAATATTCGATAGTTTCTGAGAACAAACATTTTATTCATTTAAAATGAAATTATACCACAATAATTGGCATATGTTCAAATATTTAATTTGTTAGACAGAATAATTGTTAATAATCATAAACAATAATTAAATTTACCGAATTAAATATTTATTTTAACGTATACACGTTCCACAGAATTTTTTTGCTGCGTATAATTCGTTTTTTATATTCAATTTTCAAATCTAGAAGCTCCTTTTTTATTAATGAAATGCTGTTTCTTCTCGCTATAATTCATAATTAAAAACTCCGAATTGGTCAGTAAATAGAAAGATAGAAATTTCAGAAATCACGCTCAAAATTTTTGCAGTAAATTTGAAAATAGCATGGGAATCAATAAAAATTTTTATAAATTAAAACTAAATTTCCAATCACAAAAGTTCAACTTTGTTCTTGAATTTCCAAACTTTCCTAGCGGACGTTGGATAAAAAAAGAAGGACAGTACGAATTTAACCGAATGTAGGATGTGCCGTCTAAAAATAAACGTAGGAGACGCCGGTAGAGACGTAGAAATGACGATGAGAAAAATCGATCGCGATTCGGATCGATAGGAGTGAAAACTGCAGCTTCGTCGATTGCACTCGCGCATTTTCGTTATCTCGACGGCAGCTGGCTTCCGTGACTCTCGAGGGGTCGCCGATATTATCGTACGAGGTTTATCTCATTCTCGTGTACCCCGCCCCTCCCCTACTAATCGACTGGAATTAGCGAAAGCGAAAGTCTCCAGGTTTTTGAAGAAGAAAAAAAAAATGATTTCGAAATTTCGACCATCACGAAATAAAATTGGATAATACTCGAGCTGACAAATATTATGCTAATCACGAACGTTTATGAAACTTCCGGAGTCGCGAACTCGACCTCGGTATATCGTCTTCTTTATTCTCGAATTTGAATTTTTTTCTAATCCTGTACTGAAAATAAGAATTTGTTGAAGAGATTTTTAATATTTGAAGATATAAAAATAGTATTCAAAGTTAAAGGGACAGTTATCATTTTCAAATAGCTATATCTTGGCTAAAAATGATCAAATTTAATCGATCAGCTGATTTTAAATTTTTAATCTTCTTCAATCTGATCAATTGATCGATTCGATTCAATAATTTTTTATTTGAATTGTATATGATATAAATAATATTCAAAATATTAATATAGAACAAAAAAATAGAATTAGTATCTTTTCCAACATAAATTTTGTTGAATGTGCTTGCTATATGAATAAACATATTGTTTGACGAAATAAATTGTTATTTAGTATAAAAAAATATGGTTCAAAGTATAGTATCTTCAACTAAACCATATATTTTATTGAACGTACTTGATATTTGTAAACAAATGTTAAGTAAATTCGACAAATTTTTCTACAACTTTTTTGCTAAACTCGTGTACACAAGCGAGATCGTAGCTCTCGAGATTAAATTCTTATTTGTTAATTTAAAAATAGAAACTCAGTCGTCTAAAGTCTAAACTTTAACGCAAATAAGGATTACGAATCTCTCATCGTTGTGATTTTCCGCGATTGCGCGATCGATCGGAATCGAAGTGCGCTTGTTTGTTTGCGATGCGTGCGAGCGCTGTTTTACAAGCTCCTTGGTGTATTTTTAGTGTAAAATTAAAAATTCCATCTACGCCACGTGCGTCTCGGTTTCTATGTGGCACATGTGTATCTCTATCAGTGTTTGCGCTCGAGTTACTCCGAGTAAATTGCGTTGCATCAGAGCGTCTGGCATCGCCAAATCGTTACTAAACGCACTATCGAATAAATTTTATCGGGATCGTAACCAAAGAGTAGCGACACTGTTGAAAGTGTTTTGAAATGTGAGACAAAAAATAACTCGATTTTCACAATACAAGTATTTTAACAAACATATTCGAATTGAAAATAAATGGAGAAATACTTAAATTATTCATTTTTTTACAGATGATGCAATTTTTTTTTAGTTTTCAATTTTAACGAAATGAATGAGTTTTTCTAAAAATAATATACTGAATTTGCATTCATTTGATGACGAGCAACACACGACCCCCATTTGATCAAAATTTTTCAACTTTACGAGCACGAAAATTTCAAATATTTGAATTTTGAGATAAGTAACGGTTTACATTTCGTTTCGCTCTCGCCGTGATTTATCAACGCAAGCAATCGAATAGATATCACGCTGAAGCGTGTTTACTTGCAAATTTTCGCTCACGTGACACGATTTTCCATCTCCGAATGCATTTGAATATCAAAAAGTTAACCAGCGATGCGCTTAACGAAACTGTTTAACAGATTAATTGCGGTGTGTCGAACGAATTCGCTCACTCGGCACATATTTTTAGCGAGCGTACCGAAGAGAGAGAGAGAACAATGTTGGACAGAGCGAGCCTCGTTGTGCAATTCCCTCGTACGTGCAAATTATTTACGCGCCGGAACTTTTTTTTCACGTTTCTCCTCTTTTTTTCGCCTCCCAGACTGGCTATTACGAATGATTGTCTCGAGATCGTTTTTGCGTCGAGCTCGAGCGTTTTCTGCACGTACGAGGAAATAATTGGCCTCCGAAGTAGCTCATTTTTACCGAGACAAACTGTTCCGTATCGATTGACAACTGATCGACCGTATCTGCTGTATTCAACAATTTTTATTAAAAAAATGATTTTAGAAGAAACTACGCCGCTACTTTCGACTTGATACACTGCAAATAAAAATTTGTTTGAGTTATTTATTTGTAAATATATAAATCAATACGCTCCTCATAATCATTAAACTTAATATTTAAAAATTTAATTTTCCTCTGATCACCTGTTCGATTCAATTTTTTATTTGAGTTGTTTGATAGAATAAATTATTTAGTATAAAGAGATATTGTTTAAAATTAATATCTTTAATTCATATATTAAGTAAATTCAACAAATTTTTATTTTCAATACGAAAAAATTAAATTTACACACGAGAACGAATTATATTTCGGACGAAATGTAATGAATATTCAAACTTTATTGCGATAAATTCGAGGAGACCTGAATTTGTGCAAAACGAGCGGAGCTCCTACAAAGAAGCGTATCGGGGAATCTGACTAATCGGCGAACTCTTGGAAGCTCGGTGTAAGCGAAGCTAAGAGTGATTCAGCACATTTGCGTACACAGTAGACGATGTAATCGCGCGTGGCTCGTGTGTATGTACGGATTTGCGTGGATTTACAGGCTCGCGCGTCATCGGCCAATAGGAAATAATTTACGAGGACTGGGAAGATGTTAGGCGGGCGATATAATCGCGAAAGTGGATCGTTAACGTCAAAACGAGGAGCCTCATCAATGGCTTGTCTCTTATCGCTCACCGATAACGAAGAAAAACGTCCAATGATTTTTATTTTTTCCGCATGTTACCGCACGCAAACCTCGTGTACGTTAACACGTGTGCAAACAAGCCCCAACTGCACCGTTAAATTTTAACTGGGTGAGAATGATAATCCGTTCGATATTTAAGTAGAACAGGAGAAATTATAACGGAGGGTCGGAAGTACTTTTGAGTACTTCCGAGTACTTCCGAGTACTTTGAGTACTTTGATTATTTTTGGTGTGTTAGGGATAACTTTTATTGTAAAGATAACTTATTATCTCAGTATTTGAAAACTAATACAAAGTACTCAAAGTACTCGGAAGTATCTTAATACTAAGATATTTTCAAGAGATTTCCCAATAAAATTTCATTATAAATAAGAAAAAAATAAGTTATTTTTCGCAAATGTCAAAACACTCTTAACAGCATGCAGTAATTTTTCATCGAGACAAGAAAGCTTTCGTCATCGGACCGATAGGCTAGTCGAAAATGCAATTTGTCAAAGCAAGCCGATCCTCCTTGGGGGAAAAAAATGTGGGAAATGCAAAAGAAGCGGATGGAGAAAAATCGTATCGCGAGGTCAAGAGACGCGTAATTCACGATTATTCGACGATTACTGCGCCTCGTTGACGATTACAACGCTCGCTCGCGTGCTCGAAAGCTGTTTTCATCGCTCGCGTTGTTCGCGGCTGGGTTGTGCCAACGAACCGGCCTGCCCGATGATTATTCTCATTCGGAATCGCTCGTAATTTCACGCAATGTTTCACGCAATGTTTGATGAATGCTCGAGCGATACATTCGACAAGTGCGAAACAGCTGTTTTCGATTCGCTCGAAGGACACGTTACGTCATTGATCGAATGACAGTTAAAACGCGTGGGCAGTTAAATTAGTTAATTTCATTCACCGCCATTTGTTTACCTCTGCTTTGCTCGCCTCGATGGGCTTAATTGATTTCATTTCTCTGTCGCAGGTCAATTGGATTATCCTGACAGAGACCACGAACCTGGAAAAATGGTCAGTTTTTGCAAAAATTTCATTTTTATTCTCTTCTTTTTTTTTTAAATGAGAATTGACATTTTCAATTTTCTCGCAGGCGGACAAACCACCGACCGAATTGGACACGTTCTTGCCACAGGATGGTTCCCACATGAAAGACGGCGTACTCTCGGCAAAGTAAGCTCTCAACAAATTTTCTCTCAACATCGCGATTGTTGCATTCGTAAACAACGCCATGTGTTAGTCGAGTGCGAGAGAGAGAGAGAGAGAGAGAGAGAGAGAGAGAATCTCTTGAACTCGACATTCGTTGATAGCGATATCTAATGGTTGATTGTAACGGTTTACAATAATAATTGCGTAAAGTCGCGATACGTAGCGCGATGTTAAATAAAAATTATTTTCCGCAGATACAAAGTGCAAGTAGCGCCGAAGGACGTCGAGAATGGCGACGGCAAGACTTTTGACCCCTTCGCGGAGCGAGTCGTCGACAATCCCACCACGTGAGTGAAAGTTTTTCTTCGAAAAAAAAAGAAAAAAAATGAAAAAAAGTTATTTATTTATATTTGCAATTTCAGAGATTGCGACACACTCACGCACTTGCTTAAAGCCTCCCTCGGGACGGGAATCCTCGCCATGCCGGCTGCCTTCAAGAGCGCCGGACTCCTCAACGGAGTCATCGCTACGATCCTCGTGGCCTTCGTCTGTACGCACTGTGCCTACGTTCTGGTAAGTGAAATCCCTGACACTAACCCTAACTTAACACTAACACTAACATTCTAACATTCGACTGCATAAATTCAAGAAAGAATAAAAATAATTTGATAGAAAGAAAAAATAATTTCAACTATTTTATAATACCTAATTTGGAAATAAAATTGAATAAAAACTGCCATCGACCCGAAATAACGAATTTCAAAAATTACAGGTAAAATGCGCCCACGTGCTTTACTACAAAACACGAAAAACGGAAATGGGATTCGCTGATGTTTCAGAGACTGCATTCGCGCTGGGGCCAAAATGGGGCCGAAAATTCGCCAAGCCTTCTAGGTAAAATATTTTTGATTTAATCTTGATAATATGCACTTCTGAAAATTAAGAGAATAGTTATTCACAAATGACGGTATCTTGGCTAAAAATGATCAAATTCAATCGATCAGCTGATCATTTTAAAATTCGAATCTTCCTCTTTAAAATGATTACCCACTCGATTCGATTCAATAATTTTTTATTTGAATTATAATCGTTTGAAAATGAAGAGTGTCCCCTTAACCCTTTGAGGCACGAATTTTTTTTTTCAAAAGGTGGGAATTATTTTGAATATAATATTATCATATTTTTACTTTTCTAGGTATTTAATACAAATAAGTCTGTTCGCTACATACTTCGGTACCTGCAGCGTGTACACGGTCATAGTTGCAGCAAATTTCGTGCAAGTCATCAACCATTACCACAACGCCAGCAGCGTACTCGATAACGCAACGCTGCTCGTTAACGAGACCCTAGAAAATAATATCACGATGACCGGCGACACAGGAGTGAGTCAGAAGCTGGTTACGACTATTCTGCTCCTCCCGCTGATCCTCCTCAGTTACATACCGAATCTGAAGTACCTGGCCCCGGTATCCATGATCGCTAATATATTCATGGCCACCGGTCTTGGAATTACGTTCTACTACCTCGTTTGGGACATGCCACCGCTAAGTTCCGTTCCGCTTTTCGCATCGATAAGCACCTTCCCCGATTTCTTCAGTATCACCATTTTCGCTATGGAGGCTATAGGTCAGTGAACAGGACGACAGTATTAACCCTTTTGCGTCGCAAAGTCAAAAATTCGTTATCACAACATTTTTTTTTTACTGTATTTAAATTTTAATTAATTAATCAACTTAATTTAAATGATGCAAATCGGTTAACCCTAACACTTTCAATTTAAAATGGTTCTAAAACAATGAGCTTATGGTCAAATTTTTTTGGTCACAAATGCACCTAAAGATTTTTGGCTGTAAAATTGAACTTCTAAAACTGTTTTCTTTTTTGTTACCGATGTACCTAAAACATTAATTTTTGTTCTGAAATCAGTCCATAAAGTTCATTTTTTTTTCTTTGGCATTTTAGATGCACTTGTGATAAAAATATCTGTTTAGTATTTTTCAATTTGTCTAACAATTACTCTGGTTACAGGTGTTGTCATGCCTCTGGAGAACAACATGAAAACCCCTCAGCACTTTGTTGGACTCTGCGGCGTACTGAACAAAGGAATGTCTGGTGTAACGCTTATTTACATCCTTCTCGGATTCTTGGGTTACGTGAAATATGGAGATGGAGTAGACGGCAGCATCACCCTCAATCTGCCAGTTGAAGAGATGTGAGTATATGAGATTATATAAATTAGTAAACCGAGGCTTCTCGTTATCGAAACAAGTGTTTCGACATTCTTCAAATGCGAATCATCGTTTTATGTAAGGGAGGAATGATTTATTCTCTCGGAACAAAGAGATTCGAGATTTTATTTCAAACGATAAAATAAGCAGGAATATGATTGAGAGATTAATAAAAAATTATTATATTATTAAATTAAATATAATTATATATTTTTATTGTTAAATTATTATATTATTATTATTTTTGTATTATTAATGTTTTGTATTTTTTTACACAGACCAGCTCAAGTAGTGAAAATATTGATCGCTTTGGCGGTGTTCTGCACTTTTGGGTTGCAATTCTATGTGTGCCTTGATATCGCATGGAGTGGACTGAAGGACCGATTCCAGAAGAGACCTATGCTAGCTAATTACGTTTTACGTACACTTCTAGTTGTTGCTGCCGGTAAATATCTTATATTTAAAAAAAAAAATTTTATGCATACATTTCATATTAAAAACAAAAATGCATATTTAATCTAAAAATTTTGTCTTTTTTAGTTTTATTGGCGGTGGCAGTGCCCACGATTGGACCATTCATCGGTTTGATAGGTGCATTCTGTTTTTCGATACTGGGACTGCTGATCCCAGTTTTCATCGAAACTGTTACGTATTGGGACTCAGGATTCGGACCATTCCATTGGGTCGCCATAAAGAACGTGATAATCTGCGTAATCGGCATCCTGGCGCTGATCTTCGGCTCACGAAGCGCTATCGCCGATATAATCAAATATTACACAAAACATGAAGAATAAATAGATTAGAAAAATTTTTTCTATCAAACGAAAGTAACTCATCGATTCGGCGATTCGAGCTTCGATAGTTTTAGATGAGAAATACTCTGAAACGTGGTTTTCTAATTTTTATACGTCAGAAGCACGCCGTACTAAGCAATTTAGTCTTTATTTTCTTTTCCGAACATTAACTGCCAAATTGCAATATATATTTATATATACGTATGAAGTAAACAAATTTCGAGGAATAATGTTGATAAAGGTAGCGCTCGTGACGTTATTTCTCGCGAGAACGATAGACGAATTTTTGAAATATACTGAAAGTGCCTAAAAATAATTTACAATCGACGTGAAGTTTCATGTATACGTTCTATTTCCATTGTATTTATATTTGATTAATATTGCACATTTAGTATTTAGTTATATTACCCTTTGATACTTTTTAATTAGGGTAAATTTTTGATAACAATTTCTGTGCTTAAGTTTGGAAAAAAATTATGCACAGTAGTGTTATTGCGATACAGATATTTTCTGATTACAATAATTTGCGCGATTGTATTTTT
This sequence comes from Goniozus legneri, assembly GCA_003055095.1. Taxonomy (NCBI): domain Eukaryota; kingdom Metazoa; phylum Arthropoda; class Insecta; order Hymenoptera; family Bethylidae; genus Goniozus; species Goniozus legneri. The sequence goes on from NCVS01000408.1 coordinate 117,200, forward strand.
CTTCGAATAAAATCCAATACTCTCGGGAAACCAATAATTCCTGTTACAATGGGGTATGAGAATGATACGATTTAAGGAGCATCGTGCTTATATACGTTATTGATGTATCTTGTTCCTAAATTCATATTTATAAAAAACTTTAGGAAGTAAAATGTATAGAACATTAATAATATAGATATTATCAAGCAATTTAGATTAAGAATATTTTGTCAGTATTTAGTTGAATTTGTGTTTTAATTTATGAAATGAAATTGTAATAAAGTAAAATGAAATTGGCACTAATAATTTTATGTGTATGTATTAGATACAAAAATCATAATGTAAATCTCGATTCCGTTTCCACTACGCAACATGAATTTGTAAATTAAAAATAAAATTATTTCTTATAACAGAGTGATAAATATTTATTTTTATCGGTAATACTATTTTTATTTATATACATATAATGATAACTCCACATTCAAGAATAAAGGATGCCTTGCACAGATAATTACATCTTTTCATTATTTTATGATAATTTTTTAATTACCCAGTGTCAAAAATGAACCATTTTGACAATATGAAATATTTATATACGAGATGGAACTATTTTACTTTACAAGTACTGGATATCAAGTGCATCCTATTCTAAACATTTGGTTATCAACATTATTAAATTATAAACGTCACTTATATAAAAATAACAAAAAGTATCTTATTTATTTTTCTAATGGAGCATAATTAAGTAATTTTTCGATAAGGTCCACATGTCCCAGAAGCATTCTGCGGCAGCAGTATCTCTTCAAGCCCAGAGAGTCGAGTGCGTCACTATATAAAAGTAAAAATATTAAAAGGAGCGTTAAAATTATTTTCTAATGAATTAATTGGTTTTAAGTGAAATAAACAACTTAGGTGATTGTTGATACCACAAATTAATTTGTTTGCCTTATACAAGAATTTTAACACTAAACATACCGAAAATTTCTTTCTACATTGCGAATTACATTGAAAAATGGTATATTTAATGTTAAGAATTATTAAACTAATTTCAAGGTTAGGAAAACTCACCCTTCCGTATATTCTGCCTGTAGCAAGCCAAGATAGGCTTCCCATTTATTCCCAATAACTTTGCCACAAGTGAAACACCTCACCGGAATAATCATTTTTGATAAATTACTTTAAACTGTTGAATATTAAAAAAAATTCCACTATGCTATGCGTGCCGCGTGAGTCGCAATGCTGCAGCAGTATCAGAATGTAGGACGCTGTATTCTACACAGTACGTACACTACACCACTACACACAAAAATCATAACAAAACTATCCGACTACCCGAGTCAAATATGCTCGAATTTGCTCGAAACTTGAGAGACGAAAAAAAAATGAAAAATAGAAGAAATCATGAAAATTAAATAACAAATAAATAACTGAAAAATAAAACCAAAAAAATTTCTATTTACGGAAAAAAATAAGTTTTAACTAGTTATTTTTTCTACTTCAGTTGTACTCGACTATTGGTATCATTGTTGGCTCGTCATTTCAAAATAAAAATGTCAACAAGTTTTGGAAAGTCATATTCAAAATATAAATATTACAATATTATATGGTTCTACACTGGTGGAGAGTATAACGGACATTCCGTGGATAAAACTTTTCCCTTAAATTTTAATTTCGTATTACAATTAAGTAATAATGCCGAGAAGATGTTGTTACCCTGGGTGCAAGTCAGGAACAGTAGAAGATGTCAGACTAATAAAAAGAAGGCTTGCTAAACAGAAGAAATTTTTTCGTGTTCCTCATGTTTATATTTTAATTATCGATTAAATAAATACCATATGGTGGTATCACTATTGAGTTTTCTAATTTCTTTTCAAGGAGGCTGATCGACGTGAAACATGGCGACAAATAATGAAAAGAGAGAAAATTTTAAAAGGTCATGAAGTTATATGTGAGTTGCATTTTTTAGCGGATGATTTGGATACAACGTATAAAGTTCCACTACCAAATGGAGCCGAATTCACTATGGAAAAGGGAAGGCCCAAATTATCTCGACATGCTCTTCCTCGTTCTACAGATGAGGTTTGTAACATGGAAAACTGATATTAATGTATATTTTAGATTGAGTATATTTTCATATTTTTATAGAGATATGCCGTTGGTTCAATAGTAAACTTCTGTAATGAAGCACAGAAGTCATTGGAAGAGAATAATGAAAAACCTGCACCTAAAAATGTTTACAGTAAGAAGAAGAAATCTGATGAGGTATTTATTTGTAATATAAAAATGTAAAATGTACAAGTCATTATTATACTATTTAATCACTTGGACCAAGGCTGTAACTGAAAAAGATAAAGCAGAAGAAACCATAGTTGTGGAACAACAACAACAAGAGTCTCAACAGGAACAACAACCAGAGTCACAACAGCAGCACAATCAAGAGCCACAACAGCAGCAACATCAAGAGCCACAACAGCAGCAACATCAAGAGCCACAACAACAGCAACATCAAGAGCCACAACAGCAGCAGCAATCACAATCTCTACAACAACAATTAGAAGAAGAAGATCTATTCGATTTAATAGATCAATTAGAGATACATGAAGATCAACTTTTACCACAAGTGCTAAATGAAAAAGATGATGTAGTATTCCAATTATTAAAAGAACTATCAGAAGGATTTGAACCATCATACCACTTATTAGAACAGAAGCCACAACAACAACAAGAAGAGCCACAAGAACAGAAGGAGCTACCACAACAACAAGAATTTCAACCATTATACAAACAACTGTTCGAACAGCAGCAACTATTTCAGAAACAACAATTATACCAAGTACAACAACAGTTACAACAACTAAACCAAGAAAAACAAAAACCCCAACAGCTACAACAGCCACAACAGCTACTACAACTACACCAAGAGATACAAAAAACCCAACAGCTACTACAACTACACAAAGAGAAACAAATCTCCCAACAGTTACAAAAGCCACAACTACCTCAAGAGAAACAAAAATCCCAAAAGCTACAAAAGCCACAACAACTTCCTCAAGAAAAACAAAAATCCCAACAGTTACAACAGCCACAACAAGTACACGAAGAAAAACAAAAATCGCAGCAGCCACAACAACTACACCAAGAAAAATCAAAATCGCAACAGCTACAACAGCTACTACAACTACACCAAGAGTTACAAAAAACCCAACAGCTACTACAACTACCTCAAGAAAAACAAAAATCCCAACAGTTACAACAGCCACAACAAGTACACGAAGAAAAACAAAAATCGCAGCAGCTACAACAGCTACTACAACTACACCAAGAGATACAAAAAACCCAACAGCTACAACAGCTACTACAACTACCTCAAGAAAAACAAAAATCCCAACAGTTACAACAGCCACAACAACTTCCTCAAGAAAAACAAAAATCCCAACAGTTACAACAGCCACAACAAGTACACGAAGAAAAACAAAAATCGCAGCAGCCACAACAACTACACCAAGAAAAATCAAAATCGCAACAGCTACAAAAGCCACAACAACTACACCAAGAAGAATCAAAATCCCACCAACTACAACAGCTACTACAACTACACCAAGAGATACAAAAAACCCAACAGCTACTACAACTACACAAAGAGAAACAAATATCCCAACAGTTACAAAAGCCACAACAACTACCTCAAGAAAAACAAAAATCCCAGAGGCTACAAGAGCTACAACAACTACCTCAAGAAAAACAAAAATCTCAGCAGCTACAACAGCCACAACAATTACACCAAGAAAAACAAAAACCGCGAATACGACAACAACAACATTTTCATACAGGAAAGAAAATAATACTAAAATATCCAAATGTACAAAAGAAAGAAAGTGATCAAGATGTTGTAATAACGGAAGGAGTATTAGAACGAGATAGTGAAGAAAATGTTATAGTATTAGGAGAAATACAAAAAGAGACTGATGAGGACAATATCATTATAGTACAAGAAGATGTAGTTGCTGATATGAGTACAGAATCAGTGATCAGTATTGAAAACTCAACCATATCTGAAGAACCACCTCAGAATGATACATTAAACGATGTTAACAAAGGATGGACTGTTAAAAAAGATATCACTAATGTTTCACTACCAGATTCTTTGATGCTGATGCTTTTCACAGATAGATGTATCATAGGAAATTGGACAGACAATGGTACTCCCTTGAAGCGTCTCATTATTAAACACGATTCTACTGTTGAGGTAACATATTTAAAACAAGTGTATTACAGAAAGTTATTTGAGAGTTTAAAAAATAAATGCATATCCGTCATAATTGAAATAACTTTTGTAGACATATGTCAATTACTATTGTGTCTATGTAGGTAATTCTATTTGAGAAAAAAGTGAATGTATCTAGAATAATACCTGTAAAAACAGAAGCGGATGTCTTGCATAATGTTAAAGTTTTAGAGGGATTAGCTTTATGCTGTGGAAAAGATGGGCAAATGGAAAAGGGGAAAAAGTAAGAATATTTTTGTTGTTATTATAAAGATCCATATTGTTACATAGGAGAGCTCATAATATTATAGAATATTTTTTCAGTTTCGCAAAAGACTGTCTTGGATATGTTGATACATTAATTGATGGCAATAGTACACAATGTGAAGCCTGTAAATTATCAGAAAATGAAAATTTTTTTAATGCCCGCATAGAGGAGGTTTTAAAAGCTTTGAGAGAAGAATGTGAAGAAGGTCGAATACTTCTAACGCGTGCAAGGAGACAACTATATAAACAGAGAATGAAGGTGAAAATTTTTAAACTAAATTATTCCAAATTAAACATTTAATATTATTGCAGATACGAACATTGAAAAAAATTATCAAAAATGCCCAAAATTGTTCTAAAAATGAATCAAGAATAAATCCTAATAGTGTATAATAACACATCTCTCCTGTCGGAGAATCAAGGTAGAAATTCTCGAAATGAAATATTTCAAAACCAATATTCTGTTGATTTAAACAAAAATATTATTCCAGATATGAACATTAAAAATTATTATCAAAATGACACAATCATTCTAGAAAAAAAATTATGAATGAATTTTAATTATTGATATTTTTACTAAGATAATATTTTAATGGTAATGGAAATTCCATTCTGGGTAAGTCCAACATAGATTTGAAATTTATAAAATCATATTCTAGTTATAAATCATTTCATTTTGTTTCATAAATATTTTATGCTTCAAGAAAAATGTAATAACCATTATGATAAAATGAAGATGTTTTAATTTATTGATTGATATTATAATTGTAATTCTTTGTTGATTAAAAATAATAAAAGTTTTAAAAAAATGGTTAAAATTCTGAAAACATGTATTTTTGAACACACTGAACGACCGGAAATAGAGAATTTAGTAAATGTTGTTTTCTGTACTGTGAAGTTTAGTGACTTCGAGAGCTGCTGAATGGCTGATTGTTGAACGGCCTGAACGTTACAGCCGCGCTAGTCGTCAGTGTCGTTGCGATACACGTTTTCGAGTGTTGTTCGTTGGTGCGCAGGTGCGTACTGCTTTGTCTCATTCCGAATCGAACTGGGAAAAATCACTCATTTTGTAGATTACGCAGAATAAACGTCTACGGGATATCATAAAAAGTAACGGAAGGCACGTTAAAGAAATTCGCTTAATTACAACTCAAACATCGTTCTTTCGTTTCGATTGATCGATCGACCACCATACGAGAAGGATAAAAATATATATATATATATTCGTAAAGGGAAAAAAAACCACGACGCTTTCGGCGTCGCTTGACAGGCCTTTTGGTTATGTGCCTCTGTTGTATAAAAAATCGAATTAATAACTCGGAAACGGCTATCTTGTACTTTTTCATAGTTGGGTCAGTGACAGTTATGATATCCGGAATGTCGTTGTGACCTTGTTTTGATTTTTTTTTCTTTACGAAAGAGGACGACCGTGGATACCGCGAAATTGCTATCAACTCGGCTATTGTCAAAATCAGCTGCCATTACTATAGTGCATCGCTCCATATGTATACATAATTGCAAATATACTTTGGCTTCATTTTTGGTTGTTACATTTTTGGTTTTGTTACCAGAATTGATGGTGGAACAGAGCTTTTTAATGAAAGAATCATGATTATTACCATTTGACATGAACATTTCTGACATTATTTGCATTTTTGTTTTTGACACATGTCTAATTCTTGTTTTTCGACCAAAAGTTATCTTTTGCTAAATGGATTGCATAGAATATTTTACAGAATTACGGTCAACATTTCTATAATTGAAAATTAAAAACAATAGTCAACTGGTTATGAAACTTTATGCTTTATACAAGAATATTATGAATTAGTATTGATTGTGAATTTGTTTTCAGGTTGATTTTAGGTATACAATTTACTTACCTAAAAATTATCAAAGCAATACAAACATTACGGATTTAAATGTTGAAGGAGGATCTCAATTTTACATAAGGGGTTGACTTTTATGTGACTGTGACAGCAGTAAATGCAGTGCTCGAAAGTGAAATGGACCCATCAATGTTCGTAGCTTATACGTCACCTCAAACGAATGGCGTTCCATTGGAATCTAAACTTGCTACATACATGGTACAATATTTTACTCTCATTTAAAAAAATGAGAATCATTATTGTATTTCATAATAAATGAAATTTTTAGAGTCGGCAGAACTCTAGTACAACATTAAGTACAAATGCCGTTACAAAGCATTTGTCAAATCTTTCTTTAGACGCTCAAAAGAAAGTTACAGCTAGCCCTGAGTTTGTGCCAGGAAGAGGTTTAGCCAATAGCAATAGTAGTTCACCAAACTTATTTAATAATGCTTACCATACGCAAGAAAATGTGGATGGAACAACATACTTTTATTTGGGAAATGCAGCTACAGATATTGTACCAGAAGAGGAAACTGATGCTGTAATGTTCTATTCATTTAAAAAATTTATTAGCAAATTTCATATTTCATGTTTTTTATTTTTGTTATTGATCATTTAATTATTCATTTGTTGATATTGGAATATTTTTGATAACATACTTGATTATTCTAGATTGGAAATGTGGGAGCGGGACAGATAGGCTACATCTATCCAGGAACACCTGCTCATTTGCAACCAGTCAAACCAATAAAAACCCCAGCCTCTAATAACTCATCTGCACCCTCAACTCCCCCACCGCAAGCTGCAGTACCCAGTTTCTTTGTGAGCGAGAATCTCAGATTGGACATTCTTCAAAAAAATGGCCTCACTTTGGCACAACCGGATGTTATTCGATATCCTGATTTACCAAATGAAGTGGACAACTACCACGAGCTTTGTCCATTGGAACCAATTCATAAGCCTGCTTCGACTGTACTAGGGTATCAGACATCCACGTATAAAGCAACTAGCATTAAAACTGGAACTCGCTTCTGTTTACGACGTATCCATGGTAAGTTATTTACGTGAACCATACATTATTAAATCTATTCTATTTTGCTAGAGAGAAAATTAAAATTCATTCTTAATAAGCCGAGTCTTACAAAAGATTTTGTAAACATTCACAGATTATCGACTAGCCAATACAAAGTGCATGGTACTTGTGGACATGTGGAAGAGACTGTCTCATACAAATTTAGTTCAACTCAGAGAGGTCTTTACTACTAAAGCATTTGGTGATCATTGTGAGTTCAATCATACATGGAATTTTATACACTCACGAAGAAATAAATTCTGTGCATTACTCAACATCTTATTACAGCCATGATATTTGTATATGACTATCATCCGGGATCGGAAACCCTCCTCAACAAACATTTTTCAGCAACTGAATTGAATGGATACACCGATCCATTTTCATCCGATCCAAACGCACCTAGACCATACAGCCATACTAAAAACACTATTTTACGACAACAACATAGCAGTATGCTACCTGAAAGCGTTATTTGGAGTTACATAATTCAGTTAACTTCTGCACTTCGTGTCATACACGCAGCAGGTTTGTTATTTTTCAAAATTTTGAAAAATTTCTACAGAATCGTTTTAATTTATTTGTGTACTCTCAACAGGCTTAGCCTACAGGTGTCTCGACCCGACAAAAGTACTGCTAACATCTCGTTCGCGATTGCGTTTGAGTTGCGCCGCAATACCGGACGTCGTGGCATTCGACGGAAATCCGGCGAACCCGCTAACTTTAATACCCCATTATCAACAAGAAGATCTGATTGCCCTTGGAAAATTGGTACTCGCTCTCGCTTGTAGAAGCCTCCTAGCCGTCCACCGTGATAACATGCAGGCGTCCCTCGAACTTGTCGCTAGAACTTACTCCCAAGATCTCCGAAACCTCATATTATATCTTTTATCGAATCAAACAAGACGAAGCGTGACCGATCTTATGCCGATGATCGGTGCGAGATTTTACACACAACTCGACGCAGCGCAAATGCGCGCTGATGTGTTAGAGAACGAATTGGCAAAGGAGTTGGAGAATGGTAGATTGTTCAAATTACTTGTCAAACTAGCAACCATCAATGAACGACCCGAGCTGAACATGGAACCGACCTGGGCAGAAACAGGCGATCGTTACATGCTTAAGCTGTACAGGGATTACGTCTTTCATCAAGTGGCCGCTGATGGAAGGCCGTGGTTAGATCTTGCCCACGTTGTGTCGTGTTTGAATAAACTCGATTCGGGTTCTCAGGACAAGGTATTCCGTTCAACAGTGTTTTTCTTACATTACAAAAATTACAATTTCTTTACTAAAAATATCACGACTAAAATATTCTTTTTGCTTTTTAGATTTGTTTAATGTCCAGAGACGAGCAGAGTGTGTTGGTGGTAAGTTACGCAGAGTTACGACAGTGCTTAGAGACATCGTTTGGCGAGCTAGTACAAGCTACCAAAGATGCTGTTTAAGTGACTGATTTACCTTTTTAATAAGCCCGGCGCGGCGGTTTGTACTCCGAACCACGAATGTGATATCAACATTTAGCGGTATTGTCATTTTACATATTGTCTAAGCTGTCGACAGTCCGACACCCGGAACGTGTTCAACGGCATTAGGTTTATCATCGATGTGAGAGAAACTAAATAAGGAAGGTTGCTTGCAGAAATTGGAAATGAATTGAAGATTATCGGCGTATATGTAATTAATTAAGAAGTAAATTCGAATAATCCATGCGGCGATTTACGTTAATTCATTAGCCTAACGACGGTTATGAATGATAAGATTTTACGAGAGGCAGAGATATTATTGACGTTGAATCGAGACAAAGAGTCCGTGTAAAACTATTATAAATTGTAAAAATAGAAAATTGATGAAAATTGCTACTCGAAACGGGGATATATTTGGAACGGTATGAATAAGGAAACCCCGCTTCGAAATTTCTACAGTAAGAAACATAAGGATATTAATCGTACGTTAATATGTACCATCCGATCGATTGGAAAAATGACGAACTAACGAGTTACGGTACTATATTAATATTGTACATGAATAAATTGTAAGGGGGTCGTTGCAGTCTTCTGTAACGATCACAAAGCAGTCGATGTATAGGGTATAGCTATCCTTAGGTCATAGGATACAGCTGGTAAGCATTAATTTTGAAATAAATGTTTATTTTTGAAAGCAATCTAAACAACGTGACTACTTTTTTCTCAAAAATTACAACTTTCACTTTCCAGATTCCTGATATCCTTCCAAGACTTCCTTTGAACTAACCCTTCAAAAGAAATCCTTGTTGCACCTGATATATATATAGCTGATATGTACCTGATATGTATAGCTGTGACTGATACCAGATTACTCGAGAAACTAGGTGAGTTCTGTTTACAAATTGTTTTTAATAAAATGTTAAGAATTGAGTTTAACACTGAGCAAATTTGACTCATCTCCAGTTTTATTAACACATATTTCAAGCAAGTACGTATCTTTTTTTCCATTTAAGGTTTGGTTTACAATTTTTTCAATGAAAATTTGTTATTGTTTCAAATTGAAACGTTCCTGTGAAAATAGTTGAGGAAGATAAGAATATATCAAGGCAAACTAATAATGGAAACCCCCAAGGCCCTCTATAAAAAAAAAAAACAGGAAAAAGTGAAGATCCAGATCAGGTTGAGTTTAGAATTCTCCCAAATATTTATGAAAACACGCGGAATCTATCCGGAAGGTCGAATAAAAATCGACGCTTCCAGAGAGCGCGGCGAAGCGAGAGGGCTCTCGTTTAGCAAATTGCTGTTCTTTTAGTCCATACGGTTAATTGCGGAATATTAGGTCCTCGGTTTGACGTAGCCCAAGGAGGTCTAAACGAGCGTAGGAGGGAAAAGCGAGGTCTACCCCTCACCCCCTCCCGGCCCTCGGACTCCGTGCGAGTCGCCGGGTGAACTCGTTCGGCGGCGCCACGAGTTCGAAACGCGGGGGGTCGTAGGGCACAAACCGCGGATACTATGGGCGTCTCTCCGCCGTCTCACTCCCTCTCGGCGGTGTATCCCCCCATTAAACGTCAGCCCCGCGCCGAGCGACTCGGTCCAGTCGTCTCCGAGTGCTGAAACGCGACGGACCTCGACAGGGACTCGCCAATTCTCACGCACCGAGTAGCTTCTGCGTCCAGCCAGGAGGATTTCTCTCGACCCGCTCGCTCTCCACCTCACGGGTAACGAGATTCACCAAGCTATCTACTTTAAGAGTACGAACTCTGTCTCTCTCGTGAATTATCGTCTCTCTCTCTCGGCGTTTATTTTCGTGCGAATAGCGAACTCGAAAGAGGGCTTGTGCTAGGAGCTCGTTTATATCGCGTAATCAAACGCCATAAACGCGATGCACGGTGACTGCGTAATACGAGACTCGCGAGATGCCAAGTGAGAACATTTCTCTCACTCTCTCTCTCTCTCGCTAGCTGGAATTATCGCTCGGAATTGTTTTGTTCCAATTTCTGCAATTTTATCGTCATTTTTCTCGACGTCTCTCCCCTCGCGAGAGTAAATTTCAGCGCGCGGTTAAAAATTCGCAACGCGATACTCCGCGCGCTCGTATATTTTTTTTTTGTTTTTCATTATCAATTTGGCGGAGGAAAAGAAGAAAAATAACGAGGATCCCCGTGCATTTGTTCGTTCGTGTTCGGAAACGGGGACGGGAAACAAAAATAATCGCCGCGAAATGAAATTGCCCGGAAGTGTGTTCTTTGTTGTTGTTGCTGTTCCATTCCCCCGACCGATTTTCATTCGCCGGAGTTTACCCGAATTTGTCGTGTTTTGGGGAAAAAATACGCTAGAAATTGGCGGACAGGGAGGGGAGGAGAAAAAAAACAGTAAACGTGATTTATTCAGGAACTGTAGCGCGCAAGCTTGAAATTAAAACGGGAAAGAGGGATGAAAAAAGGCGAGTATCGACTGACTCGCTACGTCCTACAACGTTGTGTTCTCTCACGATGAAGGGTACAGGTGTAGATGTTAAATGGACGCCGGTCGAGTGGCCGGAGGGGAAAATTTCTGGAAATTTTTATGGATTTCCCATCGCGTCTCGAGAAAACGCGCGAATTCTCGTGCCACGCGCGTTTCTTCCAGAGTTTGTTTTCGTTCCCTCCCCCTCCCCCACCTCTCACTCTATTTCCAAATTTCTCCGTGCGCGTACATTTAACAGGCACGAATTCCGTAATTATTTTTAAAACGCTAAGGGTGACTTCTGAGGAATCGTAGTGCCGGTGCTGACCATATGGTTTCGATTCTGGAACTCGATTTCTTTTTTTTTCTCGCTTCCTGTCCCTCCGTGAATCAAGGGGTTGGGCCACTCTCGAGACTGAAAAATAGTTTTGTGATTTTTCTCAAGAAAAATTTCGAGAAACTTGGTAGAGTTTCGTGCCAAATAGTAGTAAGGAATATATGTAAGCTTTAATTGACTGTAAAATTTACACCGAACCCACAATAAAGAGAACTCAACATTCGAGTATCGAATCGACGATACGAGAAGGAAAAAAAAATTACGCGCCGGAGGAATTTCAACTGGGAATCGAATTATGAGTTTTAAATGGCACTCGGGCGTGCTGCTCGCGGAACGCAGCTCTTTTTAGAAGAAGAGGGTGGAAAAAATAAGCTAGAAAAGGGACGACCAACAGCTCACCTTTGAGTCTCTTCGCCGAAATGAACATTTGCGCTTGCATGCTCGAATGAATTCTGGGATAATTTGATGGATCCTCTCGATCCTCACGGTCCCTTGTCCTTCGTGTAAATACCAAATATATTTACAGTAGCGCTCAAAACTAGTGTGATATTCTCGATTTTTCGCTTCTATAATTTTTTTTAAAAAATAATTAATTTAAAAAAAACATGTACATGAACATGTACGTTACATTACATGTACATGTTCATGTACATATACATTTTTAAATTATACATGTTAAAAACTCGTGTGCGTTCATGTACGTTACATTACATATACATGTTCGTGTACGTTACATTGCCTGTACATGTTCGTGTACGTTTACATCACATGTACATGTGCATTTTCAAATTATATATGTTAAAAAATCTTAAATTGATCTCTACATTCTGTGTTGAGTTTCATATGTGTGAGAATACGTTTGAGCGCTACTGTACATATTTTGCACCAATGACGCACGCTTACATGCACGGAGAGATGAGCGTGCATTTGTCGCGAGCATATTTTAAGCTCCCCTCGGCAGGCAGATTGCACACCGCGCTCTAGCCGTATTCGCGCGATGGGATTTGCCCGCAACTGTCACCCGCTTCTTTCCCATCTATTTTTCTCTCGTTTTTTCTTCCTCTCGAACGAATTACCAGTCGCTTACGACTCGAATTTCGCGAAACGAAAATATTCCCTTTTTTCGCCCACCCCCATCTGGAATATTTGATTGAATTTTTCGAACCTGTTTGTTCTCTCCTCTCGCTTGTTTTTTTTTTCGAAATTCTATCGCAGGGG